>QLOH01000837.1:0-347042 GCA_026901365.1 Sesbania bispinosa
TTCAAGGCTAGAAGGCTTATAATTTGAAGCTTTGGTTCAAAGATGGAACCTTGGCTTGATGTGTTTAAGGGAAGATGAAAAATTTTGAGAGAAAATGTGAGAGAGCATCACGGCCAAGAGGAAGAAAAAGAGAGAAAAATGAAAGAGTTTCTAAGCTTGCATTGAGGAAAAATGAGAGAGAAAGGTGAGTTGATGTGCCATAAAGGCTTGCTTCTTTTTCAAGTCTTGGAGAAAAGAAAGAAAAATACAAGTGTCTCCCATGCACCAAGGTTGCATTATGCACGGTCTTCTATGAGGAAAAGGGAAGGTTTGTGCATTTTTTCTGGCCCGAATCAAGAGTATTCGGGCCCGAGTCAAGGGACAGGAGGGGCAAAAAGGCCATTTTTCACAGAAAAACCCCAAAAATTCCCAGAAATTCCCTAAAAATAGGAAATCAAATTCTAAATCCAAAAATATAAATTTTGATGTTTAAAAATAATTTTAATCACTCAAAATCCAATAAAATACTCAAAACAGCAAAAACGGTAAAACGCGGGTGTTACACCTTTGTCCTTTTCACTTTCATATCCACTTCTTTTCAGTTTCTGAGGCTACACCAGGTATGTTTTTATAGTTTTAGTTAGTTTGCACCAATTAAAATTTTCAATTTTTCATTTATATGAGCAACACCTTAGGATAGGAAACTTAGGCTCTTAAGACCTTTTAAATTAGGAAAATTTGTCAGTAGAGTCTTTGTTTAGTGTGTCTGTTACTATTGTATGCTTAGTGGTGTATTTTGATATGTTTAGGTGGTAGTTTTTGAAGTGCTCAATGAATTTTTGCAAGTTGTTTTGTTTGGTGCATGTGTGCTCAATTTGATTTATATTTTTGCATGACCATGCATGAATGACTGTGCCCTATTGCATGTTGCTGATGACATGATTTTTGAGCTTAATTTTTGTTACCATTTTTAAGCCCCGCTTTAAAATTAATTAGGACTGCTTTAATTAATCACTTTAGCATGCTCTTAATAAGTTGATTAATTTGAATTTGGTAACTTAAAAGCAAAATTTGTGCACAAGTGCTTGATTGGATGATTGCTCTGATTTTTGAATTAAATTGGCCACTTATTTCATTAATTATGAGTAAACTATTATCTGCTTAAAAATAACCTTGGTTTGATTTTGGTTTGCAGATGGCTCGCACCAAGGTAGTTAAGGGAACCAGCACCTCTAGTAGAGGCAGAGGGCGTGTCAAGAGAGACAGAGAGGCACCACCTCCAGAGTTTGATGCCTCCAGATTCAAAGACCTCAAGGCTTTTGAGGCTTATAGTTCACTGATGAACTGTAACTTTATTAAGGAGAGACCAATTGCTCTACAACCTGGCGAGTTTGATATATTTCTGGACGAGATCATCCGGAGGAGGTGGAGACGGGTTGCTGAGCCAAAGAGATATTTCGACCCGAAGATCGTCAGAGAGTTCTACGCCAATGCCATTGGAGACCATGGCATTGACGCTAGACGTTAGTCCTATGTTAGGGGGGCAGATTGTTTCTTATGGTCGTGATGCGATCAATGCATTGATTGGATACCCATCTCCTGAGGATCGGGGTATGATGGCCTGTCAGTATCACGCACTTATGCGTGAGGTGGGCATTCACGACAATGACCCACTAGACATCAGGACTGCAGAGTACATTTGTCTGCGGGGGAGGACCTTTGAGAGGAACGCCTACAGAGAGGCTGCTAGGATTTACAGGAGGGACATGAAGGACATTGCGAGGATGTGGACAGTGTTGGTGTTGGCTAACATTTAGCCCACCAACCATGTATCAGATGTCATCATGCCCGTTGCACATCTCCTCTACAACATATTGGCTGGGTTGGATGTTGATATAGCCCAGGTGATATCTGATGGAATTCTGGCAAGCGTACCAAAATTTCAGCAGTATAATAGTAAGTATGAGTTTATCGTATCCATAGGGAACGGTTCACTTCGTATTTACTCGTGATCAGATTATCAAGTAGAAAACGATATTTGAGAGTTTGATGTGAAGAAAGTAAATTCACATAAAAGAAAGAGACGATTGAGAGAGATAAAATACTTTACTTGGATTAGGATTGAACTTCGTATCATCGCACCCCTTTATGCATGTGAATCCCAATATTATTTATAAATATATTTTTATAATACCTTAGCCAAACTATGTTATCCCCTGTCGGTGTCCCATATCACGAGATACTCAAAAGTAATTCATGCGGGTTCTCCTAAGCGACAAATTACCCTGGCTTGATTGCTCTATATTTTTGTTCGTTAACACTATTAATTCGCCCTATAGAACCATAGTGTCAGCTATGAAGAGATTGCCTACTTCTTCTTCAATGGTCATTTTCTCCTATAACCCTATAGTAACTACTATGAGTACTTTTACCAATCAGAATTTTAGGTGTCCTATGTCTAGGCTTTCCCAAACTCGCTGTTAATTTTATAGAAACATCTATCACCTGAATCCTAAAATTAACCTATAACTCCGGCACACAGGTGGAAGTTATGCATTAAGTAAAGATAAAAATACCGATATTATAAAACAGGGATTCATAAATAAATACGAGAATTGACATACACTTTGGGGATTGAATCAACTACATTCAATCCTATTGAGACGCTTAGATACGCATGGTAGCCATTACAACCCAATGGAGAAGTTGTCACCTTGCTCCAATCCTAGCTCTGCCTTTGTCGTCTCTCTAATCTCCTTCCTGAATGCTCCTTTGCTAACCTCCTTTACTTCTTTACAAAGGGTCCTATTTATAGACTAAGGAAAGCTATCTTAAATCTGGAAGAAATCTTATTTGAAAATAGATCTGAAAACAAATCTAAAATTGATCCGCGCAGCTGCGCTTCATCTGCGCTTAGCGCATCTGTAGCACGGGAAACAATAAGCAATTCTGGAAGTTGTGCTTCACTTGTGCTAAGCGCAGGTGAAGCGTAAAACGCGTAACTGATTGCTCTGTTTCTTCTTTTAACCACTTGATCTCTTCCTAATCTTATCCTTGTTTTCTTGGCTTTCCTTGTTTCCCTCTTTTTGCTCCGATTCTGTGTTTATTCTTCTTTTGTATTTAAACTGGGAAGTTATCTGCAGAATCCTTGTTTAAATGGTAGCTGATCTTATCTTTATTTGCTCTGATTTAAACTTCAAATTCGCAGATCCTCTCCTCAAATAATGCTATATTCTTTCCTCAATTAAATCTCCTCGTAAATCTGCAAAATCAACAGATTTTGTATTAAAATAGCATCAAATTCAAATCAAATAATCACAATTATTACAATATCTACTAAAAAGGGATTATTTTGGGGCATAAATTACTATTTTATCCTTGATAAGTGCAGTAAAAATACAAGAATTTATCTTATAATTTGCACTTATCAAATACCCCCCAACTTAACTTCTTGCTTGTCCTCAAGCAAGAGACCTCTTTGCAAGCAAAAATCAATTCAATCCCCCTGTACAATTCTAAAAAATAAGGACAATTTTTTTTCATCATCTGTTTATTAGGCAGAAGTCACTTTCCAAATGTCAGAAAAAATTAGAATTAAGAGATGTTACCCATGCTCAATCAGAATAAGATACAACAATTCAGTTAAACTTTCTTAGAGATAGTAATTAAAGCAATAAATGATAAACCAAGGAATTCTCTCATGCTCACAGGTAAGTGTTTCCCTCAATTTTTTCCACCACAGTTGAACAATTAGAATTGATAGTCGTTTCTAGCTCCTAAACATGCACATGGTCAATATGGATCAAAAGGTCTTTTTCTTTGGTTGTAATGAGGCTGGGCTATCAAGAAATCATGGTTTTTCTGGATAAGCAAGAAACACTTAGAATAGAAAGCATCTTTTGATTTTTCTTGAACTTGGAACTTCTCTCCATTCTCCATCTCATTCTTGATTTGTGTCATTCTTTGGATGGCCTCTTTCTTTGTTTGAGGATGCACTTCCCCCAACTTATTCAATTCATGCACTTTTTTCTTTTTAATTTTTGAGGGGGATGATCCTCTTTTGCTTTCTTATGCCTGCTCTTTGTAATTTTGAGTTTCAATTTACCAACCTGTTCTTCCCATTGTATCAATTTGCACCTTGCTCTCTATCCCAAGTGTGTAAGGGACAGGATATAGATCTCAATTATGGCTAGGGTGCATAAGAAGAAACATTCAAGCTCAAATGGGTTACCAAAAAATTGGAAAAATTCAATCAGGGGTTGGCTTTTTGGCACTGAGCAAATAATGTAAAAACAAAAATTGCCTTTATCACTTCCACATTTTCCATTCGCAGAGTAGAATCCAAAAACTCAATCAATAACAATTGACATACAGCGGTGAAAACTCTCAATTTTAAGTGTTTGGACTCACAACTCACCGGCTTTTGGCTAAATTCCTTGATAAAGCACTTACTGGTTTTAATTAACTACCCTTATAGGTTCTCCTGAGAAGTATCCTAATTCTCACTGATTATGGAATTAATCACAAAACCCTTTCTTCTTTCCTAATCTCGTTAGTTAAACTACCTAATTTTGGAGAATTTTGAAAAATTTTCCTATTAAATCCTAATTCCTAAAATCCTAAAAATTTTAAAAATCCTAAAATTTACTCAAGTCCTATTATGAAAACATAACTCTATATTTTGTACAGAAAAAGTATTATGAATGTATGATGTGTGCTTTGTACAATGTAATGCCTAAAAATAAAAGAAAACAAAATAAAAGAAAACAAAGAACAGGAAAAGAAACCACCAATTCAATAATCTTCATCCTCTGACTCTCCTTCCCCTCTGGGAGAATTGGGCCTATCCCCAGGCCATTCTACAGCTTCCCGAAAGCGCTCAGGAGTCATGCCCGGATGTGGTCCTGGAACATTGTGATATAGAAACTCTTGCAAGTGCATCATGCTAGAGTGTCCTGATCTAAGCTGGCGGGACATGTGCTCCATGAAATATTGACCTGGTCTGTCTGCTGGTGGTGGTGGAAGTGGATGTGGAAGCACCTCATGAATGTCAGGTGTTGGCCTGACTTCCTCCGTTGGGATACAATGAGACTCTATGTACTGTCTATCAATCGGGTCTCCAATAGGTGTGCTTGGAATAACCGTAATTCCTTTATAATGAGATAATGTAGTGATCAGAGCAGGGTATCCCAATTTAACTCTTGAGTGTGGCCCCCTTTCCTCATGAGATACGCGAACCAGACAGTGTAAGTAGTCAAATATGACTACTGCAATATCAATATGCTCTTTATTGAATATGCAATGTAGTAAATGAGCAGTAGGCATGTCTAAAGTTGACAAAGCAGGTGAAGGTCGAATATTGGCAACTGTTAAGGCCATCCAAATCCTTAACAGACCATGTAGATGCTCCCTGGAAATTCTCTCCGCTTCCCCATAGATATTTGCTTCATAGGTTTTACCTTCCAAGCATAAACGACGAGCAGTCTATGTGTCAATTACCTCATTCCCGTATGGTCCAACCTCTTGCATTCTATGGGCATATCTGCAGTATGAGTCATCAGTGATTTCTGGAGCAGGACAGTCAAGAAGCTCATTGATAGCATCTCTATCATAAGCGACCCAATATCCTTGCACAAAACTCTTCCTATCAGCAGTATCATCTATACTCAGCACAACATTACTGTAGAATTCTTTGACAATGTCGGGGTCGAAATATCTTTGCGGTTCAGCTAGAACCCTCCATTGTCTCCTGGTTATCTCAACAATAAATCTTTCATAGTCACTTTCCCTTAGTATTACCGGTCTTTCCAGCAAGAATTCACAGTTCCTAATGTAGCTGTAGTTCAATGCTGCCTCTAAATCTTTAATCCTTCCTTCCCCAATAATAGGATTTGCCTCCCTTTTCTTCCAATTTAACAAAGCAGAGCTACCTTTTCTTGTGGTTACTATAGTGTGCACCATCTACAAAATCATTTAAAAACAGTTTACAACATTATATCAATTGCAAGAATTCTGTATTGTTAATCTAAGCAGTCCAAGAATCACATCAAGAATCACAATCAATTTGATCATGTGCAACAAGAATTATGAACTCAACATTCTTTAAAACTCATTTGTTCATGTTTTCTATCCTAAGGTTCCGTAAAAAATTAATCAAAAGATGAGAATTAGAATCCTTACCTTGATGGAATTCTTCTTTAGGTGATAGAAAAACAGAGGAAGCTAGTAAAATTCATGTCCAACTTGAGGAAAAATTGCCAAGAATGGCATTTTCCCATGTCTGGACGCATTTTTAAACCAGAACGCGCGCTCGCGCTCTTTTTTCGCTTAGCGAGATTGGAGCGCGTGTTACAGTTTTAACTGTAACCGAGCGCACACGCTTCACTTTCACTTAGCGAGCGTGAAGCGTGAAAATCAGAAGCTAAAAGGCATTTATACGCTTCTCTTTCGCCAAGCGAATGTGAATCGTGTAAAACAGAACCTTTTTGGGGTGTTTCTGCGCTTCACCTACGCTAGGCATAAGTGCTGCGCGGAAATCAGAGTCAAAAATGGAATTTTTGCGCTTCACTTGCGCTGGGCGCAGTTGAAGCGCAGGACTCAGTTTGTGAAATTCTTCCTGTTCCTTTATCCTAACTTCCTAGAGACAAAAATCAAATCCTATTTACTAACTATACACTGGGTTGCCTCCCAGCAAGCACTCGTTTAACGTCATATAGCTTGACGCCTAATTATTTTATGGATCTTGTAGGTCAATGACAGACTTGGATCTGTCAATGTCTCCCCCCCAGGTATGGCTTGAGCCTTTGTCCATTCACCACCCATCAAATTTTGGTATCAGGATCTTCTATTTCCACAACTCCATAAGTTCTCACTTTTTTCACAATAAAAGGTCCTGTCCATCTAGATTTGAGCTTACCAGAGAAGAATTTCAACCTGGAGTTGAACAATAAAACTGATTGTCCTGGGTAGAATCTGCGCTTGAGAAGCTTCCTATCATGGTATGCTTTAGTCTTTTCTTTGTAGATCCTAGAAGACTCATAAGCATTCAGTCACATCTCTTCCAATTCATGTAACTGCAAAATCCTCTTCTTGCCTGCAACCTTTGTGTCCATGTTCAAGGTCTTCAATGCCCAGTATGCCTTATCTTCCAACTCAACCAGTAAGTGGCAAGCTTTTCCATATACTAACTGAAATGGAGAGAGGCCTGTAGCAGTCTTGAAGGTTGTCCTGTATGCCCATAGTGCGTCATCAAGTTTGTAGGACCAGTCTTTTCTGGAGGAGTTTACTGTTTTTTCAAGAATCCTGTTGAGTTCTCTGTTAGATACTTCAGCTTGCCCATTTGTTTGGGGATGGTATGGTGATGCTACTTTATGCCTTACCCCATAGTGTTCCAAAACTCTTTGTAGTTGCTCATTACATAAGTGGGAACCCTCATCACTGATTATGACCCTTGGTGCACCAAACATGGAAAAAATATTATTTTTCAAAAAATGCACAATTGTCTTTGCATCAGCTTTCATGGTTGCTACTGCTTCTACCCGCTTTGAGACATACTCAACAACTACCAGGATGTATTCTTTTCCATTGGAAGAAGGTAAAGGTCCCATGAAGTCCATACCCCAACAGTCAAATACCTCCACTTCTAGAATATAAATCCAGGGCATCTCGTTCCGTTTGGAAATCCCTCCCGTTCTCTGGCAATTGTCACACTGTTGGACATATTCAGTTGCATCTTTGAATAAGGTGGGCCAGAAAAATCCAGATTGAAGCACCTTTTGTAACATCCCAAAATTTATTAAATAAAATAAAATTAATAATAAAATAAGAGAAATAAATAAATAATAAATAATAAATAGAATAAGTGGGTTGAGAGTGGGCCTAGCCCAATTAAGTATTTATTTAAGGAGGGGTTCTCAGTTCACCCTAATTGTCTCAAGAAGGGGTTGCTGCAGAATAATCATTGAGAATCAAGAATTGTTGCGGTTCGATCTTCACTTCAAGGTACGGTGGGGGAGAGGGTGCTGCTTGTATGTGCATGTGAGGGTGCTTGGGTAGTAATTTAAGACTATAAATTCGTATTGATACATATTATAATTGAGAATGAATGATGAAAACTGTTGATTTATGATTGATTGAATGAATCTTGATGAGTTCTTGAATGAGATTGAAGAGTATAGAGAAAAATAGAGAAAGGGGTAAATAAGGGTTTGATGATTTGGGGTTTTGATGGGTTAACTATATAATCTGTGTAAAGATTGTTGTTTTTGCTGAGTTTAATCAATATAAACGTAATTGATTGAAGTATAAACGATGAGGATTGAGTAGGGATTGAAGAAGGGGAGAAAAAGGGGTAAAACGTAGAACAGATGCGTTCTACGTAACCTGCGCTGTAACTTGAGTTGCAGCGCAGGTTGAAGCGTGGCTCTCTGGGATCTGCGCTGCAGCGTAGGTTGAAGCGTAGCCCTCTGGAATCTGCGTTGCAGGTTGCGCTGCAGCGCAGGTTGAAGCTTAGCTCGCAAAATTCTGTTTTTGATGTGATTTTGATGAGTTCTCTTTCAGAGTGAGGATGGTTTTTCCTTAACATATGGAATTGAGATTGATATGTATTTAGTACTAATGTTATTTTGTGGAATTGATGATATTAAGTGGAAAGTTTAAAGGGAATTGATTATGGTATGAGTATTATGATATGACATATCCTTGATGATAGATGTTTATACTATTGCGATGGATGATTGATGATGTCTTGTAATGCTTTATAATGATTATGATGATGATGCTTGATTGATGATACCTATGATGATTTATGTTGAAAATGTATGATGATGATTCTATGATGATAATGATGATTGAGGATGTTTGATGATGATGATGATGATGTATATAACTCCACGAGGTGTGTAATATGATGATCATGCATTGAGTATATGAAGTGTGGTACCAAGGAACATAAGCCCAGAGAGGGGCGAGTGTGACTTGGGAGAGTTTGTACCAAGGAGCATAAGCCTAGAGAGAGGCGAGTGCAACTTGGGAGAGTTTATACCAAGGAGAATAAGCCTAGAGAGAGGCGAGTGCAACTTGGGAGAGTTTGTACTGAGGAGCATAAGCCTAGAGAGGGGCGAGTGCAACTTGGGAGAGTTTGTACCGAGGAGCACAAGCCTAGAGTGTGGCAAAGTACAACTTGGGAGAGTATTGATGAGGATGGTGATATTGATGATTATGATGAGTATGACGATTATGATGATATTGGTGATTATGATGATTATGATGATATTGATGAGTATGATGATTATGGTGATATTGATGATTATGATGATATTGATGAGTATGATGATTATGGTGATATTGATGATTATGATGGTTATGGTGATATTGATAATGTTGTTGGTGTATATGATGATGGATGAATATGTCTTATATATGCTGATATAAAAATGAGTTATATGATGATGTTATGAGTTTGTAATGATGAAATGAGTAATAGGTGTTGAGAATAGAGTAGGCGAATTATTTGGTGAATGGGATAGGAGAATTATATGATGATATTGATGTTTGTTATATGATGAATTATAGGTGATATTATCTAATGAATTATTTGATGTTTGAGTATGTGATGTAATTGATGATGATGTTGTCTATATGAGGGTGAGGATAGGGTAGCCTCCTATGTGTATGTATGAGTAGTATTCTTTTCCTCACCGTTACACTGTGGTTATTTTACAGGTGACGATGGAGACACAACTGGTGTCGAGTTTTGAGTAAAGGGAGTGTTGCTCTGGTACATGTGACATCAGGGCATATCATTGGGGGTTCTTTCTTTATGTTTTAGTTATGAAGGATTTTACAAACCTTTCTTTAAATTCCTTGCACGACAAGTAGGATGTTTTGTTATTTATATTTTGGAGATTCCGCTGCTTAAGTATTTTGAAAACTGTTTCTACTTTAAATTGGTTTACCGTGAAATAAAGGACGTTTTATACGATGAGGATTTGTGAACCTTTTTACCCAGTGTGAGATATTATCTTCCAATATTTCGATTTATTTACTGTATAAGAGTTTGGGGTAGAAGGGTGTCACACCTTTGCAGCAGTTTTATCTTTATTGAAATGTCCTCCATAGGGTGAGTTGTGACAATGCCAAAGGATGCTTACAGTTTCCCTGTCTAAAACACACCTTCTTAACAGATTATCAGCTCCTAATTTGAAAAGGTAGGGATCATCCAATAAATATCCTTTTACCTCTTTTAAGAACTTCTTCTTTTGCTGCCATGTGAGATTTTCTGGAAGCACTCCTGCTGCTTTGAAGTTGGCTATGTCAGAAAACCAGTGTCTTTCTTGAATTAACATGAGCTTTTCATCTGGAAATTCTTCCTGTAGTTCAGCTTGAGTGCTGGTCACTTCCTCATTTATCCGTCTTGATAAATGATCTGCTACTACATTTTCACTTCCATTCTTATCTTTAATAACCAAATCAAATTCCCACAACATCAAAATCCAACGTATCAGTCTAGGTTTAGAATCTGGTTTGGTTAAAAGATATTTTATTGCAGCATGATCAGTGTAAATGGTGACTGTTGAGCCTATTAGATATGGTCTAAATTTTTCCAAAGCATATACTATTGCTAACAACTCTTTCTCATTAGTAGCATAATTGATTTGAGCTTCATTCAACACCTTACTAGCATAGTGTATGACATAGAAAACTTTAGACTTTTTCTGTCCTAAAACTGCTCCTATAACATAGTCATTAGCATCACACATCAATTCAAATCCAAGTGTCCAATCAGGACCAACAATAACAGGAGCAGATATTCGTTTTTGTTTCAACAGGTTAAAAGTAGCCAAGCAATCATCATCAAATTTAAAAGAAGTGTCTTTTTTAAGCAAGTTATTGAGAGGCTTGGCTATCTTTGAAAAGTCTTTGATGAAATGTCTGTAGAATCCTGCATGCCCAAGAAAGCTTCTGATGCCTTTCACATTCACCGGTGGAGGTACCTTTTCAATGACTTCTACTTTTGCTTTATCCACCTCAATGCCTTTTTCAGAGATTTTGTGTCCTAAGACGACACCTTCAGTTACCATAAATTGGCATTTTTCCTAGTTGAGCACAAGATTGGTTTCAACACACCGTTTCAATACGGTGTCTAAGTTCTTTAAGCAGTTATCAAAGGAAATTCCAAAGACTGAGAAGTCATCCATAAACACTTCTATGCACTTTTCCACCAAGTCTGAGAATATTGACAACATGCATCTTTGAAAAGTTGCAAGTGCATTGCATAGTCCAAACGACATTTTCCTGTAAGCAAAAACACCAAAAGGACAAGTGAAAGCGGTCTTTTCTTGATCCTCTAGATTTACAGCTATTTGATTATAACTAGAATAACCATCCAGAAAACATTAAAAAGCTTACCCTGCTAACCTTTCTAACATCTGATCCATAAAAGGCAAAGGAAAATGATCTTTCCTAGTTGCTTGGTTTAATTTTCTGTAGTCTATGCACATTCTCCATCCTGTTACTGTCCTAGTGGGAATCAATTCATTTTTATCATTTTTAATGACAGTCATACCCCCTTTTTTGGAACAACCTGGACAGGACTTACCTAAGCACTATCAGAGATAGGATAGATCATACCTGCATCGAGGAGTTTTAATACTTCCTTTTTCACTACCTCTTTCATTGTAGGATTTAGTCTTTTTTGAGGTTGAGTGACAGGCTTGTAATCTTCCTCCATATGGATCTTATGCATGCAGTAGGACGGACTAATGCCTTTGAGATCTGATAGAGACCATCCGATAGCTCCTATTGTCCTTCAAAACAGAAAGAAGCTTCTCCTCCTCTATTGGAGTTAAAGACTTACTTATGACAACAGGTTTGCTCTTAGCTTCATCAAGAAAAGTATATTTAACATGAGAAGGTAGTACCTTAAGTTCCAGCTTCTGACTTTCAGTATTATTGTATTTTTGTAATGCTTTAGTGCTTGCTTCCTCTGGTGGAACTGAACTGGTTGAATCTAATTCCTGTGAATATTCTCCTCTTTCTTCTTCATCAAAGACATCACCTATTCCTGTTAGAACTTTTTCCAAAGGATCTGCTTTTGTCCATAATTCCTGATCCAGAGAATTTTCCTCCAATATATCTAACTGGAGACACTGCTGTTTATCCTTAGGATATTGCATTGCTTCAAACACATTAAAACTTACCTCATCATCTTGTACTCTTACCTTTAAGTTACCACAATCTACATCAATGATAACTTTTGCAGTCTTCATGAATGGTCTGCCAAGGATGAGAGGGACTTCAACATCTTCCTCAATGTCCATGATGACAAAGTCCACTGGAAACATGAACTTGTCCTTTGACCAGTACATCTTCCGCGACCCCATATGGAAACTTCATTGATCTGTCAGCTAGCTATAAAGTCATCCTTGTTTGCTTCATTTCCAGATCTCCTATTCTTTTAAGCATCGACAAGGGCATTAAGTTGATGCTATCTCCTAAGTCAAGCAACGCTTTCCCAACTGGTAAGGATCCAATTTTCACTTGTATGGTGAAACTTCTTGGGTCCTTTGTCTTTTGTGGCAGTGATTTCTGAATGATGGCACTACACCCAGCTTCTAGTTCTATTGTCCCATCTGTAAACTTCCTTTTCTTGGTCAACAATTCCTTCATAAATTTGGCACAGGTGGGAATTTTCTCCATGGCCTCCATTAAAGGAATGTTGATTTGCAATCATTTCATAATATCCATGAATCTGATAAACTGCCTGTCAAAGTTCTTTTTAGAAGGATTCTTGGGATATGGCAACTCTTTGTCATATGGTGTCTGCATGACTTCTTTCTCCCCGGTCTTCTTATTTGTTTCAACCCTTTTCTCTGGTTCTTCCTTTTCTTTGTTTATTTCTTTCTCATCATCCACAGTTTCTTGTTCTTTTCTCTCAAGAACTTCTCTTTTTGCCACCAAATTATCTCCAATGCCTCTTCCTATTTCTTTACCACTTCTGGTGGATATTGACTTGCAGTATTCTTGTTGCTCAGCAAATTGCCTTCTTATTTCCTCCACCTATTTTGCTAGATTTATGAAAGTTGCTTCCATTGCTTTCTGAATGATTTTCATATCCTGTATGAGTCTGTCAAGCTTCTCTTTAATTCTGGAGTTAACATCAGGAAATGAGAAGTTGCTAACTTGACTTTGACTGTGGTTGTTGGAGGCTTCACTGTAATTCCTCTGGTTCTCCAGGAAATAGACTTGTTCCACTTGTACTTCTGGATAGGAACAATTGCCATTGGAATGATTGCCTTTGCAAAAATTGCAGATCAATCTTGGAGCTAATTCCGGAGTGGATTGTTTTGCTGGATTTTGCTGAATAAGTGCTTCCATTTGCTAGCTTAGTTTCTCTAGTTGTTGTTTGATGGACTTGTCCTTCTTTAGCTCGAGCAACTCCTCTTTCTGAACCGGTTGGTCCCAAAACTGATCCTGTTGATTGTTTTGAGCAAAATTGTCAATGATTGTGAGTGGTCTCTCTACATCCACTGATAATATAGTTCCTCCTGCTGCAACATCTATGAAAGATTTTGAGTTTGGCTTGAGCCCATTGCAGAAAATGTTGAGTTGAGTCACGTCATCATAGCCATGATTAGGACACTTGCGCAGCAGAGATTTGTATCTTTCCCAAGCTTCAAACATTGGTTCATTTGCTCCTTGTCTGAATGTTGAAATATCTGTTTTGGCTTGAATGTACCGGGGCATGGGGAAAATCTCTTTAGGAATTTTCCTCCACCATGCTCCATTTATTCAGACTTTGGTTGGGATGAGATTTTAGCCATTCCTTTGCTTTACCTGAAAGAGAAAAAGGAAATAAACGTAAGAGTGCAACCTCTTTAACTTTTTCTTCAAATCCCATAGTTTCAAACAGTTCATAAAAGGTTGAGAGATGATTGTTTGGATCCTCGCTATCCAATCCAACGTACTGATGGACACCAATGAGTTGGATATGTGATGCTTTTAATTCCACGACCTTTGCTGTAATTGGGAGAACAATACTTGAATAATATCGTGGCCCTTGATGCATGATATAATCTCCCAAAATTCTTTGTGGCTGTTTGTTTTCCATGTTTTTGGTTTCTTCACACTTGACTTTTCAAAAACTCAAACAAGAAAACTTGAGAAGGGTAAGTGTGGAAGAGAATTTTAATAAAAAACAAAAACAAAAGAAAAAGTTCCTAAGATTTCCTAAAAAAATAAAAATAAAAAATAATAATAAAAAAATGAAAACAAAAATCTAATCCTAAAATAGAGTATATACAACTTGATAATTAGACCTTCCAAGTCTATACTAATTGATACACCGTTCCCAGGCAAGGGCGCCAAAAATACTTGATGGAATTCTAGCAAGCGTACCAAAATTTCAGCAGTATAATAGTAAGTATGAGTTTATCGTATCCACGGGGAACGGTTCACTTCGTATTTACTCGTGATCAGATTATCAAGTAGAAAACGGTATTTGAGAGTTTGATGTGAAGAAAGTAAATTCACATAAAAGAAAGAGACGATTGAGAGAGATAAAATACTTTACTTGGATTAGGATTGAACTTCGTATCATCACACCCCTTTATGCATGTGAATCCCAATATTATTTATGAATATATTTTTATAATACCTTAGCTAAACTATGTTATCCCCTGCCGGTGTCCCATATCACGAGATACTCAAAGTAATTCATAAGGGTTCCCCCAAGCGACAAATTACCCTGGATTGATTGCTCTATATTTCTGTTCGTTAACACTATCAATTCGCCCTATAGAACCATAGTGTCATATATGAAGACATTGCCTACTTCTTCTTCAATGGTCACTTTCTCCTATAAGCCTATAGTAACAACTATGAGTACTTTTACCAATCAGAATTTTAGGTCTCCTATGTCTAGGCTTTCCCAAACTCGTTAATTTTATAGAAACATCTGTCACCTGAATCCTAAAATTAACCTATAACTCTGGCACACAGGAGGAAGCTATGCACTAAGTAAAGATAAAAATATCGATATTATAAAACAGGGATTCATAAATAAATACGAGAATTCACATACACTTTGAGGATTGAATCAACTACATTCAATCCTATTGAGACGCTTAGCTACGCATGGTAGCCATTACAACCCAATGGAGAAGTTGTCACCTTGCTCCAATCCTAGCTTTGCCTTTGTCGTCTCTCTGATCTCCTTCTCGAATGCTCCTTTGCTAACCTCCTTTACTTCTTTACAAAGGGTCCTATTTATAGACTAAGGAAAGATATCTTAAATCTGGAAGATATCTCATTTGAAAATAGATCTGAAAACAAATCTAAAACTGATCAGCGCAGCTGCACTTCATCTGCGCTCAGCGCAGGAAATAATAAGCAATTTTGGAAGTTGTGCTTCACTTGCGCTAAGCGCAGGTGAAGCGCAAAGCGCGTAACTGATTGCTCTATTTCTTCTTTTAACCACCGGATCTCTTCCTGATCTTATCCTTGTTTGCTTGGCTTTCCTTGTTTCCCTCTTTTTGCTCTAATTCTGTGTTTATTCTTCTTTTGAATTTAAACTGGGAAGTTATCTGCAGAATCCTTGTTTAAATGGCAGCTGATCTTATCTTTATTTGCTCTGATTTAAACTTCAAATTCGCAGATCCTCTCCTGAAATAATGCTATCTTCTTTCCTCAATTAAATCTCCTCATAAATCTGCAAAATCAATAGATTTTATATTAAAATAGCATCAAATTCCAATCAAATAATCCCAATTATTACAATATCTACTAAAAATGGATTATTTTGGGGCATAAATTACTATTTTAGCCTTGATAAGTGCAGTAAAAATACAAGAATTTATCATATAATTTGCACTTATCAATATCTCACAAGATATCAGATTTTGTTTCCTCCGTAGGACGACGGAGCCCCCATTCTAGTATCAGTTTAGGCTGCCCATCACTTATCACATCTCTTTGTGCGTCTAGGGGTGTTGAGGTGTACCGTACAGTACAGTACGCATCTTGAACCCCATGCACAGACGGTATATAGAAGCCAACTGCATCCCGGAGGAGGATGAGGAGCAGGATGATGAGCAGCAGCAGCAGCCACAGACACCACCACCACCACCACCAGAAGATATACAGCCTCCAGTCTGGGCTCAGCAGATCCTTGCCCAAAACACACATATGATAGCCCAGATTTCCATTCTCCACCGAGCAGCAGTACATTTTCAGGATATGCATTATCAGACTCGCTCGGACCCTTACCCAGGCATGCACCCTGATCAGTTTATAGCTTATTTACAGTGATCTGGGGACAGGCCTATTCTTCCAGGGGAGGGTGGAGCTGGAGATGGAGCAACTGATATGGACCAGGAGAACTGATTTTATTTTGATTTGGTGCTTTTCTTTCTTTTCAATTTTTCTTTTTCATTTTTATTTTATTTCTTTTCTTTTTAATTGATTATTCTGGATATTTACTGTAGATATACTCCACTGACAAATCATTTTCTTATGCAGTGCATTTTCAGCATTTTCTTTATTTTTCTTTTATTTAGAATTTTTTTAGGATTTTTAAAATTTTTAGGATTTTAGGAATTAGGATTTAAAGGAAAATTTTTTAAAAAATCTCTGAAATTAGGCAGTCTAACTAACTAGATTAGGAAAGAAGAAAGGGTTTTGTGATTAATTCCATAATCAGTTAGGATTAGGATATTTCACAGGAAAACCTATCAGGGTAGTTAATTAAAACCAGTAAGTGCTTTATCAAGGAATTTAGCCAAAAAGCCGGTGAGTTGTGAGTCCAAACACTTAAATTGAGAGTTTTCACCGCTGCTTGTCAATTGTTATTGATTGAGTTTTTGGATTTTACTTTGTTCATGGAAAATGTGGAAGTGACAAAGGCAATTTTTGTTATTTGCTCAGTGCCAAAAAGCCAACCCTTGATTGAATTTTTCTAATTTTTTGGTTACCCATTTGAGCTTGAATGTTTCTTCTTATGCACCCCATCCATAATTGATATCTATATCCTGTCCCTTACACACTTGAAATAGAGAGTAAGGTGAAACTTGATACAATGGGAAGAAAAGGTTGGTAATTTGAAATTCAAAAATTACAAAGAGCAGGCACAAGAAATCAAAAGAGGATCACCCCTCTCAAAAATCAAAAAGAAAAAGTTCATGAATTGAATATGTTGGGGGGAGTGCATCCTTAAACAAAGAAAGAGGCCAGCTGAATAACACAAATCAAGAATGAGATGCAGAATGGAGAGAAGTTCCAAATTCAAGAAAAATCAAAAGATGCTCTCTATTCTAAGTGTTCTCTTGCTTATCCAAAAAAACCACGATTTCTTGATAACCCAGCCTCATTACAACCAAGAAAAGACCTTTTGATTCAGATTAACCATGTGCATGTTTAGAAACTAGAAATGACTATCAATTCTAGTTGTTCAACTGTGGTGAAAGAATTGAGGAAAACACTTACCTGTGAGCATGAGAGAATTCCTTGGTTTATCATTTATTGCTTTAATTGCTATTTCTGAGAAAGTTTGACTGAATTGTTGTATCTTATTCTGATTGAGCATGGGTAACATCTCTTAATTCTGTTTTTTTCTGACATTTGGAAAGTGACTTCTGCCTAACAAAGAGATGATGAAAATTTGTCCTTATTTTTTAGAATTGTACAGTGGGTTGAATTAATTTTTGATTGCAAAAAGGTCTCTTGCTTGAGGACAAGCAACAAGTTAAGTTGGGGGGTATTTGATAAGTGCAAATTATATGATATATTCTTGTATTTTTACTGCACTTATCAATGTTAAAAGAGTAATTTATGCCCAAAAATAAACCCTTTTTATTAATAATTGTAATAATTGTGTTTATTTGATTTGAATTTGAATTTGATGCTATTTTAATAGAAAATCAGTTAATTTTGTAGATTTATGAGAAAGATTTGAATGAGGAAAGAAGATAGCATTATTTAAGGATAGGATCTGCAGATTTGAAGTTTAAATGAGAGAAAATAAAGATAAGATCAACAGCCATTTAAACAAGGATTTTGGGATAACTTCCCAATTTAAATTCAAAGGCAAGATAAATACAAAATCAAATCAAAAAAAGGGAAACAAGGATAAGATCAGGAAGAAATCAAGCTGTTAAAAGAGGAAACAAAAGAAGTTGTTACGTGCTCCACGCTCCACCTGCGCTAAGCGCAGGGTGGAGCGAAGCATTCTGTAATTCACGCTTCACTTGCGCTGAGCGCAAATGAAGCGCAGCTGCACAGATTTGTTTTTAGATATGTTTTCAAAATAGTTTCCTTTCAGATTTAAGATAGCTTTCCTTGGTCTATAAATAGGACCTTTTTGTAAAGATCAAAGGGAGGTTAGCAAAGGAGCATTTAGGAAGGAGATTAGAGAGAAGGTAAAGGCAGAGCTAGGATTGGAGCAAGGTGCAGCTTCTCCATTGGGTTGTAATGGCTATCATGCGTAGCTAAGCGTCTCAGTAGGATTGAATGTAGTTGATTCAATCCCCAAGTGTATGTGAATTCTCTTTATTATTTATGAATCCCTGTTCTATAATATCGGTACTTTTATACTTTGCTTAATGTGTAGCTTCCGCACTTGTGCCGGAGTTATAGGTTGTTTTTATAAAATGCATTGGTAATTGGTTTTATTAATTCAACAGCGAGTTTGGGGGAGCCTAGACATAGGAAACTTAAACTTTGATTGGTAAAAGTACTCATTAATCGCTATAGGAATATAGAGGCAATCAATGATTGAAGAATTGGAGTGTGACAGCCTCTTCATAGTAGTCTCTATAGGAATATACGATTATTTGATAGTGTTAACGAACAGAAAGGTAGAGCAATCAAGCCGAGGTAATTTGTCGCCTGGGAGAACCCGCATGGATTATCTTCGAGTGGTTTACTACATGGTAACTCAGGGTAAAGCAATATAGTTTGGCTAGGATATTATAGAAATATATTCATAAATAATATTGGGGTTCACATGCATAAGGGGTGAGATGATACGAAGTTCAATCCTGATCCAAGTAATGTATTTTACCTTCTCTCAATTGTCTCTTTACTTTATGCAAATTTACTTTCTTCATCACAAATTCTCAAAATACAGTTTCTTACTTGATAGTCTGATCACTAGTAAATACGAAGCGAATCGTTCCCTGTGGATACGATAAACTCATACTTACTATTATACTGCTCAAGTTTTGGTACGCTTGCCAGAACTTCATCAATGTCCTTTCTATTTCTGGGTCAAATTGTAACTGATTTGGGGACACTTGGCCTCTCAAAAGCATAAACAAGAAAACTTGAAAAGGGTAAAAGTGGAAGAGAATTTTAATAAAAAGAAAACATAAAAACAAAAAGAAAAAAATGCTGAAAATTCCTAAAAATAAAAAAAATAAAAATCTAAAGTCCTAAGATAGAGTATATACAACTTGATAGTTAGGCCTCCCAAGTCTATACGAATTGATACACCGTTCCCCGGCAACGGCGCCAAAAATACTTGATGAAGTTCTGGCAAGCGTACCAAAATTTCAGCAGTATAATAGTAAGTATGAGTTTATCGTATCCACAGGGAATGGAGAGGAAGGAATGGTGAGGACGCCACTGAAGTAGGAATCCTCCTGCAGCAGATAAGTCCAATGCCAGACGCCACTAATTCAGGAGAATTAGATAAGTCTCAGTATGGTTTGAGCAACAACCACCAAGCCTCACTCAACTCACAAAGGGAGGAGAAATTTGGGCATAATGCCTTTACTTAATTCATGAAAGTGTTACAAGTGAGGGAAGCCTCCTATTTATAGGAGTTGGGGGCGGCCACCCAAGGAAAAGGAAAAATAAAGATGACTAAAAACCTCCTCCTAAGTTGGGTGTTGAACCCATGACTCCTACCCCAACTAGCCTAGCAACCTCCCAACCAATAAAACCACTAAAATAGCTCCCATCTTAGGGAAATAAATGGGAAAATTACAAAAATAAAAAGAAAATACAAGAGAGTCCTAATTAAGGGTGGTCCATAGGACAAGGGTCCTATCCAGGGTCAAGGTGTCCTTCTGTAGGGTGGTGACCCTTACTTTGTAGGGTAGTGACCTTTATTTGTAGGACACTAATTTCTCTAACTCTTCCTTGCTTGAAGCTCAGGCTTGAAGTTGGTGCATATCCTCCAGTGTAGGTCTTGAAGGTCCAAGCTTCTAGCAGAGTGCTATCATTCCCTCCCCCTTGAAAGGGATTTGACCTCAAATCTGAAAATTCAGAAAGAAGCCATAAGAATAATGATCTGGTTAGAAGAAGGAGATGGATGACAAAATTTAGGAAGTGAGAAGATACTTCCCTTAGCCCTTGGAGAGTAGAGTTAGAGGTCCACAAGTTGAACATCTTCCTTGAGCCTAGACAACAAGAAGATCCATGAGTATTATTCCCAAGAAAGCAAAGTGAAGACTCATAACAAAAATACTTGGGGATCATAAAGATTATCAAAATAAAAACATAGGATATGAACAAGAGGTAATTGAGGTAAGGGTTAGAAAACTCCCTAAATGAGAAATGAACCATCTTGTCCATGTACACTATAGAAGGAGATCCTGGATCAAAGACTAATCTTTTGAAGTCCTTCTTTTCAAGTAAAGGGGTTTGTTTGTTAAAACGAAATTTAAAAAAGTGATATACATGTTTCAAACCAACAAAATAATCCACAATATATTTCCAAATGAATGCACAATTAAAACTATGTGGTATGAATGTCCTATTTCTTGGAAGTGAGATCACATCATGCTCATTGAACATAAGACACGCATCTTGAGTATTATAGTGCACATGTTCATGCCATAAAGTATTCATGCAAGTTTGTTCAAGAGCCATATCCATGTTAAAGCACTCACTCAAGTAAGATGACACCTTTTGTATATTAACATATGCGTCCATGAAAGGTGAAATACCCAAAGAATCACATTGAGTATGCATATCAAGAAGCATATCATCATTTGAATTAGATGTCAAACAAGTTTTCCTACATGTGATAGCTTCATCCAAATTTTTATCCTTTTTACTAACTAGCTCAAGAGCATAATACACATCTTTGTATGAAACAATTATTTTAGGTCCAAAATGTGTATGCACTTTATATATACAAACCAAAGGCATATGCATGTTCAATCCAACTTTGCTTTCAATCCTATCATGCAATCTAAATTGGGAAAAGGAATTGACTAAACATGCATCTCTAGTTTGTTTCATGGTACTCTTAAACTTGGTTGATTTTTCTAAACATGCAATTGGTTTCAAAGCATTATCAACATTGTTTATTTCCTTCAAACATGCAATTCCTTGAGGCATGTAATTGTGCAAAGAAAGAGGTATGTCATGCATAAAGAAAGTTAGTTTAGGAAACTCCCTCTCAATAGCTTGAGTTGTCCTCTTTGCAACACTAGAAGTACTTGCCATCAACCTATTCATGTTTTCACATAAAGGGTTAGAATTTACTTGTTCATTCAATGAAATCGATTGCTTCCCTAAATTTTCTTTGTTTTTCTTTTTTCTATTTGCACTCTTTCTATCTCCTTTTCTTTTTCTCTTTTAAGCTTTTCTTCTTCTTCTTCTTCTTTTTCTAACTGTTCCTTCCTTTCTAATTCTCTTCTCTCTTCCATCTTAATTAAGAATTTTGAAAAGAAATTTGAAAATTTATATTCGATTTCATTAGAAAATTTTTCTAACTTTCTTCCAACTCTATCTTCAAAAGAATCCTTTGCACTTTTCCTATTTTCTCTTTTATTATCCCTACATTGATCCTTTCTTCTATGTTCTCTTTCTTTATACCTTTGTCTTTCTTCTTTCTCTTCTTCATATCTTCTAAACTTTCTTTCTTCCTTCCTCATATTTTCTTCTTTCATGATTAGAGTTATCATAACTCCTTTCCTTATCTTCAAAATGATATCTATTTATTTCTCTCCTTTCTTGCCTATACCTTCCATCAACTTTATCATGAGAAGAGTGTCTTCTCACTTCTTTTTCTCTTCTAAATTCTCTCCTATCTTCATCTAGCTCCTTTCTCCACATTCTATATGACATCTTAAATTGATTTTATTTGAAAGCGTTTAAAGGACCTCACCACTCACTAAGTGTTTACACTCAAGAGAATGTATCCACTCGTGTATGTCACTCTTTTTAGGCTTTTTCTATAATGAGACTCTCTTGCCTCTTCTACTCAGTTGGAGGTTGGTTAGATCTTGCAAAGACCAACGTGAGACTAAGTCTTAACCCTTACCCAAATAAAAGCGCACTAACAGAGAAAATACCTACTGAAAGAAGATTGGAAAATCCTAACACAAAACAAGGAATTGATATGACAAACAAGAAAAGCTGGCACTCAAACAAGCTTATACACAAGAACAGACAGCAAACAAGACAAGACGGAAGAAATTGCAAAGAGAATTGCTTTTGGTGATTTTTGAAAATAAGTTGCCAAAATTGTCGTTTTAGGAAAAACAGCAAATACAAATCAAATTACGGTATACAGGGAAATGAAACAGAAAATTACAGTAAAACTATCACTGAATTGTTGAGACAACTTTTGTTTTTGAATTTTCTATTTCTCTGAATTTTTTGAATTTTTGACTCTTTTTGGGCGTCTTTTGACTTTTTCTTCCTTGTTGTTGACTTTTGCACCCTTTTTGCTTTTTACGCCTCTTTTTGTATTTTTGGCACGTACGTACTCTTTGTATTTTTCTTGCCTTTTCTTTCTTTTTTTGTCTTTTTCCCCAACAGAAAATTACAGAAATTTGTATACAATGAAAAGAAAATAAATTGTAGCTACTGTAATATTTTTGGAATTTTTTGACAGTAAACTGGTCCAAGTGGTACCAGAAAAGTAAAATAATGAATAAACTGATTTCTAAAAACTGTGAAAACGTAATGGCAACTTGATTTCAAAAAATGGCCAAAAGAATTGCTTAGCACTTCCTTGTTGATTATACAAAACCGGTATGGTCACAGAAACGCGCTTGGTTCAGTTTTAAGATTGGAATTAAAATTTGAAGGAAATTCAACAAATAGAATTTGTTGATCTTCTTCCAATACTATGAACCAAAAGAAAGCCTATAGGTGAGCGTTTTGCACAATCAAACAGAGAAAGTCCAAGGTAGAGATAGCAGTCAATCCAAATTTGCAATCAGAATGCAAAATAGACAGACATAACAGGAGTAGAAAATTGAATAAAACGAGAGCCCAAAAATGCGCATAAAATGGCAAATAAGAAGGAAAAATTGCGCAAAATTAAATGGCACGAAATTAAAGGGGGAAACTGAAATTAAAAGGATGGTGAGGACAGAAATGTAAATGGCAGAAAGTATAAGGGGATGGCAGAAAGTAAAAGGATGGGGAGAGCAAAAATGTAAAGGGGGAAGCAGAAATTAAAAGGATGAGGAGGACTGAAAGTAAATGACTTAAAGTAAAGGGGGAAGTGGAAAGTAAAAGGATGGGGAGAGCAGAAATGTAAATGGCAGAATGTAAAGGGGAGGGCAGAAATTAAAAGGATGGGGAGAAGCGGAAATTAAATGGCGGAAAATTAAAAGCGGAAAGTAAAGAGATGAATATGGGGGATGAACAATTAATGGTGAAGGGGAGAAAATGTAGGTGAACGATCTTTGGAAAAATGAAGACAATAATGCCTCCTCTTACCACACTTCACCAACAAACAAGCAATTATATCAATTAATTTGCAAGAATCACTCAAGAACAAGTATGAGCAATTAGATAGTCATTTTATCAAACACCTTTGGGGTGGGAATTAGCGGCCCAAAAACCCCTCTAACTCAAGCAATTGCAAGCAAATAAAACAAGCTGATAGCAGCAAAAAGGCACCTCGGGCTCGGGAAACAGTCCAAGTCCAAATTACAATTGAAAAGAGGGATGAAATTACACTAAATTGATGAAAAATTTTGCACCAAAACAGCGCCCAAAAGTGCTGCAAAACAGCCCCAAAATTGCTCAATCCATCAAGATCTGATTACCAATTGATAGCAGGATAGTTGTAAGATCTAGAATTGAGCAAAAACAAACGATTAGAATCAAAATATAGCAAGTAAATTGCGATTTATAGGTGCTGGGAAACCACTATAAATGCGCAAGAAAGTGATAGAAAATGAGAGAAAATGAAAGAAAAAATGGAGAGGAAGGAATGGTGATGATGACACACTACTAGAAGCTTGGACCTGCAAGACCTACATTGGAGGAAATGCACCAACTTTTGGCCTGAGCTTCAAGCAAGGAAGAGTTAGAGAAATTAGTGTCCTACAAATAATGGGTCACTACCCTACAAAATAAAGGTCACTACCCTACAGAAGGACACCTTGACCCTGGATAGGACCCTTGTAACGCCCTAATTTATAGAACTCAGAAATAGTGCCCGTTGGAGACACTAATCCTGTAATCCTTGAAATTACTTCGTTAAATTTTCGATATCGCCATACAATTTACTTAAACTCTCCAACGATTAGTTTAAGTCACACAAATGAATACATCAAAAAGGAGCTTAAGGAAAGAAACCTATACTTAAAGTAATAGGATTCCATAAGTTCATACCGGACATCCGGAAGAACCTTCCCTAAAACTGGATAACTAAACTTTAATCATGAATAAGCCTCTTTGGCTAATAAACACTTACATAACCATTTAGCAATATTTAACATCAATAATATTACATCCGAATTAATTTATTACAAGTGGTCCTATCCTAATATTAATCAACTCCATCCACTTCCCTTGTTGCCCTTCTCGTTAACTGGAACCTCCTGCACACTAAAGGAATCCCCGAAATGTGGGGTGAGACTAATGTCTCAGCAAGTATAACTCTATGCATGAATGCAGGGAACAGATATCTATGACATGTTAAACAACATTTATATCATCAATAATAATAACTACATCATTTCCACATCAGTCTCAGTATCATTTCCATATCAATGTCAGTATATATATGCTTATGCTGTGCCCGAAGGCTATGGAACAATCACAGTCTAGAGTTAGACCTGAGCTCAGACTACAGGGGATATCTCCCCAGGGGACGAATCCCACCCTACAGTATTTGACCGAAGTCCAGTATTGACCGAAGTCCAGTATTGACCGAATAACTAATTAGACATACGAATTGATGAATAGTTCATTCTCGATAGTTCGAACCTTTCGAAACTAAAGAGAATCCACGTTCTATGTGAACTCATATCCACTACCCATCAATTCCTATATCATAATCAGTCACCAATCCTTAATTTCCATTCCGGATCAAGTATAATTGGAGAGAATAGAGCGTGTCGATGTTACGATAGTTTCGAAACTTTCGATAGCTTCGAAAGTTTCGAAACTAAAGAATATCAAGAACCGTTCCGTTCTAACCAATTAGAATTATCCCATATCTTTCAAACATCAATCACAACACAATTTAACAATCATACTTATTTGCACATTAGGCATACTTGAATCAGTGGTAACAACTAGGATTTCGAACGTCTCGAGTGTTTCGATACTTTCTCAAGTCTCGTAACTTTCGTAACTTCGAAATTCCTTTGTTTCACCTTCGATCCAAGCACCCTCTTATCAATCTCATTACGAATATCACAAATGCATTCAATTCGATCAATTAGAAAGGGATTCGAGAGTTAGGGGTCATACAAGGGACATATCGACTCTACCGCTAATTACGACTTTACGATCCTACGTCTCGATTCTCATTTCAAACCATAATCTAACCATAATTAACAAAAACAAGAAGTATGAACTTAATGGAATGCTTGAGTGAATCGAAATCGAAGGAAATACGATAGTTTCGTAAGTTTCGTACATTTCGTAAGTTTCGACATTTTTCGTTAACTCTGAAACTAAGGATTTCGACTTTCGATTTCAATTCGTAAGCTCAATCAAACAATCAACATCCCAAACAATCAAATAAACAACTTTCATTCAAGTATCCAGCCAAGAAAGGGAGGGGAAGAAGAAGGGACATGCAAGGAGACCAATTCCTAACCTAAGGGTGAGTTATACTCACTTGATGAAGAAATCTAAGGAGGAAAGGATGTTTAGATGATGATCCTCTTGATGTTTCCTTGCTTCGATTCCGTTCTTGAGCTTCGTTATAGAGTTTCTCTCACTAGGTTCTCTCCCTCTCTCTCTAGGGTTCGAAAAGGGAAAAAGAGAAAAATGAATTCTGCTGAATTTTCGCACCAGCATATATTTATATATGCTGCTGGTAATCGATTACCAAACCCTGGTAATCGATTACCAGAGGCCAAAATGCATTCATGGAGGTCTGGTAATCGATTACCACTTCTGGTAATCGATTACAATGAACCCAGAAACCTGGTAATCGATTACCAAACCCTGTAATCGATTACCATCAGCAAACCTCTCTGGTAGTCTGGTAGTCGATTACCAACTCCTGGTAATCGATTACCAGGGACCCAAAAACTCCCAAAATGATTCTAACAAGGTCCCAAACTCACATCTTACCCTTTCCCTACCTATTACAATCCTAAGTGATCTTACAAGGTTTAGACCTACTGAACACACATGTTAACTAAGTTAAGAGTTGGAAAGCTACACAAGTCCTAGGATTGGTTTAACACTAAGGTTTAACTTCTAAGATTTAACTCCTAAGTTCTTGACTTATCTTCTTCTTAATCTCTAACACATGGTTAATTATCTAATCCCTATTGAATAAACAAGCTCCTGGAATGCAGGATGTTACACTCTACCCCCCTTAAGACAATTTTGTCCTCAAAATTGCTTAAGGCGAAGGAACTTAAGGTTAACTTCAACTAGGCGGTTTTCAGAAATCCTCCCCACAGGCTTGATAACGAACATTCTAATACTCAGGAGTGGACTTAGGATTTCTATCTTACTTGACACTGGAGGAAAACTAAAGGTTTGACATCCGTCCTAATATACAAAACTTCTAACTTACTAAGAAAGGAGGTACTTCTAGTAGGTAGAAAACGGGCTGACTTGTGTAATTGGTCTAATACCACTTGGATGTCTTCAAATCTAGCTTGGATTCGAGGCACTCCCACTATGCTTCCGCTGCTAAACTCTCTCACTTCCACTCAGGGTTCCTCCTGACAGTAGGGGTTCTAGTTGGTTGAAGTCCTATACTGACTCGTCGACATCCTATAGGTTAAAAAAAAAACACAATCTGCCACTACTCCCTTCTGATAATTTCCCCTAACACTGGATGCCTGAGGCTACCCCCCTTAAAGATACTGACTCCCTCTTAGAAGGAATCATCTCATCTCCTGCTCCGGAAACACTAACTATTGATTTCCCCCTTGAAGACTTGAGTCCAAACTCAAAGCCCCTCTAATTAGGGCTCTTAGCTCATCAAAAGACCTCCTTTAACTGATATATGTGCTATGCTCCCCATTGGCTACATCTAACTTGGGTTTCTAATCTTCCTTCACACTCTCTCCCTGTACTCATACTAAAGACATAAAGAAAGACTCTCTATCCTCTCTAAGTTTTCTAAACGGGCTCGAAAAGACACACCCTAGCAAACGTAACCATGAGAACAAAGTCTCATGCTACCACTAATTAAGATTTCTATCTCCATACCTAATCCAACATCCACCTATTGTTTTCTTTCAGATTTTATATTTCTAAATTTCCACTTATCTCACAAGGACTTAGTTAAGAACATCAAAACTCAATCCCTCGAATTACTACGTTTGTGTTGATCAAAACATTCAACACTCACATCGTGTTCCGAGAGATTAAGTTTGCATAAAAACATAAATGAACACATTACACAAAAAGAAAACAACATTCATGTCACAACCTTAGAGGTCTCCTCTCCCGGTCACGGCATGAACACGGGCTCTCCCTACTATCTTACCATCCCCTAAGGGGACCGCTCTCTCTATATCTCCTTACCGATTAGGCTGAACTTATTTGAGTTTGGGGTTCTAAGGAAAAAGGAGAGTGACCTAATCTACGTCACTTCCTAGTCCTCCACTGAGTAAGGATTCCAATGCTACAAGGTTCTAACCCGGTGAACGCACCTCTTAATAGTTCTATCCTCTAATAACACACTAGCTAAGCTTATCTATACACGGTTAAAGCAAAACTTCAGGTTGGGTGAAACTTACTTAAGTTCGGGGTTAAATCTACCCTTTCTTAAAATAGTCTATACCGGGGTTATCTAGCTCGCTTGAAGTTGGTTCCTCTTCCTTAAGGGAGCTATAACTAGGGTTTCTATCTTCTCTTGATAACAATAAGTGAAAATAGGTGGTCTAGAATGGTGGAGTTACTAAGTTAGATTTCCTGAGAAGTTTGGTTCTTCCTGACTCCCCTAGCTAAGGCCATTACCCAATTCTATTCCCGGTTACTACTTTAGGGTTACCAACTAGGATAATGATTCTAAAGGTCCGGATGGAATAATTTAGAGTGTTTCTCCTAAGGGTGAAAAGGAACTAAAGGTACTGTTTTTCTCTCATAATTTACCCACTTGCTAGGGCTAGGAATATTACTAGGACAAAGTCTAGAAGAGTTCTAGCACTAGACAATAAAAACCTCACTACCCTTCACTAGGAATTTCTATCTCATTCATTTTCTAACGTAACTTCAACTCCTAGCAGTTACTAATGGTAGTGTATTTCTTCCTAAAAGGCCTCTTAATTTGCTGGGTACCGAAGCATTGCTCCTAAGGTCACTAGAAAGTTTTCTAGTAACGAACTAACAGGGTGAGATGGTGGTGGTTGCTATGACCACACACTCTATTGGAAAAGTCTCAGGATCCGTTCATGTAATCCATAAACAAAACGGGATAAGGTGGCGGAGAGAATCCTCACTCTCTCTCGACCGTCTCCCGACTACCCTTAACGTGGCCTAAAGGATGCATCTATTCTTGCATTGGTTTTAAAGGAAGGCCTCATCTTACTAATCCCCTTCCTAAGGTTGAGTCTAAATGCCTATGTATAGATGTACTCCTATTAAGCTTAATAACTTTAGGTAAGGTCTCAAATCTACTTGAGGTAAAGCCCCCTATACCCTTTTCCTCTAAATGGAAATCATATTGTATCTTAAGCTACAGTCTTTCACTACTTCTACCATGACCTCTCAAGGGTCAAACCCAAAGAAATCTTAACTATGGATATCACTATCAATCAAGCATTCAGCACATCCATACATGATACACAATTATTCAAACAATTCATCATCATCATTCATTAACAAGCCACAACAAACGTCCAACCCATATCAAGCACTCACAAAAGCAAATCACAACCAATGTCACAAACATATGACAACTCATCAAATACAATCATGTACACCACACAATTGAAATCACACAATAAGCCATACACAATCATCCTTCAAATATTAAACCACTCACCACTAACTAATTCAAAGGTGCCTAACTTTAATTAGGCTTTTAAGGTCACATTCTATAAGGCTCCTAGGGTAAAGGGTTCCCTAGGTACTTAACCTAACATATCTCCCTTCCTATATAAGAAAAGAGGTGGCTCTAACTTTGTTAGGGAAGTGTCTTAACTTCCGAACCAAAGCATCCTACTCACATAACAAACCATAGTCTCCAAATACATCACCCATCATAAGAGTGATCAGTTCCTATGATGAGTAAACGTATTAGAAGATCATAGTAAGTCACGAGCAACTAACCTAACCACAGTCCAATTGGATTGAACTGCTCTGATACCAAAATGTAACGCCCTGATTTCTAGAACTCAGAAATAGTGCCCGTTGGAGACACTAATCCTGTAATCCTTGAAATTACTTCGTTAAATTTTCGATATCGCCATACAATTTACTTAAACTCTCCAACGATTAGTTTAAGTCACACAAATGAATACATCAAAAAGGAGCTTAAGGAAAGAAACCTATACTTAAGGTAATAGGATTCCATAAGTTCATACCGGACATCCGGAAGAACCTTCCCTAAAACTGGATAACTAAACTTTAATCATGAATAAGCCTCTTTGGCTAATAAACACTTACATAACCATTTAGCAATATTTAACATCAATAATATTACATCCGAATTAATTTATTACAAGTGGTCCAATCCTAATATTAATCAACTCCATCCACTTCCCTTGTTGCCCTTCTCGTTAACTGGAACCTCCTGCACATTAAAGGAATCCCCGAAACGTGGGGTGAGACTAATGTCTCAGCAAGCATAACTCTATGCATGAATGCAGGGAACAGATATCTATGACATGTTAAACAACATTTATATCATCAATAATAATAACTGCATCATTTCCACATCAGTCTCAGTATCATTTCCATATCAATGTCAGTATATATATGCTTATGCTGTGCCCGAAGGCTATGGAACAATCATAGTCTAGAGTTAGACCTGAGCTCAGACTACAGGGGATATCTCCCCAGGGGACGAATCCCACCCTACAGTATTTGACCGAAGTCCAGTATTGACCGAAGTCCAGTATTGACCGAATAACTAATTAGACATACGAATTGATGAATAGTTCATTCTCGATAGTTCGAACCTTTCGAAACTAAAGAGAATCCACGTTCTATGTGAACTCATATCAACTACCCATCAATTCCTATATCATAATCAGTCACCAATCCTTAATTTCCATTCCGGATCAAGTATAATTGGAGAGAATAGAGCGTGTCGACGTTACGATAGTTTCGAAACTTTCGACAGCTTCGAAAGTTTCGAAACTAAAGAATATCAAGAACCGCTCCGTTCTAACCAATTAGAATTATCCCATATCTTTCAAACATCAATCACAACACAATTTAACAATCATACTTATTTGCACATTAGGCATACTTGAATCGGTGGTAACAACTAGGATTTCGAACGTCTCGAGTGTTTCGATACTTTCTCAAGTCTCGTAACTTTCGTAACTTCGAAATTCCTTTGTTTCACCTTCGATCCAAGCACCCTCTTATCAATCTCATTACGAATATCACAAATGCATTCAATTCGATCAATTAGAAAGGGATTCGAGAGTTAGGGGTCATACAAGGGACATATCGACTCTACCGCTAATTACGACTTTACGATCCTACGTCTCGATTCTCATTTTAAACCATAATCTAACCATAATTAACAAAAACAAGAAGTATGAACTTAATGGAATACTTGAGTGAATCGAAATCGAAGGAAATACGATAGTTTCGTAAGTTTCGTACATTTCGTAAGTTTCGACATTTTTCGTTAACTCCGAAACTAAGGATTTCGACTTTCGATTTCAATTCGTAAGCTCAATCAAACAATCAACATCCCAAACAATCAAATAAACAACTTTCATTCAAGTATCCAGCCAAGAAAGGGAGGGGAAGAAGAGGGGACATGCAAGGAGACCAATGCCTAACCTAAGGGTGAGTTATACTCACTTGATGAAGAAATCTAAGGAGGAAAGGATGTTTAGATGATGATCCTCTTGATGTTTCCTTGCTTCGATTCCGTTCTTGAGCTTCGTTATAGAGTTTCTCTCACTAGGTTCTCTCCCTCTCTCTCTAGGGTTCGAAAAGGGAAAAAGAGAAAAATGAATTATGCTGAATTTTCGCACCAGCATATATTTATATATGCTGCTGGTAATCGATTACCAAACCCTGGTAATCGATTACCAGAGGCCAAAATGCATTCCTGGAGGTCTGGTAATCGATTACCACTTCTGGTAATTGATTACAATGAACCCAGAAACCTGGTAATCGATTACGAAACCCTGTAATCGATTACCATCAGCAAACTTCTCTGGTAGTCGATTACCAACTCCTGGTAATCGATTACCAGGGACCCAAAAACACCCAAAATGATTCTAACAAGGTCCCAAACTCACATCTTACCCTTTCCCTACCTATTACTCACAATCCTAAGTGATCTTACAAGGTTTAGACCTACTGAACACACATGTTAACTAAGTTAAGAGTTGGAAAGCTACACAAGTCCTAGGATTGGTTTAACACTAAGGTTTAACTTCTAAGATTTAACTCCTAAGTTCTTGACTTATCTTCTTCTTAATCTCTAACACATGGTTAATTATCTAATCCCTATTGAATAAACAAGCTCCTGGAATAATTATATGGGTTTATTGGTTAGTAGGTTGCCTTGCTACAAGGTCTAGGAGGTCATGGGATCTAATCCCACATAGGATAGAAAATTAAGTCATCTTTTCTTTCCTATGTAACATGGGGCGCTATTTTTGGGTTTATTGGCTTAAGGCTTAGCTTAGCCATAAGCCTTTAGGGGCATGGGTTCAAATCCCATTTAGGATGAGTTTTCACTCATCTTTTTATTTTTCTCCCCTTTTCCACACTAGGTGGCCGCCCCCTTCCCCCTCATTTCCTATAAATAGGACCCTCCTCTCCTTGTATTAAAAACTTTGATGAATAGTAAAGGCATTATGCCAAATTTTCTCCTCTTTGTGAGTTGAGTGAGGCTTGGTGGTTGTTGCTTAAACCATGGTGAGACTTATCTAATTCCCCCGGAATTAGTGGCGTCTGGCATTGGACTTATCTTCTGCAGGAGGATTCTTGCTTCAGTGGCGTCCCTCCCATTTCTTCCTCTCCACTTTTTCTTTCATTTTCTCTCATTTTCTATCACTTTCTCACGTGAATATAGCTGCTGCCCAGCACCTATATTTCGTGATTTTATTGCTTGATTGTGGTTCTAATTGGTTTGTTTTCCTCAATTCTATATCCTGTGCAATTCCTGTCATCATTTGGTATCAAAGCGCTTGATGGATTGAGCAAATTGGGGGCTGTTTTTGTGGCTGTTTGGAGCGTGTGGCTGCACCTCTTTTGTGCAGAATTTTGCTTCAATTTAGTGTAATTCAATCCCTCTTTCAATTGTAATTTGGACTTGGACTGTTTCCCGGGCCCGAGGTGCCTTTCTGCTACTACTTTGTGCTTGTCTGCTTGATTGATTTGGGTGATAATCTTGCTAGTTGGGGGCTGTTTTGTGCCGCTAATTCCCACCCCCTAGGTGTTTGATAAATTGCCTCTTAATTGTTCATACTTGTTCTTGAGTGATTTCTACATATAATTGCTATAAACTGCTTGTTTGTTGGTGAAGTGTGGTAAGAGGAGGCATTGTTGTCTTCATTTTTCCAAAGATCGTTCACCTACATTTTCTCCCCTTCACCATTAATTGTTCATCCCCCATATTCATCTCTTTACTTTCCGCTTTTAATTTCCGCCATTTAATTTCCGCTTCTCCCATCCCTTTAATTTCAGTTCTCCCCTTTACTTTCTGCTATTTACTTTTCAGTTCTCCCCATCCTTTTAATTTCCGCTTCCCCCTTTACTTTCAGTCATTTAAATTCAGTCCTCCCCATCCTTTTAATTTCCGCTTCCCCCTTTACTTTCTGCCATTTACATTTCTGTCCTCCCCATCCTTTTAATTTCAGTTTCCCCCTTTAATTCTTGCCATTTATTTTGCGCAATTTCTCCTTCTTTATTTTGCCATTTTATGCGCATTTTTGGGCTCTAGGGTTGTTCAATTTCCTACTCTTGTTATGTTTGTTTGATTGGCATTCTGATTGCAAATTTGGATTGACTGCTATCTTTACCTTGGACTTTCCCTGTTTGATTGTGCAAAACGCTCACCTATAGGATCTTTTTTGGTTCATAGTATTGGAAGAAGATCAATAAATCCTAATTGTTGATTTTCCTTCAAATTTAATTCCAAACTTAAAATTGAACCAAGCGCGTTTCTGTGACCACACTGGTCTTGTATAATCAACAAGGAAGTGCTAAGCAATTTTTTTGGCCATTTTTGAAATCAAGTTGCCATCACGTTTTTACAGTTTTTAGAAATCAGTTTATTCATTATTTTTGCTTTTCTGGGCCACTTGGACCAGTTTACTGTCAGAAAATTCCAAAAATATTACAGTAGGTTCAGTATATTTTCTTTTCATTGTGTACAAATTTCTGTAATTTTCTGTTGGGGAAAAAGCCAAAAAAAGAAAGAAAAGGCAAGAAAAATAGAAAAGTACGTACGTGCCAAAAATAGAAAAAGAGGTGTAAAAAGCAAAAAGGGTGCAAAAGAAGAAAAAAGACAAAAGACACCCAAAAAGAGTAAAAAAAATTCAGAAAAATAGAAAATTCAAAACAAAGAAGTATCCCAACAATACAGTGAAAGTTTTACTGTAATTTTTCTGTTTCATTTCCCTGTATACTGTAATTGAGTTGTATTTGTTGTTTTTCTTAAAAACGACAATTTTGGCAACTCTTTTTCCAAAATCACCAAAAAACAATTCTCTTTGCAATTTCTTCCGTCTTGTCTTGTTTGTTGTCTGCTCTTGTGTATAAGCCTGTTTGAGTGCCAGCTTTTCTTGTTTGTCATATCAACTCTTTTGTTTTGTCTTAGGATTTTTCTATTCTCTTCTAGTAGATCTTTTCTTTGTTAGCGCGCTTCTATTTTGGGTAAGGGTTAAGACTTAGACTCAATCTGATCTTTGCAACTTCAACCAAACTCCAATCCGAGTAGAAGAGGCTAGAGAGTATCATTATAGAAAAAAGCCTAAAAAGAGTGACATACACGAGTGATACATTCCATTGAGTGTAAACACTTAGTGAGTGGTGAGGTCCCTTAAATAAAATCAATTTAAGATGTCATATAGAATATGGAGAAAGGAGCTAGATGAAGATAGGAGAGAATTTAGAAGAGAAAAAGAAGTGAGAAGACACTCTTCTCATGATAAAATTGATGAAAGGTATAGAAAAGAAAGGAGAGAAATAAATAGGAATCATTTTGAAGATAAAGAAAGGAGTTATGATAACTCTAACCATGAAAGGAGAAGATATGAAGAAGAGAGAAAACTCTAACCCTTTAGGGGCATGGGTTCAAATCCCATTTAGGATGAGTTTTCACTCATCTTTTTATTTTTCTCCCCTTTTCCACACTAGGTGGTCGCCCCCTTCCCCCTCATTTCCTATAAATAGGACCCTCCTCTCCTTGTATTAAAAACTTTGATGAATAGTAAAGGCATTATGCCAATTTTTCTCCTCTTTGTGAGTTGAGTGAGGCTTGGTGGTTGTTGCTTAAACCATGGTGAGACTTATCTAATTCCCCCGGAATTGGCGTCTGGCATTGGACTTATCTTCTGCAGGAGGATTCTTGCTTCAGTGGCGTCCCTCCCATTTCTTCCTCTCCACTTTTTCTTTCATTTTCTCTCATTTTCTATCACTTTCTCACATGAATATAGCTGCTGCCCAGCACCTATATTTCGTGATTTTATTGCTTGATTGTGGTTCTAATTGGTTTGTTTTGCTCAATTCTAGATCCTGTGCAATTCCTGTCATCAGGTGAGGACGCCAGTGAAGCAGGAATCCTCCTGCAGTAGATAAGTCCAATGCCAGACGCCACTAATTCAGGAGAATTAGATAAGTCTCAGTATGGTTTGGGCAACAACCTCCAAGCCTCACTCAACTCACAAAGGGAGGAGAAATTTGGGCATAATGCCTTTACTTAATTCATGAAAGTGTTACAAGTGAGGGAAGCCTCCTATTTATAGGAGTTGGGGCGGCCACCCAAGGAAAAGGAAAAATAAAGATGACTAAAAACCTCCTAAGTTGGGTGTTGAACCCATGACTCCTACCCCAACTAGCCTAGCAACCTCCCAACCAATAAAACCACTAAAATAGCGCCCACCTTAAGGAAATAAATGGGAAAATTACAAAAATAAAAAGAAAATACAAGAGAGTCCTAATTAAGGGTGGTCCATAGGACAAGGGTTCTATCCAGGGTCAAGGTGTCCTTCTGTAGGGTGGTGACCCTTACTTTGTAGGGTAGTGACCTTTATTTGTAGGACACTAATTTCTCTAACTCTTCCTTGCTTGAAGCTCAGGCTTGAAGTTGGTGCATATCCTCCAGTGTAGGTCTTGCAGGTCCAAGCTTCTAGCAGAGTGCAATCAGTTCGCTTCGTATTTTCTAGTGATCAGAATATCATGTGAGAAACAGTATTTTGATGATTTGTTGTGAAGAAAGTAAATTTGCATAAAGTAAAGAGATAATCGAGATAAGGTAAGATAATGTTACTTGGATCAGGATTGAACTTCGTATCATCTCACCCCTTATACATGTGAACAACAATATTATTTATGAATATATTTCTATAATATCCTAGCCAAACTATATTGCTTTACCCCGAGTTACCAGCAGTAAACCACTCGAAGATAATCCATGCGGGTTCTCCAAGGCGACAAATTACCCCGGCTTGATTGCGGTACTTTTTCGTTTGTTAACACTATCAATTCACTGTATATTCCTATAGGGACTACTATGAAGAGGCTGTCACATTCCAATTCTTTAATCATTGATTCCCCCTATATTCCTATAGTGATCTATGAGTACTTTTACCAATCAAAATTTGAGTTTCCTAAGTATCGCCTCCCCCAAACTCGTTGTTGAATTAATAAAACCATTTACCAATGTATTTAATAAAAACAACCTATAACTCCGGCACAAGTGCGGAAGCTACACATTAAGCAAAGTATAAAAGCACCAATATTTTAGAATAGGGATTCATAAATAATAAAGAGAATTCACATACACTTGGGGATTGAATCAACTACATTCAACCCTATTGGAGAGCTTAGCTACACATGGTAGTCATACAGACCAATGAATATACTGTCACTTTCTTCAATCCTAGCTCTGCCTTTTTCGTATCTCTAATCTCCTTGTTAAACGCTCCTTTGCTAACTCCCCAACTCCTTGTGATCTTTACAAAAGGTCCTATTTATAGACCAAGGAAAGCTATCTTAAATCTGGAAGGAATCTATTTTGAAAACAGATCTAAAATTAAATCCGCGTTCATGCGCTTCACCTGCGCTCAGCGCGTTTGAAGCGCAGGATTCAAGGAGGAATCCTGATAGTTGCGCTTCATCTGCGCGCAGCGCAGGTGAAGCATAATTCTCGTTTCAGCTTTCCTTGATTCTCTCTCTTTTTAACTTGATCTCTTCCTGATCTTATCCTTGCTTGTTTGGCTTTCCTTGTTTCCCTCTTTTTGATCTGATTTTGTATTTATCTTGCCTTTGAATTTAAACTGGGAAGTTATCCGCATAATCCTTGTTTAAATGGTTGCTGATCTTATCTTTATTTGCTCTTATTTAAACTTCAAATCTGCAGATCGTATCCTCAAATAATGCTATCTTCTCTTCTCATTCAAATCTTTCTCATAAATCTGCAAAATTAATAGATTTTCTATTAAAATAGCATCAAATTCAAATTCAAATCAAATAAACACAATTATTACAATTATTACTAAAAAGGGATTATTTTGGGGCATAAATTACTATTTTAACCTTGATAAGTGCAGTAAAAATACAATAATATATCATATAATTTGCACTTATCACTCGTAATGATTAGTGATCAGACTATCAAGTAAGAAACAATGTTTAATGTTTGTTTTATGGAAATTAAATGGCATAAAGGAAATACAGATAGTAGAGTAGAGTAAGATAGCGTTACTTGGATCAGCATTGAACTTTGTATCATCGCACCCCTTTTATATGTGAACCTCAAGATTATTTATGAATATATTTCTATGATACCCTAGCCAAAGTATATTATTTTACCTCGAGTCACCAGTAGTAAAATACTCGAAGATAATCCATGCGGGTTCTCCCAGGCGATAAATTACCCCGGCTTGATTGCTTTATTTTCCGTTCGTTAACACTATCAATTGGTCCTATATTCCTATAGCGACTACTATGAGTACTTTTACCAATCAGAGTCGAGTTTCCTATCTATCGGTTCCCCCAAACTCGCTATTGAATTCACAAAACCATTTTCCAATGTATTTTATAAAAAAAACCTATAACTCCGGCACACAGGTGGAAGCTACGCATTAAGCAAAGTATAAAAGTACCGATATCATAGAATAGGGATTCATAAATAATAAAGATAATTCACATACAGTTGGGGATTGAATCAACTACATTCAATCCTATTGGAGAGCTTAGCTACGCATGGTAGCCATTACAGACCAATGAAGAAACTGTCACACTTCTCTTCAATCCTAGCGTTGCTATCTCGGCAGCCCTTCGGGGTCCTCTGGACTTTGAGCCCTAAACTCTAACTCTCTTCTCTGCTCTCCAAAAGCTCTCTATGATCTTCACAAAAGGTCCTATTTATAGACGAAGGAAAGCTATCTGGAAGGAATCTGTTTTGAAATCAGATTAGAAAACAAATTCGTGTAGCTGCACTTCACCTGCGCTAAGCGTAAGTGAAGCGTGACTTCCAGAATGCTTCGCTCCATCTTGCGCTTAGCGCAGGTGAAGCGTGGATCATGTTTTCAGCTTTCTCTGTTTCCTCTTTCAACAGCTTGATCTCTTCCTGATCTTATCCTTGTTTGCTTGGCTTTCCTTGATTCCCTCTTTTTGGCTTTATTTTGTGTTTATCTTGTCTTTGAATTTAATTTGGGGAAGTTATCCGCAGAATCCTTGTTTAACTGGCTGCTGATCTTATCTTTATTTGCTCTCATTTAAACTTCAAATCTGCAGATCCTATCCTCAAATAATGCTACCTTCTTTTCTCCTTTAAATATCTCTCATAAATCTGCAAAATCAACAGATTTTCTATTAAAATAGCATCAAATACAAATTAAATAAACACAATTATTACAATTTATAATAAAAAGGGATTATTTTGGGGCAAAAATTACTATTTTACACTTGATAAGTGCAGTAAAAATACAAGAATAAGTCATATAATTGGCACTTATCAAGAACATGTTGTTGGAGAAAGAAACAATACTTGGTGTAGAGCCTGAAGAGGCTTGAAAGAAAAGAATACTTGTATTCTTGCAAGAATAGTGGAAATCCAGGTGCTGATTTTTGCCCTGGGACTGGACGTAGCTCACGGTGGTTGTGAGTGAACCAGGATAAATTCTTGGCTAAGTTTTCTCTATCACTTAAGCTATTTCAATTCTGTTTTTATTCTAATAAGGGAATTGAAAAAGTATTTAAGTGAAAACTTCATACCTGATTCAAATTAAATTTATAACCTTTTTAATCTGAACGTTTTTCAGAAGGTAACCAAAACTTCAAACTGATACTCTGTTGAGACAAACTCACCTCTAAGAATTTTTAATATGCCAAACCACTAAGTCTAATTATGAGCTGAAATAATTAAGATGCATCCTGATATTACTAACTGTGTGTTCAAGCTTGTGGCAGAATTTTCTAGACTTTGTTTTGCAGGTTTTATCAAGAATCTGAAAATGATCTAGGGCGTTCAAAACACAAAAGTCAGAGACATACAGTGACAAAGGAGGAAAAATTAAAGATTTAACAAAGAACAGTGAAGAGACTCAAGAACAGCTTGAGACGCTGTCTTAAGAATCAGATGCAAGCTCAAATACAAAGGTTTACCTCATGAGATAAAATTCAAGATTCAAAAACTAGGAGAACATCATAAAGACTTGAAGACTCTACATATAAGATTCAGATTCCAAGAATACAAAGGATCAGATGCAAATCTGTCATCTCAAGAAGAGAGAACAACTTGAGACGCTTGCTCATGGAGAGACGTAAGCTCATGAACAAATGCTAAATGATGAAGATCCAATCTCAGCCACAAGAGATGAGTGCTAGAGATTCAAGTACAACTTGAGTAAAGGTGAAACCCAAAGTCAACACAAGGACAAAGTACACTGTGCGCTGTCACCAGTGACATCACTCTGATAAAGTCATCTCTTGTCCAGCATGTCTTTTCTCTCCAACAGCTCTTTTCCAACGGCTCCCAACTGCCATATAATGGGAAAATAACGGCTAGTATGTCTTGGAATAAAAAGGAAAAATAAACTACAGTGAAAAAAAGAGAGACCAAGTTGAACATTGATTATTATTGCATCTCAACTCAGATCACAGATATACGTCTCATCTCAAGTGCATTGCCAATAGATCATATCATAACTAAAAAGCACTTGTAGTCTCTTCTAACATCTCTTCTTAGTGTATTATTTGTTTATCCCCTTAGAAGAGAAACTTTCTAGCTAACAACTACTGCATATCCATATTGTATATGATCAAGCTAGATCCATCTTAAACTATCATCCATCGTAACTCGTCTCATCTAAGATAGGAAGAAGCCTAGTCTTAGAGTGAGTGTGATCGTCCTGAAGAGGCTGTAAGAATACTTGTGGCTCAGCCAAGATAGGGAGTGCCTAGGCTTGGTGTGAGAGACGTCCTGAAGAGGCTATAAGAATACTTGTAATTGACAGGTTGTCAATAGTGGAAATCTCACGTGTTGTGAGGACTGGACTTAGCCTAAGGTGTGGGTGAACCAGGATAAGATCTATGTGCCATCCCTCTTACTCATCTCCTTATCTTGTTTTATATTTAACTTATTATAGATTTGTTAACCATTGAAAGTCAATAACTGAAAAAAAAAAATATAACTGAGTTTGAAGCAAGAGTCCAGAACAACAAAATATAAATTAAATAACTCAGATTGAAATTAGTTACATTTTGTCTTAACAAGAGACCCCAAGTCAGCTGACTTGAGATCACATCTCAACATTCAAACTTCAATGTGCAATTTTTCAAGAAATTTTTAGAAGTCTTTATTCAACCCCCTTCTAGAGACATTCAGCCAACTTCAATTGGTATCAGAGCTCGGCCTCTTTGGGGTTGAGCACACCTGCGTGTGAAGAGGAAAAGATCCATGGCTGGACCAAGTGCAAGCTTGTTCATTCCAGAAGGAGCCTCCACCAACAGACCACCTGCTTTTGATGGAACTGACTGCTACTACTGGAGGGACAGGATGATGTAGGAACACAGGGAAACACTAGAAGGGGGGTTGAATAGTGTTTCTGAATATTTTAGAAAGCTTTTCGCAAACAGGTTCTCAAAGCAAAGTTTTAGACAGGCTCTTGGAGGGCTGTCTGAAGCTTTTCAGACGGCTTGTAAAAATGATTTTAAAAGATGTTTTGCCTTTTAAAATATTAGATAAATTACTCAGACCCCTTGATTAGTTTAAAACTGAATTTACAAGAGATAAGGGTAAGAAGACTTAGCCACAGAATTTATCCTGGTTCACTCACTACCACTTGTGAGCTACGTCCAGTCCCAATGCCAACTAGCAATTGGATTTTCTGTTAATCTCTCAAGATTACAAGTATTCTTTTACAGTCAAGCCTCTTCAGGCTCTACAACCAAGTATTCTTTTTCAGACAAGCCTCTCTAGGCTCAACAACCAAGTATTCTTTTTCAGACAAGCCTCTCCAGGCTCAACAACAAATACAGAGAAAGGAAAATGCTTAAGCTCACAAACTATATCAGTTTTGAGACTTAAACAATTACAGATGTACAAAGATTACTGAGGTATGCTCAGGATAATACAATATGTGTGTACAAAGATGATAAATTCTATCAGAGTGTTGCAGCTAAAAACTTGCAGAGTTTTTGTTCTTTTTCAAATTCTTCTCTCTATGAGGTCTTCAAGGTTGGGGGTATTTATACCCAAATGACTGGCCCCTTGAAGAAAATCATTGCTTGTGAAAACCATGATAGCCGTTGTGAGACAGCCTGCTGCAGTACAGAATATTCTCTGATATATTCTGATATTCCCTGACAATCCTGACATTCTCTGACACGTTACAAGGTTTGCTCCTGCCAAAAAGGTGTTTTTTGTTGCTGTTGCAATTGCTGCGTAGCAGAGGACGTGTTGTGGCAGAGATCGTGCTTAAAATGCAATACAAGGTGCCAGCTGTTGTAGCAGAGAACGTGCGTGAAACAAAAAGGTACAGATGGGTCTTCACAACTTCAGACAAGAGATGCCATGTCATCAAGAGACTTCAGACAGCCTTGATGTATCAAACGGGTTAAACTTCTTCAGACAGCTTTTGCTTCTTCAGACAGTTTCAACACTTAGTCTTTTTAATTATGCTTTTGATGGCTCTTGCTGAAATCATAGATAAGAGATTGAGTTAAGTATGTATCTATGATAAATATTTTAAGTTAAATTTGTTAACCATTAAAACTTGGGAATATTTCCGTCTTTAAAACATCATAAACCTCTTTATGATATTTTTGAGACTCGACAGATGAGACTGTTCATAGAATCTTAACATGCTGATCTATGGGAAATTATTAAGATGGGACCATATATGTCCTATATCACATATGAGCTTGGGCTCAGGGCAGCTAAGCCAAGAGAGACATGGACAGATACTGAGAAAGCAAGATATGTACTCAACTCAAGAGCAAAATATTTACTCACCTGTGCCTTAAGCAGGAGTGAATCTGACAAAGTGGCTGGGTGTGCCACAGCCAAGGAAATATGGGATGCTCTTGAGATAGAACATGAAGGGACAAATCAAGTAAAAGAAGCCAAAATCAACATACTGGTCAGACAGTATGAGCTCTTCAAGATGAACGAGGATGAAGGCATTGAGGACATGGTAAGAAGATTCACTGTCATTACAAATGATCTCAAGTCCTTAGGAAGAACCTACTCAAATCAGGATATGGTAAGGAAAATCCTGAGGAGTCTGCCCAAACATTGGAGACCTAAGGTGTCAGCTATCCAAGAAGCCAAGGATCTGAGCATTCTCAGATTGGATGAACTCCTTGGGTCTTTGAAGGTCCATGAGCAGGAGCTGATGGAAGAGGATCTCATCAGACGTCCCAAAAAATAGCCTTGAAGGCATCATCCAACAGCTCCAAAGGTAAGAAGGTAAGCTCATCTCAACAGACTTCACTAAACTCATCTCATGACACAGAAACTGAGGAAGATGAAGGAGATGATGAAAGTGAGATGGATGATGAGCTAGCCTACATCTTAAGAAAGATCAGACGCATGTGGAAAGCCAGAGGAAGTGGAAGAAGAAACTTTCCTTCAAGAAGAGGAGAAATAAGCCTGACAGAAAGGGACAATTCATCTACTTTGAATGTAGAAAACCTGGACATCTCAGATCTGAATGTCCATTACATAAAAAGGAGATGAAAAAGAGTCCAAAAAAGAAGGCAATGATGGAAACTTAGGATGACACTGAAGGAGATGAAAGTCAAAATGAAGAATCTGCCAACATATGTCTCATGGCAAATGGTGACTCATCTGATGATGAGGTATGTGATTCTGATTCAGAGCTCTCTCTTAATGAACTCAAATGTGCTTGTGAAAATCTCCTTTATGATTCAAATCTTCTTGTTTCAAAAAGCTCTCTTCTGAAATCTAAACTGGATACAGCTCTTGAAAAGGTAAAATTTTTAGAAAAAGAAAATGAGAGTTTGAATCATAAAAACAGCAGTCTCATGTTATCTCACATGAGACTCTTTGAGATTGTTTAAAACAAAGAATCAATCTCTTAATGAGCAAGATCAAAGAATTCTTTCTAAAGAAAATCAGAAGCTCAAGAAACAAAATAGAACTCTCATATATGATCTAGCAAAATTTGTAAAGGGAACAAAAAATCTTGAGAGACTCATTGGGTCTAAGAAAGGAATTTTTTATAAAGCTGGATTAGGCTTTGAGAAGTCTTCTAGTGAAATCTGGTATAAGGACTTCTTTGTTCCTGCAAGGAAAAGAAGGAAGGAAAGATGTTCTTGTTGCAGCAAGTTTGGCCACAAGGCCACAGAATGCTACTTGAGACATGTAGCATTCAAGAGAAGGGTAACTAACCATGAAGGACCCCAATATAAGTGCGTACCTAAGCCTAAATGCTGTCTTTCAACAGATGTGCTTAGCAGCAGCTAGGTCAAAGAAAATGTGGGTGTTGGACAGTGGATGTTCAAGACACATGACAGGAGACAAAAGCAAGTTCCTGTCACTTGAAGAGAAAGCAACAGGAGTTGTCTCCTTTGGAGACAACAACAAGGCCCAAATTAGGGGTATAGGTAAAATTGGTAAGACAAACTCAGCTCAAATTGAGAATGTTTATTTTGTTGAAGGATTGAAACATAATTTACTGAGCATAAGTCAGTTATGTGACAATAGTTACCAAGCTTGTTATACACTGCTCCCGTCCTTGTTTATTATTCTATTGATGCTTCACTTGTACTTTAGCTTTTCACCTGTAAAATCAACATTTTCCTCATCAAATTCATATTTAATTTCAATAACCATAAGAGCCACAAATTAAGCAAAGAAGGGTGGAATTGGATTATAAATTCAACAATTCATCATCAATAAGTGTTGTAATTACATAGAAATTTACTTAATTCTAACACTTATCAAGCCGGCAGACCAAGGAGTATGTGATTACGACGAATGAACTTTCTGCCGATGAAATTGTAGTTGTTGAAGCTCTCCAGAAATTTAAAAAGGATCATGGAATGATTGCCTCACATCGTATCCTGGATGGCGGTAGTCGGAAGTCTTAAGGATCGTCTAGGTATTCCTCACATTACCTTCTCGTTTATTCTTTATATTCCAGTATTGGTTATTTCTTCTTTTATGCAGGTGAAATGGCTAGCAATAATGCTCTTGCATTGGCTGAAAAGAGAGCCCGCAAGGAAGCATCGAAGGCGGCGGCTGTTGCCGCTGTTGCTACTTCAACTCAAAATGCTTCCAAATCGGAAGGAGGAGAAGCCAGTAATGCTCGTGCGAAAAAAGGCCACATATTGAAAAACCAACAAGTCAAGGTGCCTCTGCAAAAGCAACTGGTGCTCATATCCTGACTACACTCAATCCTCTATCTGGAGAACTAACTACTTCTAAGATTACTTGGGCCACTCCTGATTCGGAAGAATATGCTGCTTTGAAGTTACTATCTCAACAGGGGCAAGTCGGGACTTGGTGTCTTCGAGGAGCCATGATGGCGGAATTTTTCCACAACACTATTGATGAAGTGGCTTCCCTTCCAACAATAAAAAAGGATTTTGAAGCCGTAACTGAAAAGTTGAAGGCTGATGAGGTAAAAATGACGGAAGCACTTGGGAAGGTGAAAACTCTTACTGATGAAAACATTCATCTAGAAGAAAATAACACCAAGTTGACTGAGGAACTCACTAAACTCAAGGCGGCATTGGCGGCCAAGAAAACTGAAGCCATCCAAGTCGTCCTTGAAAAGAAAAAGGTTGTTGAGGATGCTGAAGCAGATAAAGAAAATTGGCGGCAAAGGGTTGCATAATATGAGAGTGAGATTCAACGTGTTGAAGATCTCTGGGATGAGTCCACAGAGTGCTTCTTCCATACCTCCATCGACCAGATAAAGTTCCTGAACCTCGGCGTTGAACTCCGAATAAAAGGTATGAGTACTTTGTGCCTCATTTGCGATGGCAAATGGTATCATGGCGTTGGAAAGAACTTTGTGGAGGAAATTCTGGGAGACGAAGAGATCACTCCTCCACCTATCAAGCCTGCCCCTTTAAAGGAAGAAGTTAAGCATGAAGAGAAGAAAGGACCAACAGAGTACGACATGGTTGACCTTGGCTTAGGTGACAGCAACGCTTGAAGATCCGATATGTCGGTCTGTATATGTAATTGCTTTGGGTGTTTTGTAAGCGTTTTGACGCTATTTTGCCTTAGTTTAAGACAAGTTTATCATTAAGAACAAGTTATATTTGCCATCACATGGTTGTTTTGTTTGATATTCCTTTTAATTCTTTGTTGTATATGCGCTCATTGGGACTCCAGACATTGCTGGTGTCGGGATCCCTTTAGTCCATGCATCGGAATTAACCGTGATGAGGGGATGCAAGCCGGCTGTTTCCTTGTTATGATGGTGACATGCCGACATAAAAGGAAAACATCTAATGTTTTCTAGGAATAGAGTCTATTTATAACACCATCTAGGAACATAATCTGTTTATAACACCATATAGGAACATAGTCCGAAAACATTAAACTGAAAAATTCCTCTGTTTATTTGAACTTTGCATATAATAGCTTTGAATTTGTATTTAAACCATGGCAATTTGCCATGTATAATCAGTGAGCTATTGTCAAAAGAAAGGAAAATATTCATTAGCTAAAGTACTTTCTAAGCTTAGCAGCGGTCCAAGTCCTTGGAATGGGGATGTTGGCCAATGTTTCCAATGAATATGCCCCTGAGCTGGTTTTGGCCGCTACCCGGTATAGGCCTTCCCAATTACATGCCAACTTTCCCTGAGCAGCGTTCTTATTACCCACATCAGCGCGTCGAAGGATAAGATCACCCACTTCAAAGGTCCTGGGAACAACTTTCATGTAGTACTGTGCAGCTGATTGGGCTTTGATGGCTGCTTCACGTATAACCGCTCTATCCTGGACTTTTTCTATCAGATCCAATTCTTTTCTCAGTCGAGAGTCGTTATATCTGGCTTCGAAACTCAAAGCTCTAAGTGATGGTTCACCGATTTCAACCGGTATGACGGCTTCCGTACCATACGTGAGGCGGAAAGGAGATAGTTATTTGCTGCCAAATTCCGTACCATACGTAAGGCGGAAAGGTTCACCGATTCTTATTTGCTGCCAAATTTCTTTTCCATTCATCCATGTAATCTCAATAGTTATACCCAATGTGATACATAAGAAGTACAAATTGAGGTTTGAAAGGTCAATTCTCAAAAGAAAACATATACTAGACTCGATCCATTTTGATGTGTAGGAGTCACCAGAAATGTCCTTTGGAGTAGAAAAGTATTTTGTATCATTCATTAATGATTACTCCAAGAGATTATGTATGTACCTAATCAAGAAGAAGTCAGATGTGTTTCTAGCATTCAAGGAATTCAAAGCTCAAGTCGAGCTTGAAATTGGGAAAAATATCAAATGCTTGAGGAGAGATAATGGACAATATGTAGCTGGTGATTTAATGGAATTCTACAAGCTAGAAGGTATCAAGAGTGATTTCACAATTGCACATACACCATAACAGAATGGTGTAGCAGAGCATATGAACAGAACTCTCCTAGATAAAATAAGAGCTATGTTGAGAGCAGTCGGATTAGCCAAGTCTTTGGGCAAAAGCAATTGAAAATCGCTTGTTACGTGATCAATCAATCACCATTAACTACATTGGTCTGAAGACACCAATGGAGATGTGGAAAGGAAAAGCAATAGATTCTTCTCTACGTGTGTTTGGATTTATCGTGTATGTAATGTATGACTTCCAAGAAAGAACAAAGTTGGATCCAAAATTCAGGAAATGTATATTCTTGGGTTATGCTAATGATGTCAAGGGGTATCGCTTATGGGATTCCACTGCCCATAAGGTTCATTATTATTAACAAAGATGTAATCTTTATAGAAAATGAACCACAAAGTGAGTAGAAAGATGATAGCACTTCCAGAGAAACTACTATAGTGCAGATAGAGGAAAAGTCTAAAGATGATTTTTCTAAAGAAGAATCAGAGTATGAAGAACAAAAACCAGAAGTTGTCAACGATGTAGAACTTCGAAGAAGTACACGTCAAATAAAAAAACCACTGTTGCACTCCGACTATGTAATGGAAAGCAATGTTGCATATTGTCTTCTATCTGAAGACGAAGAACTATCAACCTTTCAGGAAGCATTGAGAAGTTCTGATGCTTCTTAATGGATGACAACAATGCAATAAGAAATAGAAGTCTTACATAGAAACAAAACATGAGAACTTATTGCATTTCCAGAAGGTCAGAAAGCCACTGGAAACAAATAGGTCTACAAGATCAAAAGTTTTGCTCAGAAGGAAAGTATCGATTTCAGTGGGATATTCTCTCCAGTGGTTAGACCTACCAATATCAGAGTAGTGTTCGCTATGTGTGTTGCATTTGATTTACATCTTGAACAGTTGGATGTAAAAACTTCTTTTCTACATAGAGAATTCAAAGAGGAAATATAGATGCTCAAACTGAAAGGCTTTGAAGGACAAAGGAAAAAACTTGGTTTGTAAGTTAACCAAATCTCTATACGGTTTAAAGTAGGCGGTAAGATATTGGTACAGGAGATTTGATTCCTTCACTATTAGCCTCAGATACAATAGACTGAGTTCAGACCATTGTGCATACCACAAAAGGTTTGGAAATAATGATTTCATCATTTTGTTGTTGTATGTTGATGGCATGCTCGTATTAGGCCCCAAAAAAGAACGAATCCGAGAATTGAAGGCATAGTTGGGTAGGGAGTTTAATATGAAATACCTTGGACCAACAAAAAAAGATCTTAGGGATGCAAATTCACTAAGGCAGAAAAGGTAGGAATATTTGGCTTTCTGATAAGTGAAAATTATATGATAAATTAGAGCACTTTTTAGTTCACTTATCAAGGATAAAATGGTATTTTTGCCCCAAATTAATCCTTTTTTTATTAAATATTAGATAAATTGTATTTATTAATCTTGGATTTGAATTTGATGCTATTTTGATATAAATTGTGCTGATTTTTGCAGAATATTGCAAAGATTTGATATGAAGAAAAGATGGCATTAAATGAGGAAGATATCTGCAAGATTTGAAGTTTAATTGAAGACATTTAATAAAGATTTGAAGATTATTTGAAGAAATTAATGAAGATATCACTGCCAATTAAACAAGGATTCTGCAGACAACCTTCCCAATTAAATCCAGGATGATCAATAAATGCAAAGATTTCATCAAGAAAAGGGAAACAAGGAAAGACAAATCAGCCAAAACCAGTCTCGGGGAGAGATCAAATTAAAAAGAGAAAGTTTGAAGCTGCTGGACGCATTCTGCGCTTCATCCTGCGCTACAGCACAGGGTGAAACGCAGCCCTCTGGAACCTGCGTTGCAACCTGCGCTGTAGCGCAGGGTGAAGCGTAGAACACGAAGATTCTCGCCCTGTTTCCTTTTTTAGATAGATTTCTCCCCAATTTTCTTTGTCTTTCCTTAGCCTATAAATAGGACCCTCTTGCACCAGATCAGGTGTGCACGATTACTGTAATTCAGTTATATTTCAGTGATAATGCAACGGTTCTAATTTTTGAATAGAAGAGGAGGAGCGCTTCACAAGGATTGAAGATGGTGACAGCATCTTCGGTGGTTTGTATGGCTACCATGTGTAGTTAACTCTCCATTAGGATTGAATGTAGTTGATTCTATCCCCAAGTGTATGTAAACTCTATCTTATTATTTCTAAGCTCTCTGTCTATAATATTGGTAATCTTATTCTGTGGTTAATCCCTGACTTTCGCGCTTGCGCCGAAGTTATAGGCTAGTTTCGAATAGGATTGAGGATGGGGGAGCCTAGACATAGGAAACTCAAACTCTGAGTGAATAAGAGGACTCGATATCAGAAAATCGACACATGAGCGTTACTAATGAGTGATGGGTAGTGACAGTACCATAACGAAGGGCGTTCACGGGATTAGGCTTGTGTATCGATAGCAATGGTTAGTTGATAATAATTCCAGTGGCCGACACATGGTCGTATCTAAGGATTAAGGGGTAGTGTGAGTATTCTAAATGAAGGTGCGTCCACAGGATTAGTGATATGAATCCAGGGGGTGGATTCGTTTTACGGATCTATCTAGGTTGGAATGCTCATAATTAGGAAATTTGGAAAACGGTTTAAACAAGAAAATGGAAAAAGGTAAGAAGGTGGAATGGAAATTGAAAGACGTCACACTTCCAAGGATGGAAGATAAGCCTAAGAGTTATACACACAAAGGGATGAAGGACCTTTGATAAAACTCGATTCTTGAATTAACAAGAAAATTAGAGAAACGCTCTCCAATATGAAATAAAAATTCTGATTCAGACTTGTCTTGTAAAATTCTGCATGCATGATGCGCCCCTTTTAAAGGTGCCTACAATCCTTGCATGGCTTTTCACATTCATCCATTTAATTCTCCTAAAATTCTATTAAAATTTAGAAACATAACTACCAACAATTAAACTAATCAGCCTATAACTACCCATGTAGCCCCATTTAATCCTACTAATAGAAAATAAACTTAGGAAATAAAACTAATAAAATTCAGCCTACAATCCTCCACATGTGGCCGCACATTTAACATGGATTTTGTAACAACCAACAAAAGAATAATAGGCCTTGATTTAGACGTGAAGTGGCCGCTCCAATTGCTAGACATAACAGCCCCAAAATTAAGTGTTGGTGGCTCCATCAATTTGTAACCCCCCCCCATGTTGAATGCTAGTCGTCCCTCTTCAAGTGTTGTAACAGCTCTTGAATGCTAAATTATTTTGTAACCTCCCTTATCTCTTGAACTATAATTCAGCCTTCATAATCCTTTAATTGGCCGCCCCATGTGATGAATTTATTCAACCATTTATTTAAAATAAGAAATAAAAGAAAACTTCATTAAAAACCATGCCACCATCTTTTTTTTTAATTTTACCCGGTTGGATTCACATCATACCCTCCTTCTTCGAGAAGATTCGTCCCGAATCTTAAAGTTTTATTTGCTTAATTTAAATCACTAACTACTGCAGAAACTCAAAAGCTTCCTCCTGGATCAAACACAACTTGTAAAAATTCAGATTTGGTTTTTCCTTCTTGATGCATCAAAAAAAATCTTCCTTTTTTATTTCCAAACCCAAACATCATGATCGTGGGCAATTCTTCTTGTCAAACAAACCTGCAAAATTTCTTTGTTAAACAAATGTAATTCAGCTTCAAAATCAAAAGACTTCATGTGTTTGCCTTCAATATCCTCATGAGTTTGGCTTTCAATAGTGGGCTGAACGTATAATGGAGCACTAGGAACAATATCAATAAGCTTCCTCTTCAAACATGAGAGTTGGTGTATTTCATTCACATGCCCATCCTCTTGTTCCTGTAAATTAACATAACAAACAGTAGAAGAAGAATCATTAACAAATAAAATTTTTTCGCTCTTTTTCTCTTTTTCTTTTTCTTCTTTCTCTCTCTCTTTTCTTCTTTTTCTTTCTCTTCTCTCATCTGCTCTTCTCTTTCTTTTTCTATGTTTATTTTCAATGTCAACTGATCAGCACGTACAACGTCGGATGATAGACATATCAACTTAATCCTTCGTCTGCCATGCACAAAAGAAATAGAAGGCCTCCCAGGATTTATACTTTTATTAAACAACCATGGCCTCCCTAATAGCATATGGCATGTCTCCATGGGTGCAATATCACAAAGAACTTCGTCTTCATATTTCCCAATAGAGAATTTAATCGTCACTTGTCCATTTTCAGTGGGCAGACGTAACTTCTCAACTACCCTGCTACTCACGACATTTCTGAGATCGAGTTCATCTACTGCAACCAAGAAAATATGGCCGTCAAAAGAACATCTTGTATAGTAAATTCCCATCGCCATTCCAAACCCAGAGCCGAAGCTCTTATACCAAATGTTATGAATCCAGGGGGTGGATTCGTTTTACGGATCTATCTAGGTTGGAATGCTCATAATTAGGAAATTTGGAAAACGGTTTAAACAAGAAATGGAAAAAGGTAAGAAGATGGAATGGAAATTGAAAGACGTTACACTTCCAAGGATGGAAGATAAGCCTAAGAGTTATACACACAAAGGGATGAAGGACCTTTGATAAAACTCGATTCTTGAATTAACAAGAAAATTAGAGAAACACTCTCCAATATGAAATAAAAATTCTGATTCAAACTTGTCTTGTAAAATTCTGCATGCATGATGCGCCCCTTTTAAAGGTGCCTACAATCCTTGCATGGCTTTTCACATTCATCCACTTAATTCTCCTAAAATTCTATTAAAATTTAGAAACATAACTACCAACAATTAAACTAATCATCCTATAACTACCTATGTAGCCCCATTTAATCCTACTAATAGAAAATAAACTTAGGAAATAAAACTAATAAAATTCAGCCTACAATCCTCCACATGTGGCCGCACATTTAACATGGATTTTGTAACAACCAACAAAAGAATAATAGGCCTTGATTTAGCCATGAAGTGGCCGCTCCAATTGCTAGACATAACAGCCCCAAAATTAAGTGTTGGTGGCTCCATCAATTTGTAACCCCCCCCATGTTGAATGCTAGTCGCCCCTCTTCAAGTGTTGTAACAGCTCTTGAATGCTAAATTATTTTGTAACCTCCCTTGTCTCTTGAACCATAATTCAGGCTTCATAATCCTTTAATTGGCCGCCCCATGTGATGAATTTGATTCAACCATTTATTTAAAATAAGAAATGAAAGAAAACTTCATTAAAAACCATGTCACCGTCTTTTTTTTTTATTTTACCCGGTTGGATTCACATCAATTAGGCATTGGTCCATCAATGAGTTCCTTTACAAATGGAATAATGAAACCAAAATAAGCCGAGGGTAAGTTTGTCGCTTGGGAGAGCCCACACAACTATCTTTGAGTGGTGAGGCTGCTGGTAACTCGGGGTCTTAGCAATATAGTTTGTCTACGGTATTATAGAGTAAACCTAAAATAATAAATAGTTTTTACATGCACGAAGGGTGTGATGATACGAAGTTCAATCCTAATCCAAGTAAAGTGTCTCTAACTCTTCCTTTCTATATTCAATTAATTATTAAATTGCTAATTACAATTTCCGCACAACAATATTCTCAAAACCCGTTGTTTTCTCTTGATAAATAGATCACAAGTACAAGCGAATTAACCAATCCCTGTGGATACGATACTTTTTCTTACTATTATACTACCGGATTTTTGGTTCGCTTGCCAGAAACCCATCACTTTCTCAGAAGAATTATCTAGGAAGAGTCTTGTGGTGCTTCAGTTTGCAAGATTGTAAGCCAATATCTATTCCACTTCTTATCTATTATAAATTATCCTCAAGTATATGTCCTAGTAATGAAGAAGAGAGATGGAAATTTCTCAAGTACCGTATGCATCAACAGTGGGAAGCCTTATGTATTCCATGATATGTACGAGACCAAATATTGCTCGAATAGTTGGAACGGTTAGTCGATTTATGATAGATCCTGTTAAAGAGCATTAGAATGTTTTTAAGAGGATCCTAAGATATGTTAAAGGAACCTCAAGCGCTAGATTATGTTTTGGAGGGTCATACATCATTATTAAAGAATATGTTGATTCTGATTTTGCATGTGATCTTGATAAAAGAAAATCTACTACAGGGTATGTGTTCACACTTATAGGAGAAATGGTAAGTTGATTATCTAAATTACAGACTGTTTTAGCTCTATCTACTACAGAAGCTGAATACATGGCATCTACCCAAGTATGCAAGGAAGCTATTGGGATTAAAAGGTTATTAGAAGAACTTAGGCATAAACAATAGAAGATTTGTATGTATTATGACAATCATAGTGCCTTGCACATTGCAAGGAATCCAACCTTTCATTCAAGAATAAAGCACATAGGAGTGTAATATCACTTTGTCAGAGAAGTAGTAGAAGAATGAAGTGCAGATATGCAAAAGATCCACACGAAAGATAACCTAGCAGATGCTATGACAAAGCCAATCAAATTTGATAAATATGTTTAGTGCATATCCTCCTATGGCCTATCGTAGTAGCATGGAACTCGCAAGGTAGAGAAAATTTGAAAGCTCACTGTGACACCCTTCTACCCCATACTCTTATAATTAATAATTCGAAATATAGAAAGAATAGTTTCCCACAACGGGTAAAAGGTTCACATTTCTCGTCATAATAAAACGTCATTTATTCCAAAAGTAAACTCATATAAGTAGAAACAGTAGTCAATAGTTTTCAAAATATTCAAGCAGCGGAATCAACATCAAAATAACCTACTGGCCATGTAAGGCATTTAAACAATTTACAAAATCCTTTCCTAAAATAGAAAACATAAAATAGAAAACATAAAATAGAAATCCCCAACAGTATACCCTGATGTCACATATATCGGAGCGACTTTCCCTTCAATCAATACTCGACACTAGTCGTGTCATCATCATCACCTGTAAAATTAACCACAGTGTAATGATGAGGAAAAGAATACCACTCATACATACACAAAGGAGTTACCCTATCCTCACCCTCATATAATCAACATCATTATTAAATCACGTCACATACTCAAACATCAAGTATTTCATCATATAATAATCATCTATAAATTTATCATGTAACATATCATCGATAACCTTATATAAATCTCACATCATCATTCACCAAGAAAACACATATTCTATTCTCAACACATAATACTCATTTCATCGTTAATACTCATCTCATCGTCATATAATTCAATTTCATCGTCAATATCACGCATATTCGTCCATCGTCGTATACATCGAAACTCCTCAACCTCGTCCCAAGGATCATGACTTGGAACTCCACACAATGGGCGCACCTCATCAATCTCCCTAGTTGTTACCAATGATAGTCTACCGGTATCACCACACAAACCGATAGTTTGTACCCCCTCGTTGGATCAATACAACGACATTCAACCCTAGGTTGCACCCCCTCGTTGGATCAGTACAATTCTATCATTCCTAGGTTGCACCCCCCTCGTTGGGTCCGTGCATCGAACGCCCCATCATGGTCTCTGCACCCCCTCGTTGGGTCCGTGCAGTTCACCTCCTGAGTGTACCCCCCTCGTTGGACCCGCACAACTCAGGTGTCACCTCATATGCTCGAGGCATCATCAACATCGTAAGGTTATATACATCGTCATCGTTAACATCGTTACACATATTCAATCATCGTTATCCTCATTAATTACATCATCATCATCATCATCGTTTAAACATCATCATACAACATCATATTCATCATCATCATTATCATCATCATGTAAGCATCATAATCATCATCATCATTATTATCATCACATAAGCATCATTTAATCACCATCATCATAGTCACAATCACATAAGCATCATTAATCATCATAAACTCAATGCATCAATATATTATCATCACATACTACATACCTCATACACTCAGTACATCAATACATCTTAACAATATAGGCATCTAACATCAAGGGAGATATTAGTATCATCATACTCACATCACAATCAATGTATAACAATCATCAACAAACACAAGGGTCACATTCATCACATAAACCACATTCTCATATTCAATTTTACCTGATAATCGGTTACCACACAGCTGTAATCGATTACCCGAGGCGTTTCTTCAATTTTGAAGTCTTCAAGTTTTAAACTTAATGACCTTAGTGCAATAATTTGGAAATATATAGAGTTTTAGATGTCCAATTAATATGATTCCACTTCTATTAGAAAGTTAAGATTCGGGGCTTCAGTTTGATATGCTATATGATAGGTTTCCGACCCGTTTTCACCCTTAACCAACACATTCTTGCTCAGGCGAGAAAGCTGTCAAAATAGAATCTGCGAGCTGTGCCCCAACCTGCGTTGCAGCGCAACCTGTAGCGCAGATTCCAGAGAGTTCACGCTTCAACTTGCGTTGTAGCGCAAGTTGCAGTGCAAGTTACGTAAACATGACAGAAACAGCGTTTTTGCCCCTTTTTCTCCCTTCTTCAATCCCTACTCAATCCTCATCGTTTATACTTCGATCCAACACGTTTTTATCAAACAAAATCAATGAAATAATCAATCTTAAACACGATTATACAGTTATTCAATCAAAATCCCAAATCATCAAACCCTTATTTACCCCTTTCGATATTTTCGCTATCCTCTTCAATCTCATTCAAGAACTCATCAAGATTCATCAAATCATTCATCAATCAACAATTTTCATCATCCATACTCAATATAAACATATATCAATATGAATTTAAAGTCTCAAACCACTACCCAAGCACCCCTATATGCACATACAAGCAGCACCCTCTCCCCCACCGTACCTTGAAGTGAAGATCGAATCGTAACAATTCTTGATTCTCAATGATTACTCCTCAGCAACCTCCTCTTGAGACTTGGTTTCTCCCCTCCTTGGCGTTTCGCTCTCTGACGATTATACGAATAAGGATTAGGGTGAACTGAGAACCCCTCCTTAAATAAATACTTAATTGGGCTAGGCCCACTCTCAACCCACTTATTCTATTTATTATTCTTATTATTTATTAAATATCCTCACTCATAAAATATACTAATCTTACTAATATTATTATTTATTTATTTCTCTTATTTTATTCTTCTACTCTATTAATTTAATTTAATTAAATTTTACTTAATAAAATTCAGGATGTTACACTCACAAAAGTGGCTTTAAATGGGAGATTGTCAAAAGCCACCTTTTGTGGCTGAAATTTAGATAAAGCCACTTGTGGCTATTGATTGGTCGATAAGATAAGAGAAGTTGGGCCAACCAATAGGTGCAAGATTGGAGCACAATTTCATATATATCATGGACCATGTGGACAAGTTGCTTGCTTATAAATAGTGACTTCATACACCATTTTTTATCATCCAGTATTAAACACAACACCTTCACTACAAAGTGAAACATTCCTAGAGTGTTGAATGAGTGTTTTTCCTAGCTTTTAGAGAGTTTTTTCTCATATTTCAAGAGAGTGTAATTGTCATGGTTGTAAGAACTGGACCAGACCGGCCGATTCAACCGGTCGGACCGGGAACCAATGATAGGAGCGGTTTAACACAACCAGAAAATTGGAGGGGAAGAAAACCGGGAAGGAACCGGTAAAACCGGTCATGAACCGGTCCAGAACCGGTGGTTCAGCGGTTTACAACGGTTCTTAAAAATCTTACCAAAACGATGTCATTTTATGTCTTTTAAAAAAAATTGCAAAAAAAATTTCTGCTATGATGAAAATTGAAATAGAAACAGAACCCTAATTGGAAAGCTCTGCTCCCCAAAGGCTCAAACATCAAACCCGTTGTTGCTGCCCATTGTCCCCAACTTCTGATGTTCGCGCGTCTGCTGCTGCTGTCCGCCGTTCGTTGTTACTATCCGTCGTCCCGTCATTCCCAGCTGCGGGGTGGTCTACTTCTCTGCTTCTCCTTCCAAATGGCCACCGGAGATGCATCGGATCCTGCACAGGTAATTAATTCTCTACTTCTCCTTCCTTTTCAAGTTCAAAGATGAATCTGATCTTGTCACTTCTATATGATGAAGCATGTGAAATTGGTTAATTAACTTTTCTGTTGATATAATCCCTCTATGACTTGGAAAAGAAAAATTAGAAAATGTTGGAATTGTAATTTGTAAAATGATTCAAAGTTTCAAACAGAGACAACTGTTGGTATTGGAGAAATTAGATGTACATTTGAATATATTATATATATGTTATTGGAGTGGAGAAGTTAGATATACTGTTGGTGTTGGATATATGTTGTTTTCTTTTAAATTTTAATTTACTAGGTAGAAATATAAAAAATATTATTTTCTTTACTACCGGTCCGACCATTAAACCTTGAACCGGTGGCCAGGCCGGTTCAATGACCGGTCTAGTTTTAAAAACATTGGTAATTGTTCTATCCTTGTACTTAGAGAGAGAGAGAGGTTCTAACCATTTTCCATTTCAAAAATACTTGTTGAGATCTTGGCCAGCGTACCAATATCACAACAGTATAATAGTTTAAGAGTAAGGGTTGTCGTACCCATGAGGAACGGTACAACTCAAATTCTCAGTGCTCACACTTATTGAGTAAGAAGGATTATGGAGAATGATTTGTTTGTGAAGATTATAATAGCAAAATAAAATAAAATAAAATATGAGACAAAGAGAAACAAGGATGAAATTGAGCAAATAAAGAGAAACTAGGATCGAACTTTTTCTATCACACCCCTCTTGTATTTTGGAAATCAATGATATCTATGAATTTATAATTATAAATATTGAAGCACAAATAAAATTCATTCATATTGGTTCCCACAACTATGAAATTCTTAGAACAATTCATATTGGTTCCCACAATTATAAATTGCCCTAGCTTTAAGATCAGTTGTTAAAGCTATCAATAAATTGAACCCTATCCCTAGGTATTCAACCTATTGAGTGTTTTTACCCAAATCAGATTTAGAAAACTGCCTCCCAGCTAATTCAATAAATCAGATCATAACTCCGGTACAAATACGGAAGCTAAGCATTAAGAACAGAATAAAAGCACCAATATTATAAAAACAGAGATTCCTAAATAACAAAGAAAATCCAAAATACAATTGGGGATTGAATCGACTACATTCAATCCTAAAGAGAGATTTAGCTACTCATGGTAGCCATTACACTCCAGAGACTTTCACACTTTTCTCCTAACTCCGTATCTACTCAAAAACTCCGTAAACTCTCTGAATGCCTAAAACTATTTGCTAAAAGTCATTTATAAATTGTCTGAAGGCCCGTTTAAACTCTGATTGTGGCCCATTACAAATTAGGTTACGTTTCCTGCGCTCTGCCTGCGCTCAGCGCAGGAAACAGTAACTAAATAGTCATTCCTCCGCTCAACGCAGGTGGAGCACAAAAAACAGCAGTAAACTCCTCTTCAATTGTCATCCTTTGAAGCTTGTTCTACACTGCTCCTGTCCTTTCTCACTGTTCTCTTGATACTACAATTGTACCTTAGCCTTTTATCTGTAAAAATCAACAGATTCCTGGTCAAAATAGCATGAAGTTCAGATTTAGTTTCAATAAATACAAAAGCCACAAATTATGCTAAAAAGGGTGAAACTGAGTTATAATTCAACAATTCATCATCAATAAGTGTTGTAATTTACATGGAAATTTACGTAATTTTAACACTTATCAAACTCCCCCCAACTTAGCTTCTTGCTTGCCCTCAAGCAAGAAAAATCAAATTCAGACAGTTATTTACAATGACTAACTATGACTCTAACTAACAGGAAAAACAGTTTCAACATCTCTTGCTAGACAATTATCCTTTCCAAATTTCAGATTTAACATTTAGAACCAAATGGTGACTTCAATCATCAATCAAGATAAGACAAATGTGCATTCAATCTCTCAAGAATAGCAATTGCAACAACAAATGATAAAATCAAGGAAATTCTCTCAATTCTCACAAGTAAGTGTTTCCCTCAATTTTTCCACTGAAGTTGAGCATTTAAAATTGCTAGTCGTTTTTCAGTTAACATATAACACATGATCAACATGGATCATAAGGTTTTTCCTAGGTTGTAATGAGGCCTGACTATCAAGAATTAATGGTTTTTCCCATGATATATCATGAAACGCAACTTCAAAGGAAAGAGAGCATAACTACAAGTTAAATGATAAGTGCATAAAATTAGTAGTTTTTAGGTATGATTTTAGCAATTTTATTTGTTCTTAATTTTGCCCCTAATTTCCTTTTTATTGTTTAATTTTAGTTTTATGTAGTTTTTAAATTAAATTCTGAGTTTGATGCTATTTTTATGAAAAATGTACATATTTTGTAGGAATTAAGACTTCGAGGGAAAGATAAGAAGTAAATAGAGTCAAAAGAGGAGAAAAAAATAGCTTTGGCAGCAAGTTTGGGTGTTTGATCGCCCAAATGCTCATTTGAGCGCCCTGCATTGTCTGAAGAGAGGACTGGGCGCTCAAACCTCCATCTGGAGGTTTAAACACGCATTGCATCATCTGAAGAGAGGTTCGAGCGCATTGTACTATCTGATATAATTACTGGGCGCTCAAACCTCCATTTGGAGGTTTAAACGTGTGCCCTTTTGAGAAAAAGTGAATTTTAAAACACGCGCGCGCCTTTTGTTGAGTAATGCTTACTGGGCGCTCAAACCTCCATTTGGAGGTTTGAACGCCCAAAACTTCAGACGGACAGGGAAAGCATTTAAAAGAAGAAAAATAAAGCTTTTTGACAAAAGACTTTCTCCTCTTCTCCAAGTTTCCTCTTAGGAGCTCCGCTAGGATTTGCACCTCCATTTTCTCCCACTCCATCTTTGGGTTGTAAGTGCTACCAAACTCGGATGTATTTTGGATTCATTTATCTATAGAAATTTCGTTTCTCTTCAATATTGGCATTTTCGTTCTATTTTTAATGCTTGATTCTATTAACTCAGTAGTAATCTTGATTTTGATTTCTTGAAGTAGCGGGAACGTATTTCGAAAATCTGATTTGGACGAAAAATGCTCGATAGGTCGAAACGCTAGGAATGGCTTTCGATATACCGATAGCTTTGAAACATCTTTTCTTAAAGCTAGGAAATCTGTTAAACATTGGAGGAATCGGTGTTTAGGGGGTTGTTCTAAGGATTTCACATTGGAGGAATCGGTGTGAATGATTTTAATTGTGCTTCAATATTGTCTAGTTTGAATACTATAGGTTTTTGCTTTCCAAAATACGGAAGAGTGCGATAGATGAAATTTAATCTCAGCTTCTCCCACTTAAACTTTTCTTAACTTTTACTTTGCATTTTATTACTTTTATGCATTTTTACTTTACTTGTTATAAAAATCAATCATGACCCAATCTACCCCTTTTTGTACATATATTTAGTAAGCTAAACTTTGAAGTTTGATTGAAACCGTTCCTCGTGGGTTCGACACTCTTACTTAAAAACTATTATACTATTGCGACATTGGTACGCTTGCCAACACCGCAACATTAAACAATTCTCTTAAGTGACTCTCAATTTACCATCTCTTTCTTGAATTCAAACATTTTAGCACAAATTTTTGCCTCTTTTGGGAATTCACTCCTTTTTAAATCAAAAAGATTTTTTTTTGAATAATAAGAAGGAGGAGTGAATCCCATTATTCACTGTGCCCTTTTTCAAATATCCATCAACCAATCAATGCCCATTCTTATTGAATAAAATGCTCATATGCTTTCTATTCCTAAGTGTGTAAGGGACAAGGATGATAATGAATAACAAGGCTTAGGGTGCAAAATCCAAGAAAACTTTAAGCTCAAATGTGTTAACAAAATAGGAAATATTATTTATAGGTTGGCTATTTTGGCACTGAGTAATTTACATATTAAAACAAATTGCCTTAGTCACTTCCATGCTTTTCATATGCAGTAATAAAATTAAAAACTCAAGCAATAGCAATTGACAAGGAACAGGGAAAACTCTCAAAGTGTTTGGTCACACAAACTCACAGGCTCATGGCTATTTTTCCTTGATTAAGTTACATGTTGCACAATTAGCTATCTTAATTGAATTTTCTGCACAACATCCTAATCCTAACTGATTATGAATTCAAGCACTTAATTCCTTTTTCTCCTCTTAATTTAGTTAGCTTGGCTGACTATCTTTGAGATATTGAATTGAATTTCTTAAGTCCTAATTTCTAAATCATAACATACACAAAACAAATCCTAACGAAAATTCAAATAACAGAATAAACAAAATAATCCTACAAGAATTAAAATCCTAACTCAACTGAAACAAGAAAATCCTAATATCCATCTGCATAAATTGGTCAATACGTGTAAATCACATTACAGATGTATCAAATAAAAGAAAATAAAAGAAAAATAAAAAGGGGAAAGAAGGAAAACACCTTGAAAAGAAAAGAAAGAAAAAAATCAATCGTCCTCCTTTGCATCCCGCGGGTCCTCATCCTCTGCTCCAGTTGCTGCTGCTCCACCCCCTGGAACAACAGGCTTGTCTCCAAGCCACTGCAAATACTTCTGGAACTGCTCCGGTGGCATGACGGGGAAGGGGCCCTGCAAGTTGTGGTGCAAGATCTACTCAATGTACAACAACCCTTTATGAATAGCTATGTTCTGACGACATAGGTGCTCATTCCAAAGGTGGGGTGGGGTGTCAGCTGGTTGTTGAGATCTTGGCAAGCGTACCAATATCATAGCAGTATAATAGTTTAAGAGAAAGGGTTTTTGTACGCACGAGGAACGGTACAACTCAAATTCGTAGTGCTCACACTTAATGAGTAAGAAGGATTATGAAGAATGATTTGTTTATGAAGATTATAATAGTAAAATAAAATAAAATATAAGACAAAGAGAAACAAGGATTAAATTGAGCAAATAAAGAGAAACTAGGATTGAACTTCGTTTATCGCACCCGTCTTGTATTTTAGAAATTAATGATATCTAGGAATTTATAATTATAAATATTGAAGCACAAATAAATTTCATTCATATTGATTCCCACAACTATGAAATTCTTAGAACAATTCATATTGGTTCCCACAATTATAAATTGCCCTAGCTTTAAGATCAGTTGTTAAAGCTATCAATAAATTGAACCCTATCCCTAGGTATTCAACCTATTGAGTGTTTTTACCCAAATCAGATTTAGAAAACTGCCTCCCGGCTAATTCAATAAATCAGATCATAACTCTGGTACAAAGACGGAAGCTAAGCATTAAGAACGGAATAAAAACACCAATATTATAAAAACAGAGATTCCTAAATAACAAAGAAAATCCAAAATACAATTGGGGATTGAATCGACTACATTCAATCCTAAAGAGAGATTTAGCTACTCATGGTAGCCATTACACTATAGAGACTGTCACACGTTTCTCCTAACTCCGTATCTACTCAAAAACTTCGTAAACTTTCTGAAGGCCTAAATTATCTGCTAAAAGTCATTTATAAACTGTCTGAAGGCCCGTTTAAACTCTGATTGTGGCCCATTACAAATTAGGTTACGTTTCATGCGCTCTGTTTGCGCTCAGCGCAGGTGAAGCGCAGGAAACAGTAACTGAACAGTCATTCCTGCGCTCTGCCTTCATTCAGTGTAGGTGGAGCGCAGAAAACAGCAACAAAATCCTCTCATCCTTTGAAGCTTGTTCTACACTGCTCCTGTCCTTGCTCATTGTTCTCTTGATGCTATAATTGTACCTTAGCCTTTTATCTGTAAAAATCAACAGATTCCTGGTCAAAATAACATCAAGTTCAGATTTAGTTTCAATAAATACAAGAGCCACATATGAAGCTAAAAAGGGTGAAACTGAGTTATAATTCAACAATTCATCATCAATGAGTGTTGTAATTTACCTGGAAATTTATGTAATTGTAACACTTATCACCACGGTTCGACCACGGTCCGACCATTGAACCTTGAACCGGTGGCCAGGCCAGTTCAATAACCAGTCCGGTTTTTAAAACATTGGTAATTGTTCTCTCCTTGTACTTAGAGAGGGGGGTTGTAACCATTTTCCATTTAATTTAGTGAAAAAAATTTCTGACCTCACCTGTTGTTTTTTCCTTCTCAGTTGAGGGTTTTCCACGTAAAATAGTGCGTGTGAATTCCAATTTCTCTCATCTCTATTTTTGTTGTGTGATATTGTTTTACAACTTTGGTATCCATCATTTAACTTCTCCGTAAATAACTAATTTCAAGTTATGAGATAAGTTGAATTTATCTTATATTGATTTATTATATATATATTTTCTTTCATAAATTATTTTAGAAAAATTTATCACAACTGATCCTTATGTAAGAGTTTACATCATAATTAAACATAAGTTGATTTTCATAAGAGGGATGCTTCAGTTCACAAAAAAAAAAAAATTATATGAAATCATCACAAATGTCTTAATGAATTGTAAATAGAAACTAACTCTTTTAATGGAGACCACATCCGCTTGGTGAATAATTTCGTATAATCATTTCTAGCCAGTTAGCATTTTTGTTTCCATAAATTTATCTGAGAAAAATATTAAAATAAACTAAAAAATATTTATAAGTAAATCATAATAAACTTAACCAATCACTTGTTTTGGTGCTTATGTAATACAATAAAGTTGAAATGAATTCCAGAAAGCTCTTCCAAATAACGCCAACAAATATAGCTCTAAATAAGTCTTACTAATAAGTGTCTTGATATAAAAAAATGTCTTAATTAAGGAATTAAGAAGTAAATAATATTTATTAAAAAATAATACTTATGCATAAAAAATGTTAAATACTTCATTTTTTATTTTTTATTTTTAACTAATATTTTTAATTAATTAAAACGCTTGTTATAACATTTATTTTTTTTAATCCATAGATTTCTATGATTGTCCTAATGGAATTTAACAAAGAAGGACTTCTTACATCTTAGAACTATATATATTTCAGTACAGGTTACATTACATTAGTTTCAGTACAAGTACACACGTTTATAGCGTGCAGTACAAAATAGATAATTTTTCGTCGAATAAGGATTGTCCAGTACTAAAGTGCGGTACAAAGAAGCTTATATAAAAGCAATGCCGACGGTTACTTAACATTTGTGGTGTGTCTGCAACAGATCCATCTAGAAGAAATTGAGGGGGCATATTTCTTTAGGACTATGGTTTGGACGAGTGACGATCGAGACGAGCAAGAGCACAAAACAAGTCTTTCGAGTTTTCAATTTTTGGGCACTGCAGCCATGACTTAATAACCATGAGGTATATATATATATGTGACTATGTTCTCACAAGTTTCTCTTTTCAAGCAAATTTGGCAGGATTCAAGTCCAAAATTTCTCCAAAGCTTGATAATATGGAAGTACTGTTGTCTCTTGTCCAAACCATAGTGTTAAAGGAATAGACCCTTCAATAATTTTGTTTGTAAGAGATTTGAGCATCAATCTCAAGCGACTAATTAAATATCATCCTACAATCGTGTACCTTTGATGCGGTAAGCTTAATTATTTGTTTATGGGATTCTGACCAGAAAAATATTTCATGGCTACAGGTAATTCGTCATAATTGAATTTCAAAATTAAGGTATATTTGGGATTTTGTTTTTTATTTAAACTTGTTTGGGGCTATCTGTATTGTACCACTGTTGATAAAAATTTATAGTTTTGAAAATAAGTTGCAGTGCTGAGAGTTGAACGCTAGCTAGTAATTGGGCGGATAAGGAATATGGGTCCGTTTGGTTTACAGTTGAGCATAATTGATTCTAGAAATGAATGGTTGAGATAGATGATACACGTTTTACGAAGTACTTTGGACGAAAGTGATTTAAAATCAATTCTGCAGAATTGATTCTGGATGATTTAGAATCTAAACCAAACGGGTACATAGACTGGTAGGTTGAAGTGGAGCTTTTAAACTACTATATTTTATATTTTATATTTTAGTGCCAGATAATTAATGAGTAACATTTAAATATCTGTGGTAAATAGTAGATATGTTTTCATCTTAAGCTAATTAAGTAATTTGCTTTGCAGGGTTCCTCCATTTGTGAATGGAGCCTTCTCTTGGATTGCTGATCGGATGGGATTCTCTCATGTCATGGTCGAATCTGATTCCCTTTCTGCGATTTGTTTCATTGAACAGGGGTGTCCTGCTGTGTAGTGTACCATAGCTCGGCTTCGTTCGTTGGTGTTTTCCATCTTGGCCTCAAAGTTTCACTCTGTCAGGTGGATTCATGCTTCTTGAGAATGCAATGGCCTAGCTGATGTGTTTGCAAAGCATGGGTTGCCTATGTGAATTCTTTTGGGGTATGTTTGTGACTAGAATTTTGAAGGGGAAGGGAGGGAAGTGAAGGATTTATTGGAAGCCCTTCCACCTTTATATTTGTGAGTTTGAGTATTTTACGAAGTCTTTCCATCCTCTTTTTCCCCTCCCTTCTCCCTCTAATCTTTCTTTTTCCCTCTCCTCTAAACTCACAAACACACCCTTAAGTTTTTTCTTCCTTCTTTTGCCACTCTATAAAACCATCCCCAACGGAACAAATTCCAACTATTGTTTCTATTTTATTTTAATAAATTTTTATGCGTCTCACACATTTACATTATTTTTTTACTTCTAGCAATTTAGTGTTAGTTTGTTTTATAATTGAGTTAAATTGATTCTAGAAATTAATAATTAAAAATGAGTGATACACATTTTAATTACGAAACATATTGAAATGAAATGATTTAAAATTAATTTTGTGAAACTGATTCTACACCTTTTGAAAATTTAAAACAAACGAGCACTTTATTTTACATTGAATTGCTCACAATTCTATAATTCTATAATAACTCTTAAATAGACTCCACCATTTATCCCATGTTCATTATTTTTTCTCATTTTTTTCCATAAAACCCCATAAGTGAGTTGCTTATTTAAAAATTCGAGTTCTTCAAAATAAAAACTTTGATGCCATGTCACTAAGCCAGTGAATTGCTTCCTTAATATCTTAATTTTAAAACCCTAATAACAGCTTTGGTTGGAGATGCTTTAAGAGAATAATCTCTAATTAAATTTTCTAGTAGGAAAAAAAGGAGGGTTAAATATGTTTTTTGGAATTTAAATATAGTTGATATTCTCTTTTAGTCCTTATAATTCTAAATTAGTGGTTTATACATCAACTTAGTCCTTATCGTATAGTTTTCTTATAGATTTTCTTAAGATTTTTCTAGTGAATTTTTATCAAAAAAGTTAAAATACACCTTATTAATCCTTATCGATAAAAATCCACAAAAAAATTAGTAGGAAAATCCATAGAAAAACTATATAATAAGGACTAAATTGATATATTTTTAAATGACCAAAACCACTTATGTTAAATTAAGACATTACAAGCAAATTCCGACTATATTTAAGTAACTAAGAACATATTTAACAAAAAAACATCTTTCACTTTTATTTTATTAATGAATAAAGAGAAAACATAAGTTAATAAAATAATAATTTCTTTTTTTTGTCAGAAAATAATAATTTCTTATTTTTTTTTGGTCGAGAAAATTCATTAATTGAGAAGAGAACTAGAAGTCCTAAATGGGCTCGGCCCAGTACAACCAGTAAAGCGAACATCAGAATCTAAAACCAAATTTAACATTACATCTCCCTAGATTCTCTCTACTATCTAAAGTACATTCTAGAGACAGAAACCCTAAAAGTACTCTGCTGAGTTCCATCTTGTAAAGGGCTAGAGCTTCAGCAATCAGAGCATTGGATGCAAATATTGGAAAGGTAAAGCCAAACTCTATATCTCCTTTGGAATTCCTGGCTAGACATGCACCTATTCCCCTCCCTGTAGATGTATAAAAATTGGCATCTGTGATTATCTTGATAACCCCCTGTCTGGGGGGTTTCCAAACTGCAGCAAATGTTTTATCTTGCCACCAGTTGATGAAGTGAAGGACAACTCACTTTCTCCATCCATGAAGCACAACAATAGATAGTTGGAACGAAAGGGAAGGATGGATCAAATTGATGTTTCTTCCATAGGGAAACCTAAGAGTTGAAGTTTGGGAAATGTGGATTGTGATTTTATTCATGTTTCAAATTTCAATTTTTTTTTAAATAAAAAAAAATACGAAAATAAAAAAGAAATATGAAATTTAAAATTTAAAATACACTTTTTTTTTTTAAATTTTGAAACAATTGAAAATTCAATCTACTAAAATTATGCAAATTGAGACACCGCTCCCTGACAACGGCGCCAAAAACTTGATGGGTTTCCTAGCAAGTTTACCAGTAGTCCAGTAGTTTTAGAGTAAGTGAGATGTCGTATCCACAGGAAGCGGTTGTAATTTATATATTGATAGTGATTGTACTTCCAATACACACGGTTTTCAAAAGAGTTTGATTGTAAACAATAAAATAATAAAATAGAATAAAGTAAACAAAGATAAACGCGAAAAGAATATTGGTTTGGACTAGGATTTGACTTCGTTTCAGCTCCCCTTTTGTGCACACGAATCCCTTCCCTTATTTATGATCGTACCTGTAATCACCTTAGCATTGTTTATTTACAATAATTATAAGACATGTCTGGTAATTATCGTACCCGCAAATTTCCCTATAACATCATAAATAAACGCCAAAAGTTATTCTCTACAGGCATTCAAAGTGGCATTTGGCGACCCCGAACATTCCCCATATTTTGCAATCAGCGCTATCGATTTAGCCATACTTTCATATAAGGCACCTATGGAGGGGTGTGTCACTCATTGAACCTCCAATTGTTAGAATACAAACCTTATACTACGATATGACTAAACTGAGTACCTTTAGCAATTCGAGAATAAGCTTCATGAACAGCTCCATGCTCACCTACCTCTGATACTAGTCGGAGTTCCACTTTTTGTATTCATAGCACTAGCCTACCACCCCGGCGCACACGCGGAGGTGATGCATTACAAACAGCATAAAGATACCGATAAATTACAAGCATAGAATCATAAATAAAAGGAAAAGAATTCTTATACACAAGGGGATTGAATCTACTACATCAAATCCTACTGGAGAGTTTAGCTATAAATAGTAGCCATTACAAACCACTGAGAAATCTGTCACCTTTCTCAATCCTATACTACTCTCTATGTGTATCAGTATCTTGGGTCCTGAGGACCTGCCTGTGACCTATGCAAAGGGCTCTATTTATAGAGTTGGAAAACCTTGAAGAGACCAGGTTGTGATGTCACTTGTGTGAAGCTTATCCAATCAGGGGCTGCCTTTTCATAAATTGACGTCACTTGTGCGAAGCCTATCCAATCAGGTGCTGCCTTTTCATTAATTGACGTCACTTTTGCGAAGCCTATCTTTCAGGGGCTACGCTTCATGCGCGCTTAGCGTGTGTGAAGCCTAGTTAATTGGTTGTCGCGCTCCACGTGCGCTTAGCGCATCTGGAGCCTGATCGGTCTGGATGTGCGCTCCACATGCGCTTAGCGCGTGTGAAGCGTGTTACACGCTGCAGCTTCCCTTTAAATGTGGATCTATCCTCTGGATCTCTGTCTGATTTTATCTGGTTTTCCTTTATCCCTTTATCCGGATTATTTCTGTATTTATTTGCTTTGGATTTGAATTGAAGAGGTTATCCACAAGATTCTCTGATTATCTCCTCTTTATTTGAATTTGAATCTGCAACAACCTCCTTTCTGATGCTATTTTCTTTCTCTTTCCAAATCTCCTGTAAATCTGCATAAAATAACAGATATCTATTCAAAATAGCATCATATTCAAATTTGAACCAAATAAATACAATTATTGTAAATATTAATAAAAAGGGATATTTTGGGGCAATAATTACTATTTTAACCCTGACATGTGTAATAAAAACTATATGAAAATAACGCTAATTTTACACTTATCAAGTCACAGATGAGGGACACCTTCATTACTGATGCCTCCACCAAGCTGGAGATCTGGAGGGATGTTGCGAGTGGCAAGACCCGAGGCAGTTGTTATGGCACTGGGGACTTGGCCTCCAACATTTGTCCAGGTGTGAGCAGCTTGACTCAGGAGTCCCGAGCTCACCCGGGTGAGAGTATTGACGGGTCCGAGTCACGACATTCTACTGAGGAGGCTTTGCGCTAGGAAGTCCTTGAAGCAAAGGAGTAGTCTCGCCAGGCCATGGCAAAGACTGCAGCGTTGGAGGATCAGTTAGCACGACTCCGACAACAGAAGGAGCAGATCCTAGACGCTCAGGCTGCAGGTCAGGCTGATCAGGCTCTAGCTAAGGCTCAGGCTTAAGCACAACCACACCCCCATTATGATCCTGCCATGGATGATCAATCTGTGGATGATGAGGACGAGCAGTCCACCCCACAGCCCCAGCTGCCTTTTCATTAATTGACGTCACTTTTGCGAAGCCTATCTTTCAGGGGCTACGCTTCATGCGCGCTTAGCGTGTGTGAAGCCTAGTTAATTGGTTGTCGCGCTCCACGTGCGCTTAGCGCATCTGGAGCCTGATCGGTCTGGATGTGCGCTCCACATGCGCTTAGCGCGTGTGAAGCGTGTTACACGCTGCAGCTTCCCTTTAAATGTGGATCTATCCTCTGGATCTCTGTCTGATTTTATCTGGTTTTCCTTTATCCCTTTATCCGGATTATTTCTGTATTTATTTGCTTTGGATTTGAATTGAAGAGGTTATCCACAAGATTCTCTGATTATCTCCTCTTTATTTGAATTTGAATCTGCAACAACCTCCTTTCTGATGCTATTTTCTTTCTCTTTCCAAATCTCCTGTAAATCTGCATAAAATAACAGATATCTATTCAAAATAGCATCATATTCAAATTTGAACCAAATAAATACAATTATTGTAAATATTAATAAAAAGGGATATTTTGGGGCAATAATTACTATTTTAACCCTGACATGTGTAATAAAAACTATATGAAAATAACGCTAATTTTACACTTATCAAGTCACAGATGAGGGACACCTTCATTACTGATGCCTCCACCAAGCTGGAGATCTGGAGGGATGTTGCGAGTGGCAAGACCCGAGGCCGTTGTTATGGCACTGGGGACTTGGCCTCCAACATTTGTCCAGGTGTGAGCAGCTTGACTCAGGAGTCCCGAGCTCACCCGGGTGAGAGTATTGACGGGTCCGAGTCACGGCATTCTACTGAGGAGGCTTTGCGCTAGGAAGTCCTTGAAGCAAAGGAGTAGTCTCGCCAGGCCATGGCAAAGACTGCAGCGTTGGAGGATCAGTTAGCACGACTCCGACAACAGAAGGAGCAGATCCTAGACGCTCAGGCTGCAGGTCAGGCTGATCAGGCTCTAGCTAAGGCTCAGGCTTAAGCACAACCACACCCCCATTATGATCCTGCCATGGATGATCAATCTGTGGATGATGAGGACGAGCAGTCCACCCCACAGCCCCAGCGTCGCCGCTACAATTCATTTCTTTATGTTTATGTTTTATTGTATTATTTTTTTAACAGAGTTTGTGTATATATTTATATATATATATATATGCTTTTTTAGAATTGTTTTTACAATTTTAAATTTAATAAATAATAAAATAAATAATAAAAAAATTTACCTGTAGCGACGATCGTGACCATCACTACAACCGTCTCTAAATAAAAAAAATTAAAAAAAAAAGAATTACTCTTAGCAACGACCATGTTTTTAGAGACGGCTAAGTCGTCGCTAGATAGTGATGACTCACTCTAGTCGTCGCTATTGTATTTACGACGAACAATTTAACGACGTCCACGTGGCCATCTCTAAGTCATCGCTACACAGCCTGAAGAGACTGATTTTCCTTGTGTGACGATGGCCTGAGGCCGTCGCTAAAAATGAATTTTATTGTAGTGAACAGATGACGTAAGCAATCTTGTTAGTGATTTAACCGTAGGACCAACTCTACATATCAAGGAAAACTATAGGAGGACTAAAAGGGAAAAATATTAGGGAGACTAGTTTCATATAATTAGTAAAATACGGGAGGTAAAAATGCAATTAAGCCATCTTTTTGGTTTTTAACACATATGGCAACAATTGGTTTTGAAATTGTTACTATAGGTTTGAAATTAAAAAATATCTTGTGAAAACCCCAGGGGCTGTTTGGTGTGGTTGTGAGTTTTCAGTTTTTGATTTTTGGTTTTCAAATGATTTTAACTAAGTTTTTACTACTCAAAACTGAAAACTAAAAACCACTTTTTATGATTTTCAAAACGTCCATTTTGAAAACCATAAAAATGGTTTAGTTTTCAGTTTTGAGTTGTAAAAACTTGGTTAAAATTTTTTGAAAACCAAAAACTGAAAACTCGCAACCACCCCAAACGATACCTCAAATAACAGTTGCGGAAAGGATAAAATTTCCAATTGTTGGTGATTAAAAAAATAATACCGAGTAGTTTACAAATCCCACAACCATGGAAATTTTTTACACACCAAATTCACACAATCATTCTCACATCTTGTTACATTAACTCTAAAAAATCTTTCCTTTTTTTCTCATTTTCTCACAAATTAGTCTCTGATCCAATTTTTTACTCACATAATACTAAATTCTCAAATTCCAATCTTAGTTGCTTTAATTTCACCAAATGGATCCAAACTAATTCAATATCAATTCATTAGTACTGAAAAGAATTAAATTATGTAATGAAGTGATGTTAATGAAACTAGTCGTAGACTACCCATTGTTCAAACAAGTCATTGACACTATGCCAAAAACACCCTTTTACCGCGGTTAAAAGGGGCTTTTTACCGCGGGTAGAACCGCGGTGTAGCACAGTGGGATAAAAGCCTTTTACCGCGGTTGATTTTCGGAACCGCGGTAATTGGTGTTGGTTTTTTACTGCGGTTCCGAAAATCAGCCGCGGTAAAAAGCTTGGAAACGAGAAATTTTGGCACACTTTTTTACAGCGGTTGGCTTAGGGAACCGCGGTAAAAAATCCCAAAAATCGTAGCTATTTCGTAGTTAATGCCTATCTAATATATTAAAAATCCCAAAAATCCCAATAGAAAGCCTGATTTAATCAAAGTGGTGACTTGAAGTGTCTTTTGTGTTGAAACCTGCACTCTAGTGTAAGTACCTGAAAATGGCTACAATCCTTTCCAAGCAACCTAATTGTTGGCCTAAGTGGATCAAAGACATGCTTTTCATGATGCTATTTATTGGTAAGCTATTCCATAAATTACATATTTGCATGAGGCATTTGATATATCCACCTAATATGTGGTATGAAAAATGACTCACCCTGGCATAAAGCCAGGCATACACGTACATGCATATAAATAGTGAATTTTCTTTTCATTTCTCGAAGCAATAATAGATATTTGGTACCTTCCTAATTGTAAACTTTGCATCTGGATGCATGACATACTTTGTATATGTATTATGTACAACTATCACTATGAAAAGCAAAAGAAAACCATTTGGATAAGTGCTGCTATTCAAAAGACAAGAACCTTTTAATATAAAGGAATGTCAAGACAAACAACAAAATAAAATGCAATATAGAATAACAAACCTATTTTGTTAAAAAAAGTTCATTCATAAATAAAGTATCACATAACTAATTCAAAGCTAAGATTTTACTGCAATACTCTACAAATTTCAGGCTTTCTAACAAGCCAAAGAACATAAATTTTGGAGTCTCATAGCTCGAGTTATAATTCCTTCAATTAGGTAGTCTCCTGTATCAGTCTCTATAACACAACGGTCATGTTCATGAACTCACAAAAAATCATGAAACTATGCAGTTTGAATCTAGTATAATTAGACTTTCAAATGAAATTGGTCCCATTCAAAAAAGATTTCTACAACTCAAGTTATATGCATATAAAATTAGCAGTCTCAAAGTAAACATAACAGAGTACACAACTTCAAAGATTTACTGGGAACTGCACAGTTAACAAACAATTCTTAAACTTTGCAGTCTAATAATAGTACAAGTAACCTTTCAAAATCAATTGGTTTCACTCAAAAAGGATTGGGTGTTACAGGAGTGGAATTCAACATGATCACGTCCTGACATTTAGGCACCCAAAGCCTCCGTTGCTGTAAAACTTGTTCTAAGCAAACCTCATTAGGGTATTTCAAAGAGGTCCTGCTTTCCTACATAATAAGATTACTCTAGCTGCAAAACTGGTGGTTAGTTCTAAATTTTCCATGTACCTCTAAATTCCCGCAACACTAAGTGCTCAAAGAAACCAAATAGCCAGAATCTCTACGAGTCCCCAGGATTTTGAAGCCTGACTTCCTCATGAGCTTTCACCACCTCTGAAGTGAAACTTTCCAATGTCTTGAAAATGGGAATCAAACCAGCTTGCAAACTATTAGAAGCTGCATCGCGAACTAGTTTAATGGCTTCTTTATGCCTGGATCTCTCTTCATGCAATCTTTTCTTCATAGAATCTAAATCCACCTTTAGATCATCTAGTGGTGAAACACCACTATCAGAAGAAAGCATTGACAGTGTAGTCTTTCCTGAAAGTTTATCATGATCATGATTGAAGCCTCCCATTTCTGTGCGCAAAGTTCTCAGCTGTTTCTCAAAGTCCTTTGTGAGATGTTCTGCCTTGATTCTCTGGCGATGCACGTCATCTTGCCTCTCCCATAGCTCATGTAGTTTCTGGGAAAATTCATGCATGGCATCTGCCACCCCTCTTTCTGAAATCCTAGTCATAGCTTGATGCCAATCATTGCAAATTATGAAAACTGGTGGAGCTCCAATCCGACTTGGAGAGAAAGGGACAATACCATCAGCTGTTTCTTCAGGTTCATCAGGAAGGCACCTTATGAGCCACCCATTCAAATTTTCAACATAAGATTTTTGTGACTTAACCCAGTTGTTAAACTGACTGCACCAATTCAGAAGCTCCTTTTCAAGTTCTAAAATGGCCTTCAAACCTTCATCTCTTTGCAAAGCAGTGTTAAACTTCAGAGATTGAGTTTTACTCTCCATGATAGCTTGGAACTGTTTCTGGTGGCATTTGAGCATGAATTTCCACATTTTTATCAATCTGCTAACAAATAAGGTATTTGTCAAATCAATAATTTCATAATCTAACTCCAGAAAAATGATTCAACCATGCTGGAAAAACAATAGATTTTTCCATTCCGTAACCAAAAAGGAACTAATAATGATGAAAAGATGTCTTCATCCACTTCCCACCTGATGAGAGATAATCATTGAAGCTTGTATCTCTCATCAATCAGTCAAAAGATATACTTTTGCTCAATGTCATCCCTCTATCCACCTTGGACAAGTCAAAAATCCTTAATGGCATGTCTGAGTTGGCACATTAAGTACCCCATCACTACAAAAGTCAGCTTCCATCCAGAAGGGCCTCTATATCAGAATTAATAGTGACAGCAAGGCATTTAATTTTCAAACTCAAACATTCCATTAAAGATTTCTCATTCTTAGATGGACAGAGGAGTGTCATTGAGCTAACTGAACTGTGGGGGACAAAATTATTAATTGAAGCATCATTGGAGGACCAAAACTGTTGTTTTACCCAATTATTCACTGTTCAATGAAAGGGAGGTTACATACGCTGGAATGGATAATAGGGGTTGGAACCAGAAAAGCATCACCAGGATCATCCAAACAGAACATGATTAACTCATTTGCCCCTGTGGCTCCTCCACTCATCAATATACAGTCTGGATACAAAATTTGACCCTACCACCTCTCACTTTTGACATGAAATTTGCCACAGCCTGCATTAAATAATAACAAACTCATTTCTTATAATAAAAATTTTCAGTTGTCAATTTGTCACAATGTAGTAAGGGCCAATCTAAAATTACCAAATACCAATGCTAAAGGTCATCAAGGCAGCACACAATCATCTACTATGTTTGACAATATTCTTGCCCAAACTCCAAAAATGGCATAATAACCTACTATAGCACTGGTCTAGTATTGGCATAAAACATTGAAGTCTAACTTCCCCTTATGATCTTGAATTCTTGATCAAACCACCTATCAGTTAATAAACAATTATCCACTTATGATCTTGAATTCTTGATCAAACCACCTATATTGATTTGATTTTTATGACAAGCTTAAACATATATTTGCACCTCTGTTCTGTGTCAATAGAAGAACAGGGTTCACATACAAGACCTTAGATACATATTGTGGAAAGTTCATGAAAGTTAATGTTCAATAGATTTTCTACAAAACGATATTATAAGTTAACTTACTGCTTTAGAAAAGGATATGTTATGTCATATTCATACATAGCTCTGTGATACAATATTTCTTTTTTTCAAGATTAACAGTTTCATCAAAAGAAATAACAGTACTCAAAGTTAAAACTCTATACCTCCAGTTTTTATTTTGATTCTTGAGTTCAATTTTAAAATATTCCAGATTTTGATTAAAAAAAATTCATCAAATTTAAAAAAGAAAAGAAAACACCGGGCATAGTAGCATAGCAAAGCCCTTGGTAATACCTAATCAATCAATCATATTTTCTATGGCATGCATATAATTTGAGAAAATGGTCATAAAGAAAAAGAAAAAAGAGTATTACCTTCCGATGCAATCCCTAAGAACCTCTTCGGTTTTCTCACATTTCCTTACGAACTTTCCAGATTCCACCTCCTCTGTTCTGCACTGCGATCTCACAATCTTTTTGGTGGAGCACGTTCTGCAAAGTTACGTGTGTTGAGTTCGTTATCGTTATCGTTGTCGTCGTCGCTCCAAACCCGGCCTGAACTCTCGCCGGAACCCTAAGCTTTAGCTCATCCGCCGCTCTCCACACCCTCCTCGCGGGCGGCAGCCTCCTCAGCACTTCCCACAGACGGCGACGGAAAGCGACGACGGCTCCAGCAGAGGAAAACGCGAAGCAGTGAACTAGAGGGAACGAAGAGGAAGAAGAAAAGAAGAAGGAGAAAGGAGGAAGGGTCGACACGGGCAGGGGAAGGAGGAAGAAGAAAAGGGTTAGGGTTTTTTAAAACCCAATTACCGCGGTTCCGTTAAAGGACCGCGGTAAATACCCTATTTTTTTTAAAAAAAAACAATTTTCAAAACGTGCAACTTTTTACCGCGGTTCCTTTTCGGAACTGCGGTATTTAAGTTTTTATTTTTATTTTTTTTTATGTTTATCTATCCAATTACCACGGCTGTTCTACGGAACCGCGGTAATTGCCATTTATATGGCATTTTACCCCGGTTCCTTTATTTAACCGTGGTAATTGGGGCGCGGTAATAGCCCTAATTTGGCATAGTGTGACCATGTTTAACTACACATTAGTAACTAACTAACGAAAATAATTAACCACTTTTAACTACATAGTTAACCACCCTATGTAACAACACAACTAACCAACTCAAGCGAACCTTATGAAACATATTTGGGAATGTTTCGAGCGCAATGGAGCACATTTGGGAACATTTTGGGCGCGAAGATAACCAAAATTAAATATTTTTTATGTAACTGGTCGTTAATTTTAAAAATTAAGATAAATTAATGTTAGCATGCTTGGTTATTTATTTAATTTATAAATATTTTATTAATTAAAAAATTAATATTCATGATTTTCTTTATTTTTTTAATTCCATTATTTTATAATCCCATTATTTTTAATTAATAATATTTTCTAATTAATGAAATGTAAGAGTATGAGGGGTCACCTATGGGCCATTTAGTTGAATTTTTAGCGGTGTTGTGTTGGAAAGAAGAAGTTTTTAAATTGTAAAAAGTAGAAATTGGTGATGTATGTATACTATTGAGATCCACTTAAGATTTGTTTAGAAATGCATTTGTCTATTATTTTAGGTGATTTTAATAATTATTAGTAAATTTGTTCTGACTAATCATTGTTGTAGGAATTTTCTAGTAGAGAAGCAAATTATTGTGAGAAGAATCTTTGTGAGGACAAGAGAGTGAGTTTATGCACACATGAGAAGTAAGAAATGAAGGTTTCTTTCTGCCACACTCGTATGAGAACACCTATTTTTGGCTTGTGAAGACACTATGTAACATCCCGTAAATTAGAAGCTCTAATAATTCATTATGCTGAAAACAAAGAATTATGTGTTATTAATTAAGGAAAGGAAAGTTGAGGAATTAGGGGTTAAAACTCAGTTATAAAACCAAGTTTCAGGATTTCATCTAAGTGAATATAGGGAGTTTAGGTTGCTGGTAATCGATTACAGAGGGCCTGTAATTGATTACCTGAGAGCTGAGTTTTTGGTAATCGATCATGTAATCGATTACCCGAGAGCTGAGTTTTTGGTAATCGATTACATCGAGAGCTCAATTTTTGGTAATCGATTACGAGGGAACTGTAATCGATTACCAGAGAGCTGAGTTCTTGGTAATCAATTACCAGTTTTCCAGAAGGGTTTTCTAGTGTCTTTTTCGCTGCTGGTAATCGATTACAGTGAGTCTGTAATCGATTACCGTCACTTAAGTATATAAGGTCTGGTGCTAAAAAATCAGATTTGCATGTTCTTTTCTTCTTCCCCTTCGACCTAGAGAGAGAGAATTCTAGTGAGAGAGAGCTTGGATTAAGGCTTGGAGAAGGGAATTGAAGCTAGGAATCATCAAGTGGACATCTCTACTCATCATTCCTCTCTTGAATTTCAAGAATTGGTGAGTATAACTCATACACACACATTCCCCTTGATTTTGAATTTCTCTAATGTATGAACTCTACTCTCTAATTCCCTTTCTATATGATTATTGTGGATAGATTAGTGATGTTTGCATGAGATTGAGTAATTATGTTAGGTTGTGTATTGAAAACCTTAGGGTAGCGAGATTTACGAAACTGTCAAAATGCTCAATGTATGAACCCTGCCCTCTAATTCCCTTTCTATATGGTTATTTTGAATGGATTTGTGATGTTTGCATGGAATTGAGTAATTGTTGTGAGGTTTTGCATTGAAAACCTTAGGATATCGAAATTACGAAATTTGCGAACTTACGAAATTTACGAAACTATCGAAATGCTTTAATTTTCATTTTTGTCATTGATTTATGTATGCCGGTTTCGACCGTGAGTTAAATAAGCCGGCCTCGTGCTGTGAGTTAAGAAAATTGAATGATTATGTGAAAATTGACTTCGGTCCAGTAATGGATGGGATACGTCCCCGAGAAAGACGTTTCCCGTAGTTTGAGCTCAGTTCTAACTCCAGTTTAAGTGATAATATTATGCCTGCTAAGCACAACAGTGAGTTGCATCATTAGTGCATTATTTGATTCAGTTATGGTTATGATTATTGTTGCATATTAGTTGGTGATTGATTTTCCCTTACACTGCATATGCATAGTTATGCTTCACTGAGACATTAGTCTCACCACGTGTTTTGTGGATATAATCTAGGTGTGCAGGTACCTCCTGGCAGAAGTCAGTGAGATTTGGAGTAGGAGCTTTACATGTTTCGATGTTTATTATCTTTTGGATTGTATAGGATATTTATGTATAACTTTGTTTATGCTAGAGATGTTCAGTTTAAAGCCTTGGGCCAGTTGTACATATTTCATAGTTTGTGGTTATGTATATAAAGTTTGAGTTATTTACAAATTGTATAAGTTTTCGTTGGCTACTTATCGAATTGTGATGTTCGATATCTGGAATCGTGCGTTTTGCTTTTGAAAATTTAGGATTTAGTTTCCAACGGACTAAGTCTTGAATTTAGAAATTTGGGCGTTACATTTTGGTATCAGAGCAGTTCAATCCAATTGGACTGTGGTTATAGGATTTTCTTGTGACTTGTTATTCTGATTTATGCATTATTTTGTGAATTGAGAGACTGATCACCTCGATGTTTACTTAATGATGTGTAGAGAATTATGGCAAGTGGCAGGAGGGGTCGCCCTAGAGTTAATCCTTCCTCTCAAAATCCACATCCAGACCCAGTGGCAGCAGCGTTACAGTCATTCACACATATGATGGGAGAACATATGAATGCTAACCGAATTCAATCCGAGGCGGCTCGAGAACAGGCGGCTGCCAATGCAGCATTACTTCAGGAATTGGCCCGAAGGACAACGGGGACACCTCATACTCCTATGGTGGATCCGTTTGTTCATGGGCTGGCGGAAGTTCGGAAGCACACCCCCCCAATTCAATGGAGTCTATGATCCAGATGTGGCATCCAACTGGCTTAGAGATCTCAATAGTATTTTTGATGTGATGAAATGTGCTGATGATTCCAAGGTTGGTTTTGCTATCTACATGCTGAGGGGTGAAGCTGAAGACTGGTGGAAGACCACTAGTACTAGAACTGCTGTGATGGAGACTTCGGTTACCTGGGGCATCTTTCAGACCCTGTTTTTAGACAAGTATTTTCCCTCTACTATCCGAAGACAAAAGGAAGCAGAATTCTTACAACTGAAGCAAGGGAGTTTGACTGTGGGCCAATATCTGGCCAAATTTGAAGAATTAGCTAAATATTCAAGATATCTTCAGACGGTAGCTGATGAGGAGTGGAGGTGCACTCTGTTTGAAGGAGGTCTCCGACCTGAGTTGCTGGATCGGGTTGGAACACTCGAGATCAAGGATTTCCCCACCTTAATCAACAAATGTTACATTGTAGAGAAGAATATCCGAGGAACCACCACTTTGACACCACCTGCACACAACAAAGGAAAAAGGAAGATAGATGCGACAAATTAGTTTAAGGGCCCGAGGCCTAAGTGGCAAGGCACCTCAGCCTTGACTACTAGACCGGCCCAACGCCAAGGGGTACCTACTTGCCCCAAGTGCGGGAAGGAACACTCTGGAGAATGCTTGACGGGGAAGAATGTATGCTACTTTTGCAAGCAGCCTGGTCACATGAGGAACGAATGTCCAAAGAGAAAAGATTTACCAAAACCTCAAACCACTGGAAGAGTCTTCACTCTTAGCGGTGAAGTGGCAGCTTCTGCAGATAATCTGATGCGAGGTATGTGCACCCTAGGAGATCGAACCTTAATTTTGTTGTTTGATTCAGGAGCTACTCATTCTTTCATTTCTCATGATTGTGTTAAACAGTTGAACTTGCATGCTATATCTTTGCCTTATGTTCTTAGTGTTACCACTCCCGCCAAGGAGGCCATTTCCACTTCCCTTGTATGTATCTAGTGCCCCATTGTGATACAAGGGAAGGCCTTCGAGGTTGACCTAGTTTGTTTGTCGTTAAGGGATATAGATATCATTCTTGGCATGAATTGGTTATCTTCGAATCGAGTCATGCTTGACTGTTTTAATAAGAAAGTTGTTTTTCCACTTCTTCCTCCTCCTTTGAGGGAGAAACCATCAATCCTTTTGTCTAGTGTCACCCAAGTGTCTGAATGCCTTAGTGATGGGAGTGAGTGTTTTGTTTTATTACTTTCCTCAACTCTAGAGTCTAAGGTAGGCATAAGCAGTATAGTTACAGTTAGGGAGTTTCAAGATGTTTTCCCTAGTGAGGTAACCACCTTACCTCCGGACCGAGAGATAGAGTTTGCCATAGACCTAGTACCAGGTACAAGACCCATTTCCAAAGCACCATACAGGATGTCCCCACTAGAACTTAGTGAACTTAAGGCTCAGTTAGATGATCTTATGTCTAAAGGGTTCATTAGGCCTAGTGTGTCACCTTATGGGGCTCCAGTACTATTAGTGAAAAAGAAGAATGGGAGTATGAGGCTGTGTGTAGATTATAGGCAGTTGAACAAGGTTACCATTAAGAATAAGTATCCCTTACCCAGAATAGATGACCTCTTAGATCAGCTTAGGGGAGCTTCGGTTTTCTCTAAGATAGATTTGAGGTCTGGTTACCACCAGATCAAGATTAAGGGGGAGGATATACCTAAGACAACCTTCAGGACTAGATATGGGCACTACGAGTATTTGGCGATGCCATTTGGAGTAACTAATGCTCCCGCTGTATTCATGGACTACATGAATCGGATTTTCCTGCCCTACCTGGATCAGTTTGTTGTGGTATTCATTGATGATATTCTGATCTATTCCCGTAGCCTAAAAGAGAATGAGTGTCATCTTAGGACGGTATTGGGGATTTTGAAAGATAAGAAGTTGTTTGCCAACCCCGAGAAATGTGAGTTTTAGAGTGACAGGGTTCAATTTCAAGGACATGTAATTACTAGTGAGGGTGTATCTGTTGATCCTAGCAAGGTAGAAGCTGTCCTTGAATGGGAAAGGCCTAATACCATTACGGAGATTAGGAGTTTCCTAGGATTGGCCGGCTACTACCGGAGATTCATTAAAGGATTCTCCCAGCTAGCCTTGCCTCTCACAAGGTTAACTCGAAAGGGGAAAGCCTTTGTGTGGGATGAGAATTGTGAGCGGAGCTTTTTGGAGCTCAAGGTTAGGTTAACCACTGCTCCGGTACTGGCGTTACCGGATTTGTCTAGGACTTTCGAGGTGTATAGTGATGCCTCGGGAAAGGGCTTAGGATGTGTTTTGATGCAGGATAGGAGAGTGGTGGCTTATGCATCTAGGTAGTTAAAGCCTCATGAGGAGAATTATCCTACTCATGACCTGGAGTTAGCAGCAGTGGTCTTTGCCCTCAAGATCTGGAGGCATTACCTGTTTGGAGTGAGATTTGAGGTTTTTAGTGATCACAAGAGTTTAAAATTACTCTTTGATCAGAAAGAACTCAATATGAGGCAGATGAGGTGGATAAAATTTCTCAAAGACTATGATTTTGAATTGAAATACCATCCTGGCAAGGCCAATGTGGTGGCCGATGCCCTCAGTAGAAAATCCCTTCATGTGTCTTTCATGATGATTCATGAAATGAGTTTGTTAGAAGAGTTCAGGAACCTAAGTTTAGGTGTTACAGTTGGAGAGCATAGGGTCATACTTCATAGAATTGAGATCACGAGTGAGCTGAGAGCTCTAATCAGGGAGGCTCAGAGTTTGGACTCAAGCCTCTAAGAGAGAAAGCAACGGTCAGGGTTTTCAGAGTCAGAAGATGGGGTAGTTCTCTTCCAAGGGAGAGTCTGTGTCCCTAAGGGGGTAGCCTCAGGCAGCAGGTTTTAGAGGAAGCTCATAGAGGTAAGTTTTCTGTACATCCTGGTTCTACCAAGATGTATCAGGATTTGAGGAGGATGTTTTGGTGGGATGGTATGAAGAGAGATATAGCTGGTTATGTTTCTAAGTGCTTAGTGTGTCAGCAGGTCAAAATAGAACATCAGAAACCATCAGGAACCCTTTTACCATTAGAAATCCCTGAGTGGAAGTGGGAGAGTATAGATATGGACTTTGTGGTAGGATTGCCTCGAGTCCAAGCTGGTTTTGATACCATCTGGGTGATTGTGGATCGACTGACCAAGTCAGCCCACTTCCTACTAATTAGGAGTACCTATTCCCTTAGCAAGTTAGCAAATTTGTATGTTAAAGAGATCGTCAGACTCCATGGTATTCCCTCTAACATCATATCAGATAGGGACCCTAGGTTCACTTCTAGGTTATGGAATGCACTTCACCAGGCTTTCGGGATCAAACTTCGGTTTAGTACTGCTTACCACCCTCAGACTGACGGTCAGTCTGAAAGAACCATCCAGACCTTAGAAGATATGCTCAGGGCTTGTGTTTTAGAGGAGTCAGGTAGTTGGGATAGGTTTCTGCCTCTCATTGAGTTTGCCTACAATAACAGTTTTCATAGCAGTATAGGCATGGCACCTTATGAGGCACTGTATGGTAGGAGATGCAGATCTCCTTTGTGTTGGTATGAGGTAGGTGAGAGAACATTATTAGGCCCAGAGTTAGTGCAGGAAACCTTAGATTAGATCAGGATCATTAGGGAAAAACTTGTAACTGCCCAAAGTCGACAAAAGAGTTATGCTGACAATAGAAGAAAAGACTTAGAGTTTGAGGAAGGGGACCGTGTATTTTTCAAAGTACCTCCTGTAACAGGCATAGGACGATCCATCAAGACCAAAAAGCTCAATCCTAGATTTATTGGTCCATTTCAGATCCTGCAGAGGGTTGGCCCTCTAGCTTACAGGATAGCTTTACCACCTCAGTTGTCCAGGATACATGATGTTTTCCATGTATCTCAGTTACGAAAATATGTCCATGATCCATCACATGTCATTGGCTTTGAATCAATACAATTAAGAGAAGATCTCACCATTCCTTTTAGACCTGCACAGATTATCAACAGAAGTGTCAAAACCTTAAGGAGCAAGACAATTCCTTTGGTGAAGGTATATTGGGAAGGTCAATCTCTAGAAGAGGCAACATGGGAGAAAGAAGATGTCATTCGGGAGCAATTTCCAGAACTTTTAGTTGAGGTAGTCTTTAAATTCTGTTTCTTGAAAAATTTTGAGGTCAAAATTGCTTGAAGGGGGGTAGAGTGTAACATCCTGTAAATTAGAAGCTCTAATAAATCTTAGGCTGAAAACAAAGAATTATGTGTTAGTAATTAAGGAAAGGAAAGTTGAGGAATTAGGGGTTAAAACTCAGTTATAAAACCAAGTTTCAGGATTTCATCTAAGTGAATATAGGGAGTTTGGGTTGCTGGTAATCGATTACAGAGGGCCTGTAATCGATTACTTGAGAGCTGAGTTTTTGGTAATCGATTATGTAATCGATTACCCGAGAGCTGAGTTTTTGGTAATCGATTACCCGAGAGCTCAATTTTTGGTAATCGATTACCAGAGAACTATAATCGATTACCAGAGAGCTGAGTTCTTGGTAATCGATTACCAGGTGTTGTAATCGATTACCAGTTTTCCAGAAGGGTTTTCTATTGTCTTTTTCGCTGCTGGTAATCGATTATAGTGAGTCTGTAATCGATTACCGTCACTTAAGTATATAAGGTCTGGTGCTGAAAAATCAGATTTGCATGTTCTTTTCTTCTTCCCCTTCGACCTAGAGAGATAGAGAATTCTAGTGAGAGAGAGCTTGGATTAAGGCTTGGAGAAGGGAATTGAAGCTAGGAATCATCAAGTGGACATCTCTACTCATGATTCCTCTCTTGAATTTCAAGAATTGGTGAGTATAACTCACACACACACATTCCCCTTGATTTTGAATTTCTCTAATGTATTAACCCTACTCTCTAATTCCCTTTCTATATGATTATTGTGGATAGATTAGTGATGTAGCGAGATTTACGAAACTGTCGAAATGCTCAATGTATGAACCCTACCCTCTAATTCCCTTTCTATATGGTTATTTTGAATTGATTTGTGATGTTTGCATGGAATTGAGTAATTGTTGTGAGGTTTTGCATTGAAAACCTTAGGATATCGAGATTACGAAATTTGAGAACTTACAAAATTTACGAAACTATCGAAATGCTTTAATTTTCATTTTTGTCATTGATTTATGTATGCCGGTTTCGACCGTGAGTAAAATAAGTCGGCCTCGTGCTGTGAGTTAAGAAAATTGAATGATTATGTGAAAATTGACTTCGGTCCAGTAATGGGTGGGATACGTCCCCGGGAAAGACGTTTCCCGTAGTTTGAGCTCAGTTCTAACTCCAGTTTAAGTGATAATATTATGCCTGCTGAGCACAGCAGTGAGTTGCATCATTAGTGCATTATTTGATTCAGTTATGGTTATGATTATTGTTGCATATTAGTTGGTGATTGATTTTCCCTTACACTGCATATGCATAGTTATGCTTCACTGAGACATTAGTCTCACCACGCGTTTTATGGATATAATCTAGGTGTGCAGGTACCTCCTGGCAGAAGTCAGTGAGATTTGGAGCAGGAGCTTTACATGTTTCGATGTTTATTATCTTTTGGATTGTATAGGATATTTATGTATAACTTTGTTTATGCTAGAGATGTTCAGTTTATAGCCTTGGGCCAGTTGTACATATTTCATAGTTTGTGGTTATGTATATAAAGTTTGAGTTATTCACAAATTGTACAAGTTTTCGTTGGCTACTTATCGAATTGTGATTTTGATATCCGGAATCGTGCGTTTTGGTTTCGAAAATTTAGGATTTAGTTTCCAACGGACTAAGTCTTGAATTTAGAAATTTGGGCGTTACATGTAACACCCTAATTTCTAAATCCAGAATTTAGTCCGTTGGAGACCAAATTTCGAAAATTTGAAATTAAAACATACAATTATGGATATCAAACCTCACTTTTACATAAGTGTCCAAAAAAACTCATACAAATGTGAATAACTTAAACCTTAATATCATAAACAGAGTCCAACATATACATACCCACAAGCTCCAAGATATATATGTACATCAGGTCCGAAGGCTACAAACTGAACAACTTAACGAAATTCAAAGAAATACAACTTTTCTATACAATCCAAAAAGAAACATCTAAATCCAACAGTTCTTGCTCTAACTCACTTATTACTTCCTGAAGGTATCTGCACACCTAGACTATCCACAAAACGCGTGGTGAGACTAATGCCTCAGTGAATATAACTAATCATGCTCAGTGTACAGGAAACAAGCACTAATAAAAGTATATCAAGTTAATCAACATCAATCATCATAATGCTTTTAAATTCCAAAACATAACTAACATAATCTACATCAATAAAATGCAACTCACTACTGAATCTAGTAGGCATGAACTTATTACTGAAACTGGAGTTAGAACTGAGCTCAGACTACGGGAAACGTCTTTCCCGGGGACGTATCCCACCCATAACTGGACCGAAGTCAATAATTTTACTTAATCAATCAATTTCTTAACTCACAACACAAGGTTGGCTTACTTAACTCAAGGTCGGAACCGGTAACTATGAATTGATAACCCAAAACTAGAATTTCAAGTAATTCGAGTGTTTCGAGACTTTCGTAACTTTCGTAATTTCAAAATTCAAGGGATTTATAATCAATTCCAAGCATAATATACTCAATTCTAGTACAATCATCATAATTCCAATCACTTTAATCAAATAGAAATAAAATCAAGGGAGTAGGGGTCATACATTGAGCATTTCTTCAATTTCGCAATTTCGCTACTTTCGTAAATCTCGCTACCCTAAGGTTTTTCAATGAAAATCCTAACGAAACTACTTAATCTTACACAACTATCATCAATCCAACTACAATATGCATATAGAAAGGGGATCAAGAGAATAGGGTTCATACAATGGGGAAAATCAAAATCAAAGAATAGTGAGAGTGTGTGAGTTATACTCACCAATTTCTTGAAGTTCTCAAGAGGAATTGATGAATTGAGTGACCCTTTGTGGAATCCTAGCTTCAAATCCCTTCTAAGGCCTTCAATTTAATGTTTCTCTCTCTAAATTGGTCACTCTCTCTCTAGGGTTCGCGAAAGGGGAAGAAGAAAATAGAAAATCTGATTTTTTTTCATGTCTTGGTATATATACTGGACTGCTGGTAATCGATTACAGTAATGCTATAATCGATTACCAAAGGCAAAAATCAGACTAGAGAACGATTCTGGAGAGCTGGTAATCGATTACGACATTGAGTAATCGATTACCTAAAACTAGCTCTCTGGTAATTGATTACACCCTGTGAGTAATCGATTACCTAAAACTAGCTCTCTGGTAATCGATTACACCCTATGAGTAATCGATTACCAGAACCCAATTTTTCTCAATTTTTACTAAGTTAAAACATAAACTTGGTTTTTAACCTATAATTTCACAATTTACTTTTCTTGATTTACTAATACCTAATTCTCTTGTTTGTAACCTAATAGATTATTAAAATTCCTAATTTGCGGGATGTTACATTCTACCCCCCTTAAGCAATTTTGACCTCAAAATTGTTCAAGAAACAGAATTTAGAATCTACCTCAATTGAAAAGTTCCGGGAATTGCTCCCGAATGACAGCTTCCTTCTCCCAAGTTGCCTCTTCTGGGGATTGACCTTCCCTCAATAATCTGTGCAGGTCTAGAAGGAATGGTGAGATCTTCTCTTAATTGTATTGATTCAGAGTTAATGATATGAGATGGATCATGAACATATTTTCTTAACTGAGATACATGGAAAACATTATGTATCATGGACAACTGAGGTGGCAAAGCTATCCTGTAAGCCAGAGGGCCAACCTTTTGCACGATCTGAAATGGGCCGATGAATCTAGGGTTGAGTTTTCTGGTTTTGATGGATCGTCCTATGCCTGTGACAGGAATTACTTTCAAAAATACATGTTACCCTTCCTCAAACTCTAAGTCTTTTCTTCTTTTATCAGCATAACTCTTTTGACGACTTTGAGTAGTTACAAGTTTTTCCCTAATGACCCTTATCTTATTTGAAGTTTCCTGCACTAGTTCTGGGCCTAAAAATGCTCTCTCACCTACCTCATACCAACACAAAGGAGACCTGCATTTCCGACCATACAGTGCCTCAAAGGGTGTCATGCCTATACTGCTATGGAAATTGTTATTGTAGGCAAACTCAATAAGAGGTAAAAATCTATCCCAACTGCCTGATTCCTCTAAAATACAAGCCCTGAGCATATCTTCTAAGGTCTGGATGGTTCTTTCAGACTGACCGTCAGTCTGAGGGTGGTAAACTATGCTAAATCGGAGTTTGGTCCCGAAAGCCTGGTGAAGTGCATTCCAGAACCTGGAAGTGAATCTAGGATCCCTATCTGATATGATGTTAGAGGGAATACCATGAAGTCTGACAATCTCCCTCACATACAGATTGTCTAACTTGCTAAGAGAATAAGTGTTCTTAATTGGTAGAAAGTGGGCTGACTTGGTCAGTCGGTCCACAATCACCCAGATAGCATCAAACCCAGCTTGAACTCGAGGCAAATCTACCACAAAATCCATAGCCACACTCTCCCACTTCCATTCAGGGATTTCTATTGGCAAAAGGGTTCCTGAGGGTTTCTGATGTTCTATTTTAACCTGTTGGCATACTAAGCACTTAGAAACATAACCAACTATGTCTATCTTCATACCCTCCCACCAAAACATCCTTTTCAGATCCTGATACATCTTGGTAAATCCAGGATGTACCGAAAACTTACTCTTATGGGCTTCTTCCAAAACTTGCTGCCTGAGGCTACCCCCCTTAGGGACACAGATTCTCCCTTGGAAGAGAATCATTCCACCTTCTGACTCTGAAAACCCTAATTGTTGTTTTCTTGCTTGAAGGCTTGAGTCCAAACTCTAAGCCTCCCTGATTAGAGCTCTCAGCTCACAGGTGATACTAAGCCTATGAAGGACAACCCTATGTTCACCAACTGTAATACCTAGATTTAGGTTTCTGAACTCTTCCAACAAATTCATTTCATGAATCATCATGGAAGACACATGAAGGAATCTCCTACTGAGGGCATCAGCCACCACATTGGCCTTGCCAGGATGGTACTTCAATTCAAAATCATAATCTTTGAGAAATTGCATCCATCTCCTCTGCCTCATATTGAGTTCTTTCTGATCAAAGAGATATTTCAAACTCTTATGATCACTAAAGACCTCAAATTTCACACCAAACAGGTAATGCCTCCAAATCTTGAGGGCAAATACCACAGCTGCTAACTCTAGGTCATGAGTAGGATAGTTCTCCTCATGTGGATTCAACTGTCTAGATGCATAAGCTACTACCCTCCTATCCTGCATAAGGACACAACCTAAACCCTTCCCTGAAGCATCACAATATACCTCAAAGGCTTTGGACAAATCCGGTAATGCCAATACCGGAGCGGTGGTTAACTTTTTCTTGAGCGAGCTCCAAGAAGCTTCGCTCACAGATCTCATCCCACACAAAGGCTTGCCCTTTCCAAGTTAACCTTGTGAGAGGTAAGGCTAGCTGGGAGAATCCCTTAATGAATCTCCGATAGTAGCCGGCCAATCCTAGGAAACTCCTAATTTCCGTAACGGTATTAGGTCTTTCCCATTCAAGGACAGCTTCTACCTTGCTGGGATCAACAGACACACCCTCACTGGTAATCACATGTCCTAAAAATTGAACTCTATCACTCCAAAATTCGCACTTCTCAGGGTTTGCAAATAACTTCTTCTCCCTCAGAACTCCTAACACAATCCTAAGGTGCCTCTCATGCTCTTCTAAACTGTCAGAGTAGATCAGAATATCATCGATGAATACAACAACAAACTGATCCAGATAGGGCCTAAAGATTCGATTCATGTAGTCCATGAATACAGCAGGAGCATTGGTTACTCCAAATGGCATGACCAAATACTCATAATGCCCATACCTAGTCCTGAAGGCTGTCTTAGGTATATCCTCTCCCTTAATCCTTATCTGACGGTACCCGGACCTTAAATCTATCTTAGAGAAAACTGAGGCTCCCCTGAGTTGATCTAAAAGGTCATCTATTCTGGGTAAAGGATACTTGTTCTTAATGGTAACCTTGTTCAACTGCCTATAGTCTACACACAGCCTCATACTCCCATTTTTCTTCTTCATTAAAAGCACTGGAGCCCCCCAAGGTGACACACTAGGCCTAATGAACCCCTTAGACATAAGATCTTCTAACTCGGCTTTAAGTTCACTAAGATCTAATGGGGACATTCGGTAAGGTGCTTTAGAGATAGGTCCTGCACCCGGTACTAAGTCTATGGTAAACTCAGTCTCTCGGTCCGGAGGTAATGTGGTTACCTCACTAGGGAAAACATCTTGAAACTATCTAACTGTAGTTATACTGCTTAAATCTATCTTGGACTCTAGAGTTGAGGAAAGTAATCAAACAAAACACTCACTCCCATCACTAAGGCATTCAGACAATTCAATGATACTGGACAAAAGAATTGATGGTCTCTCCCTCGAAGGAGGAGGAAGGAGTGGGAAAACAACCTGTTTATTGAAACAATCAAGCATGACTCTATTTGTAGACAACCAATTCATACCAAGAATAATATCTATACCCCGTAAAGGCAAACAAACTAGGTCAACCTCGAAGGCCTTCCCTTGTATCACAATGGGGCACTGAATACACGCAAGGGAAGTAGAAATGACCTCCTTGGCGGGAGTAACAACATTAAGAACATAAGGTAAAGATACAACATGCAAATTCAACTGTTTTACATAATCATTAGAAATAAAAGAATGAGTAGCTCCTGAATCAAATAGTACAATTAAGGTTCGATCTCCTAGGGTGCACATACCTCGCATCAGATTATCAGCAGAAGCTGCCACTTCCCCGCTCAGAGTGAAAACTCTTCCAGTGGTTTGGGGTTTTGGTAGATCCTTCCTCTTGGGACACTCATTCCTTATATGACCAGTTTGCTTGCAAAAGAAACACATTCTTCCCCGTCAAGCATTCTCCGGAATGTTCCTTTCCGTACTTGGGGCAAGTAGGTGCCCCGTGGCGTTGGGTCGGTCTAGTAGTCAAGGCTGGGGTGCCTTGCCACTTAGGCCTCAGGCCCTTGAACTGATTTGATCCTTCTATCTTCCTTTTTCCTTTATTATCAGCAGGTGGTGTTGAATTAGTGGTTCCTCGGATGTTCTTCTCCGCAATGTAACATTTATTGATTAGGGTGGGAAAATCTTTGATTTCTAAGGTTCCAACCCGATCCAGTATCTCAGGTCGAAGACCTCTCTCAAACTGAGTGCACCTCCACTCTTCATCAGCTACTGTCTGAAGGTATCTTGAGTACTTAGCCAACTCCTCAAATTTAGCCACATATTGGCCCACCGTCATACTTCCTTGCTTTAATTGTAAGAATTCTGCTTCCTTCTGTCTTCTGACTGTAGCAGGAAAGTACTTATCTAGGAATAAGGTCTGAAAGATGCCCCAGGTAATCGGAGTCCCCATCACAGTAGGCCTAACACTTGCGGTCTTCCACCAATCCTCAGCTTCACCCCTCAGCATGTAGATTGCAAAACCCACCTTACACTTCATCACATCAAATATTCTGTTGAGATCCCTCAGCCAGTTAGATGCCACATCTGGATCATACACTCCATTAAATTGAGGAGGGTTATGTTTCCGAAACTCCGACAGCCCTTGAGCAAACGGATCCACCACTGGTGCAAGAGGTGTCCCCGTAGTCCTTCGGGCCAACTCCTGAAGTAATGCAGTATTAACAGCCGCCTGCTCTCCCATCATGTGTGTGAATGCCTGAAAAGCTGCTGTCACTGGGTCAGGTGGTGGATCCTGAGAAGAGGTATTGGTTCTGGGCCGACCCCTCCTGCCACTTGCCATAATTATCTACACATCATTAAGTAAACATCGAGGTGATCAGTCTCTCAATTCACAAAACAATGCATAAATCAAAATAACAAGTCACAAGAAAATCCTACTACCACAGTCCAATTGGATTGAACTGCTCTGATACCAAAATGTAACGCCCTAATTTCTAAATCCAGAATTTAGTCCGTTGGAGACCAAATTCCGAAAATTTGAAATTAAAACATACAATTATGGATATCAAACCTCACTTTTACATAAGTGTCCGACAAAACTCATACAAATGTGAATAACTTAAACCTTAATATCATAAACAGAGTCCAACATATACATACCCACAAGCTCCAAGATATATATGTACATCAGGCCCGAAGGCTACAAACTGAACAACTTAACGAAATTCAAAGAAATACAACTTTTCTATACAATCCAAAAAGAAACATCTAAATCCAACAGTTCTTGCTCTAACTCACTTATTACTTCCTGGAGGTACCTGCACACCTAGATTATCCACAAAACGCGTGGTGAGACTAATGCCTCAGTGAATATAACTAATCATGCTCAGTGTACAGGAAACAAGCACTAATAAAAGTATATCAAGTTAATCAACATCAATCATCATAATGCTTTTAAATTCAAAAACATAACTAACATAATCTACATCAATAAAATGCAACTCACTACTGAATCCAGTAGGCATGAACTTATTACTGAAACTGGAGTTAGAACTGAGCTCAGACTACGGGAAACGTCTTTCCCGGGGACGTATCCCACCCATAACTGGACCGAAGTCAATAATTTTACTTAATCAATCAATTTCTTAACTCACAACACAAGGTTGGCTTACTTAACTCACGGTCAGAACCGGTAACTATGAATTGATAACCCAAAACTAGAATTTCAAGTAATTCGAGTGTTTCGAGACTTTCGTAACTTTCGTAATTTCGAAATTCAAGGGATTTATAATCAATTCCAAGCATAATATACTCAATTCTAGTACAATCATCATAATTCCAATCACTTTAATCAAATAGAAAGAAAATCAAGGGAGTAGGGGTCATACATTGAGCATTTCTTCAATTTCGCAATTTCGCTACTTTCTTAAATCTCGCTACCCTAAGGTTTTTCAATGAAAATCCTAACGAAACTACTCAATCTTACACAACTATCATCAATCCAACTACAATATGCATATAGAAAGGGGATCAAGAGAATAGGGTTCATACAATGGGGAAAATCAAAATCAAAGAATAGTGAGAGTGTGTGACTTATACTCACCAATTTCTTGAAGTTCTCAAGAGGAATTGATGAATTGAGTGATCCTTTGTGGAATCCTAGCTTCAAATCCCTTCCAAGGCCTTCAATTTAATGTTTCTCTCTCTAAATTGGTCACTCTCTCTAGGGTTCGCGAAAGGGAAAGAAGAAAATAGAAAATCTGATTTTTTTCATGTCTTGGTATATATACTGGACTGCTGGTAATCGATTGCAGTAATGCTGTAATCGATTACCAAAGGCAAAAATCACACTAGAGAACGATTCTGGAGAGCTGGTAATCGATTACGACATTGAGTAATCGATTACCTAAAACTAGCTCTCTTGTAATCGATTACACCCTGTGAGTAATCGATTACCTAAAACTAGCTCTCTGGTAATCGATTACACCCTGTGAGTAATCGATTACCTAAAAACTAGCTCTCTGGTAATCGATTACACCCTGTGAGTAATCGATTACCAGAACCCAATTTTTCTCAATTTTTACTAAGTTAAAACATAAACTTGGTTTTTAACCTATAATTTCACAATTTACTTTTCTTGATTTACTAATACCTAATTCTCTTGTTTGTAACCTAATAGATTATTAAAATTCCTAATTTGCGGGATGTTACATTACACACTAGCTGCACTAAAAATTACAAAAGCTTTCTGTGAAGTGCGTGTAGGAACATGCCAGAGTTCTTATGGACGCAAGTATGACATGAAGCTAGAACACTTATTGCAAAGATCGGGTAAAGACACCCAGAGTTGCAGTGTTCTCACACACACTTGACAACATTTATATAAATAGATTTCTGCAGATTTTTAGTTTAGTTTTTGTCATTCATTCACTTACACTTCAGTTTGAAAAACAGTTTCTCTCTTTTCTCTCTTTCTCCTGAAGATCCAAACTAAAGTGAAAGCTAAGGTTCAGATCTAATGGAGTTTCTCTTAGAGTTTGGCTTTGCTTTCTTTCTTCTATTCTCCATTGTAATGAATTTCTAAACTTCTTAGGTTAGGGATTGGGGAATTTTGATTCAAATGTGAATTCCTATTTTTTATTTAAATTCAGTGAATTTTGATTCAATTGCATTGCTCTCTTCTACTCTTAATGCTTCAATTGATTTGGCCACTCAATTGTAGGAACTTAAAGTGATTCTCACAATTGAAAAATTGGCGGAAAACTTGGATCTGAAGTAAGAAGCATAAAAATTTAATTACGTACCTAGGAATAAGAATTGTTTCTTTTGTGATTTTTGTCAATTCTTTATATTAATGCATGTCTCTATTGAGTTCACATAAGGAATTAAGGTTCTATATTGATGACACAAGGTTAATTCATCAATGAATTGAGTTTTAACTATCTTAGTGAATTGGATCATGAATTAATTATAATCATGAGTTGAGTATTTTCTTAAATTTCATAGAATAAGAATTAAAAGGAACCAACCCCTAACCACTTTTTTGATATTTTTTCACATTTAGTTTAGTTCTTACCTCGTGTTATAACACCTAATTCAATTTCTTCTAATTCAATTTTTCTTGTTTAATTTTCTTCATTAGTTTTAAATGTCACTAGATACATTTGTTTTCTCTCTATCCAACTAGATAAATTCTATGTAGTTTAGTATTTGATTTCTCAATACCTATGGAGACGATACTCCATTAATTTTTTTATTACATTTCCTTCTCTACCTCATTTTCTTTCAATTTCTTACTTCATTTCCTATCATATTATATATAACATTTTATTTTCTCTCTTTATTTATAGGTATATCTAACTCTATAAAGTGTATATTATTAATCATTTCTCTTATTTTGTTTAGAGACAATTTCTAAACCAAATTAGATAACAAGTTATAAAATATGTAAAGAGAAAAAGAGAAAAGGGAGGGTGAATATTGATGGTTGATGTAATAGGATAAGATGTTTAATGTGATAGATAGAAAAAACGCAATTGGATCATCTCTAATGCTAGTTTCTAATTTAAATAGAAATTCTGAGAGCAACTCACTTTAATGGATTTCACCACTGGAGATCAATCTATGGATGAGAGAAACTACAACATATATTTGTTGAATTGCTGAATTTCTATAGATGTATTGTTGATATTTTCCCCCTGTTAGAGCCCCTGTTAGAGAGCAATCACAGGAGCTCTTTACTCTTTTTTGTCAAAAGATCATTGATTCATTAAAAAATTTCAGTGGCATTTACAAAGCCTATAGGATGCTAAAATAAGATTATTACAGCAATGCACAACATATCATTACAACAAACCAAGCATGCATACTCATAAAGTAATGATCAATTTAGCAATCCTATATCCTTATATAGAAATCCTGGAAAAAAAATCTTGGACTTTTCTTCTTTTTTATTCCTTTCGAATCGGAACATGTCCATCATTCACTCCAAGCAAAAACCACAACATCAACGACAACAAATCTGAGTAGATCAGTGTTGCTCGTGGTGGAAGTGCATAGAGGTAGCAGATTTTCGTAGAATAGTGTTGCACAATACTAAGAGACTCTAACAAAATATGTTGCAGGGAGGAGGGATTAGAGCTTATGGAGGTGGTGGTAAAAAAAGAGAAGGGTGAAAGTGATGGGGAGGAGGAGGAAGAAGAAGGAAGTAGAGAAAAAATAAAAATAAAAACTCTCACTTGGAGAGAGATTAATCCACCTAGGTGCGTAGAAAACCCTCTCATGGAGGAAGGAATCCCTCCCATGGATGGAGGAAGCCCCAAGGGGACGTTAGGTTTCCTGGTTGCGACACTAGGTTTCTTGGTTGAATTCACTGCTGGTGATCGGTCAACAGGAGCTTTTCAGATGAGTTGCTTACCACAACAATCCCAAAAAGTAGGTTGCGCCAGGTTTTATTTATTTTTCTAAATTTTAAAGGTAATGTAATGATAAATATATAAAATGTGGGGTAGGTTATAGGGATCCATTTAAGAAACTTTCTAGAGTTATTAAATTGAAGATAAAAAGTGATTGAATTGTTTAAGGTAATAAAAATAACATGATAGTAAGGAAAAGTATGAAAAATTATAAAATATTGATTTAAGAAACTCATAAGAGTAAGTAACTTGGTTGGAAAATAGCGTTAGAGAAAATTTTAGTCACCATTGTTGTCCAAAAGTGTTGGGCTAACATTTTACTTATGAATAATTCAAATTTGTTATGCATATTATGGGGTCATTTATAATAGAGAGAAAAAATAAAATATAAAAATACAAGATAAATTACGAGGTTCATTCCGGGGCTAACTTAGGAACTTTATGTCAAGGGAGCAATAGTACTATTTTTTCCAATTAATCAGCCCAATGTAGAAGAAATTTGTTATTATATATATAATAAAATTAAAACTAAACCAAATATAAGATATCAAATTAAGATAACAAATATACAATTTGTATATATTATAAGTAATTTAAAAATTTTATAACTTATTTTAATTATTATTCTCTTTTACTATTTACTTTATTACTAAAAAATAAATAAGAATTTAAAATTTATAGAAAAATATAAAATTGTAATTATATAAATATTATATTTTTATTTAAAAATTAAAATTTGAATTTATATAATAAAATTTATGTAAATATATTTTTTATGTCATTAATGTGGTTCTAATTTATAGCCTATTTGCATTGTAGTTGGGAAGAGTTGAAATCGATTCCACACATATCCCAATGCAGTTTCAATGGATGTGTTTTTTTTTTCGATTCCGTAGAACCGATTTTGAGTGTTTCTAACTCCGTATACAAAGAGACACTTAGTAAACTAGCACATCATATGTACTAACTAACTTATTTGGTAATTTTACAAAAACATAATTTATATCTCCTTCTAGCTAGGCTTTCTCTATACAATTTTATCTAACAATACATCAAACTAAAATTAGCAACTCATGTGAGTTTCATCAACAAAGACGCTCTTATATAATTTGCAGCACAAAATGATTTAATGAATTATAGAACTCTTGATCTATTTATTGATCTATCTTTAGCAAATTCTGATATATATTTTTTCCAAATCAAATGAGATAGAAAAAAGGATTTATGCTTAGTTAGCTTTAATATTACAACACGAACCATATTCGGATAGGAATTCATGCACTAACACCTAGAATCATCAATCCTGCGGCGAAGAAACATTACTAAATGGCTAAATGCCGATATTTTAATTTGAACAAGAAAGATACAACTTGATCAGTACGCGAACCTTAGAAAGGGACCTCCATAATGCTAACCAAGCATATATGATATATCACCATATATTCCTCACCATTTTTAATTTTTTATTGCCTCTGTGATTGTTCCATCTTAGCCCAAAGTTGATTCTCTCTATGGAATTGACGAAACCCAAGATCTACATATAATAACCGCACAAAATTTGTTATCATAAATCACATTTCAATCATCATCATTTTTTTCACAATCATTTTTATAAATTCATCTTCCTTTCTCACCACATCAATTATCACATTTTTCATTTTCTCTCTCTTCATTTCATTTTTTGAAACTAAATTGGCTACTGTTACCATTTTGGTGTATCACATAGTCGGTAAATTTACTAGACAGTCCGACCAAAATCGGATAGTTCAAATGTGAAAATATTTTTTAAATATGATTTAATCATCCCCGCACTGACCTATCCGGATTTGCTGACACTGTGGATACACCAAAATGGCAATAACAAATTTAGGTCTTTTTATCTTTCTATCTCTCTTCCCTACACTAATTTTTTAATATAAAAATATATTTTTCCATCACATTAACCCCGTTATTGTTCTATAAATAAGATCTTCTTCACACACCTTGAGCACGCAAGTAATAGCCATAGTATAGTATAACAACTTCATCAACATCTCCAATTTACTAAAAAAAATGTCTCTCATTCCTAGCATGTTCAATCGAAGAAGATCTCAACCACTCCGTCATCATCAAACATGGGACAGGGACACATCCCAAGACCATGGTTATGGATCAGTTTCTCGAACCAACACAACACCACCCTACATGGGTGGTTTCCCTAGGGAACCATCCCCACCAGTTGTGAATAGCCACATAGAGTGGAAGGAAACCCCTGAAGCTCATGTGTACAAGGCACACTTTCCAGGGCTGAAACGCACTGATGTGAGAGTGGAAGTGGATGATGACAGAGTGCTCTGCATCATTTGTGAGAAGAGCGTGGAACAGGAAGAACAGAGAGGAGGGTGGCACTGTGTGGAATTCTCCAGTGGCCAATTCGTTCAGCGTCTCATTTTGCCTGAAAACTCTCTGATTGAACATGTTAAGGCTTATATGGAACATGGGGTGCTTACTATTACTGTTCCTAAGCACAGGGTGGTCAACAACCGTGTCAGAAACATTCAAATTTCTCACGTGTGAGTGTGTGTGACCGTGTAACTAAACTGCTATGATCAATAAATTACTGAAAGTTCTATATATGTTCCATGTTTTTTCTTGAATAATAACAGAGAGAAAAATACTATTCTCATCACTAATGAAAATATTACAAATTAATGTGACTTATACACAGGGGAACAAAATCTAACTGATCAATGTAACAGAAGGTTAAAGTTAACTAACTAACTACCGGAATAACTAATTAACTTAACTTAAATATGTGAAACACTTTTGCATCTCTCAAGTAATCCATGTAGTTAGATGATCAATATTGAGTACTGGATTAACCTCTCCAAACACTTCTAATACTATAAATAATGAAATTGAATGACAAGTTTTATTTGCCTTATTGAGGCAATGTTTTTAATAAACAAATCTCTCTCAACTTTCCCTTTTAGATGAATATTGAAAGGAGTTAAGAATGTTCTTTATGATTGAATGGTGATGGGTTTCTTCTGCTGAATCACCTCTCAGTACAAAGCAATATGGTGAAGTCAATTGCATAGTCATGAGCTCAAGTCATCCTCTTCATGCCTTTGCTAACATTCACTCAGTGGTATTTTACAACCTATACAGTTTGGATCATATATGTCATGGTTGACAGTAATCGAAGGAAAGAAATGTGGCAGACTGAAAAATATATATTTTAGTTTCCCAAACTCTAGGATTAGAGCTCTTCACATCTTGTTTATACAGAAATTTCAGAATGCAAACTGAATAGCTTGTAGTTCTAGTAGGAGAGAATCAACACTATGCTCCAATCAAGCGAAGGAAATTAACAATATATGATTTTCTCATGTAAAAGTATGGGTGAGGTCTGTAAAAATTTATTAAAAGAGAAATAAATGTAAAACGTTTTTAAGTGACAAATTAAAGCTTAGATTCTAAATCCTTTAAGTCATGTAAAATTAAAATATTAAAGAATCATCTCACATTATATATTTAAAAAATTAATTTAACTTACTTACTCTAGTATAGATGCGACTAGATTCATCCTCAACATTGCTTACATTTGTTACAATTTTTATTTATTCACATTTATTCATATTATACTCAATTTCACACTAATATTTTTATCTCTTTTCTCTTTCCTCGTCACATCAATTATCACGTCTTTTATTTTTTTTACTAATCTTCAATTTAATTTTCCTTTTATCTATCTTTTCCTTATATTCTCTACTCCTAAATTTTTAGTGTGAAAGTATATTTTTGGTTGTTAATGTGTTCACTTATTATCGATCAAAGATTTAACCCTTCATTGATTTCACTTTAACATTATATTTGGTTTGAGAATAAAAATAGGGAGTAGAAATAAGGAAAAGAGAAGCAGAGAAGAAAAATAAAAAAGAAATGGAAATGATTTATAAATTGTTTAGTATGAAATAAATATATATAAGGAATAGTAGTGAAAAGTTCTATCAGAAAGTTTGTATTTTAAAATCATAATTTTTAAATTGATTTATTATTCACGTGGAAGGTATAAATATAACTAATTAACTAAAGAAGAGATAAGTAATTGTTGGGTTTACAATAAGATAAAATTAAATTTAAGGTAAAATATGTTTTTGGTCCATGTAAAATTAGTGAGTTTTGTTTTTAATCCCAATAATTTTTTTTATTAAAGTGTTCTCTCAATTTTTTTTTTGCAATTAGTACCTCCCTTCAATTGGTGTGTGTCAGATGTTGATGTGGCACGCTTTCAATTTCCTAGGGGTCCGTCCATTAGTGTATTTCTGGCACCTAAAAGTTACCCAATTTCACGCTTCTTCTTCTCCCACCCCTTGCAACCATAACCCCACAGCCACATCTTACCTCTAGGTAAGCATCTCCACCGCCATTCATGACCAAGATAAAATTTTAGATACTAAGTCATCCCTTAATTTAACACCACTTTGTTGGATGTTCCTTGGCCATTTTGCTGTGTAAAAGAGAGAAGGACAGCAGCCACCTTATGAAATTGATCGTTGTCAACACAAAAAGACTATAATATTACTATAAGTGCAGAAAACAGAACTCCTGAGTTGAGTTTCTGAAGTAAGGATAAATAGGATTCCATCAATTCACCTGTAAAATACTGATTCATATTTATGAAAATAAATAGAATCTATGAAAAACGAAAGCTTGGCCACACCCTAACATAACATGCCGCTACAAGCAACTTGATCTGCAGATTAGAAATCTTTGGTAATTTGTAGCTTCCATCGTAGGAATAATACGAGCAAATAACATTAACACATAGCCTGAGACGTGTGAAATCACACTGTCCTCAAGGATTTATTCGCTTGGAGTGAAAATCCCCCCAGGATATAACAGGCTCTTCCCGAAAGATTTTGAGGCATCAGAACTGCGAGAAACTATATATCGCTCAATCCAGGGATAACCCCATCTTACCCAGAAACCTTTTAGCAGTACCATAATTTGAAACCAAAACGTTAAGCCCATAATAAAAGTTATAAATTAAATCAATAACTTAAAACTTTTGATATAAACTCAATATATCCAACACCATCATCACCAAAATGAATGTGTACACCAACTTTTACTCTCAACAAAATCAAATCAATACCACAAATTCATAATGATCATAACGTGGGTCCGGACCATATATCAATCAATTTAATAATCATTATATAATTCAGGTTTGTAATAGATCAAAGAGCTGTGTATGGAGGTTAACCTTGTTTTTTTGTTACAATGCTTTGTTTGTATTTAAAGCTGATAGTAACAAAAACTGAATTTCAAAAATATGTGCCATAATATTAAAAGGTCAAAGCGACAAATATTTTGCACATTATAAATTTATAGTCACAATTACGCCACAGATTCTATAAAAAATTTGAAGGTCTTGGCTGAGTATGGACACTTCAAATTCCAAGGAATGCAATTATCCACTGATATCCATTTAATATAGGTGATCTTGATCACAATTTTAAAGTGATTATGGAGGTCCAATAACTTGAGCTTCAATAATACTAGACTACTAGTACTCTGCAACTTATATAGGCAAAATCTCAAATCTAATAAAAAATGCACCTTTTAAGTAAATATATATTAATGGTTGACGTAAACAATGCATACTGAAGAGCCAAAACCAAATCGCCAATCTCAACTTCTTAACACAGTCTCTGCTTAAACATGCAGAACAATACTAAGCTAGAATTTAATTACAAGGAAGAAAAATCAGGAAGCTGCGGCTTCATGGTTACAGGGGGTGGGGGAAGGGAGAGAGTGGAGGAAACAGGTACCGAGGGTAGAGGGAGAGGGTGAGGAAGAAGAAGAAGGAGAAACATGGAACTGTGTAATTTTCTATCGGCACTAATGGACACTTAAAATAGAGAGTAAACGTACCACATCAACACCTAAGACAGGCTAATTAAAGGGAAGGACTAATTGTAATAAAAAATTTGGGATGATGCTTAATAAAAAAATTGGACTTAATTGCAAAATGGACTGTAACATTAATGGAGGATTTTCCAAAACTCAAGGATTACATTGCATGACGCTATACAAGTCAGGGACTAAAGTATCGGTTTACTCAAAAAAAAATTATAGGGGTTAAAAGCAAAATTCTCTAATTTTAAGAGATCAAAAATATATTTTACCCTTAAATTTAAAATAAACGGCAAAAATGAGTTAAACGAGTTATAATGCAAATTTAATGGAAATACTTTTATTTCATTTCTAAAAGAGTTGGTACTATTAGAAATTCACTATGTCAAAAAAGGCCTACTAGGGTGCTCTCGTGTCTCATAAAAGAGCGCTTATGTATGCACTAATAGAAACTGCTCTGGTAGAGTCATTGAAAGCAGGACATTTCTAAAACGTCCTGTTAGAAGACGATGGAGGGCGCTTAAAAATTACACGGAAGTGCCCTCCCATTTTGACACTTTTGGAAGGGCACTCCTCTTGAGCACCCTAAAGGAGAAAATACAAGATGCTATAGCTGAGCGCCCTAACACTGAGTTTTTAATTGGGAGGGCCCTTCAGGGAAACGCCCTTACCCTGTTTTTTTCAAATCCTGATTTATTCTGAACCTTATTTTTTATTGTATTCAATCCTAGTTTTAATGCCAATATGAGTTACACAAAAATTTATCAAATACCTAAAATCATATTCATCATCATTCAAACAATTATTAGATCCATGATGAATTTCATTCCATGTACACATTCACAACACAAACACAACTAAACTTAATGCAAAACTATGTATGTCTACTCTTCCCCAAAACTTAATCAAGCATATATGTGTACTCTTTGTAACGTCCAAATTTCTAAATTCGAGAATAATGTCTGTTGGAGACATTATTTCCAAATTCCTGAAATTATTTTGTTCCATTACCGATATCTTTACATACACATCAATAAAATGCTTAAGTGACTCCAACGATTACATAAGCCCAAACAACCATTAAATATCATAAAACAAATACACTCCGTGGCTCAAGATAACCATCATCCTTAAAGACAGAAATTTCTAACCTAACTTAACATAACATATAACTCAAATACATCAGTTTCCTATATGGGATGCAAACTACAACTAGGGGTGGAATCATCCACTCAAAGAGCTTCAAACTCTACGTCCAAGCATCTAGCCAGACAATCCTGCATATCTAAAATGAACCCACAAACGTGGGGTGAGGTTAATGTCTCAGTGAGTATAACTAAGAATGCAAGCAGTGTGGGGAGGGCAAGCATATTTTAGGATATTATCAGTACAACATGTTGAGTGTCAAAATGTTATTAAAAGGATAATAATGTTTTAAGTCTCGTAATCTCAAAGTTTTAATGAATAACAAATTTGGCTTTAACGTAAAAGTATAATTTCTGCTGAAGGTATTTTTTCAGTATTTCAGAAGGTGCAATCTGAAGAAATCATACAATCTGAAGTACGTGAGACCTGCCGAAGTAAAGGAACCTGCTGAGAGAATGCTACCTGCTGAAAGCAGTGAACCTCCTGAAGTTGTGAGACAACGTACCTTTGCATGTTCGTCTTCAATATTATATTCTCAGAAAATCCTCTTGAAGACTCAAGTCTCATGTAGCCGTCTCAGATTACTTGTGCCTCTCATTCTTCTAGAAAGTCAGAGAAAGTGCTTTTTGGCATATTTCAAATTTCTCTCACCAAAAAGGCAAAAGTCTGCAGAAAAGTACACGTGACTCAGAAAAAGTGAAGTCTGTGAGATGACTCTACTATCTGCTACAGCTAAGGGTTCAGGCTATGTGTTACAACGGGAGCATTTTCATTAAATGCTATTTCACAACGGGAAAACGATTGGAGTTCAACGGACGGAAGATATTCTCTCTATAAATACCAAACTCCATGTTGAAAGAAACAGATAAAAAAGAACAGAGAAATCAACTTGCTGAAACGCTGCAAAAATTTATACTCATCTGTTTCATATTTCATTGTACATCAACTTATATATCCTGAGTCTTACTCAGTCATTTGTACAAGTTTCCCAGTTCGAGCTCTAAACTTGTGTAGTTTCAGAGTTTGAGCATTCATCCTTTCAAACTGTATTTGCTGGGTTAGCCTGAAGAGGTGATGGGTTTCTGGCAAGCGAACCAAAAATCCAATAGTATAATAGTAAGAAGAGTATCGTATCCACAGGGAACGGTCAATTCACGTAAACTTGTGATCTAATTATCAAGGGAAACAACGGTTTCATAATATTGTTGCGGAATTGTAAATAGCAATTTAATAATTAATAGAATTAGAAAGGAAGAGTTAGAGACGCTTTACTTGGATTAGGATTGGACTTCATATTATCACACCCTTTGTGCATGTAAAAACTATTTATTATTTTAGGTTTACTCTATAATATCCTAGACAAACTTTATTGTTAAGACCTCGAGTTACCAGCGGCCTCACACACACAAAGATAATCCATGCGGGCTCTCCCAGGCGACAGACTTACCCTCGGATTATTTTGCTCTTTTTTTTAGTCAGTTTGTAAAGGAACTTAGTTGATAAACGAGGCCTATAGCTGTAGACGCACCTTCGCTCAAGTACTGTCACTACCCTCACTTATCAGGATACGCCTATGTTCGAATCCTGGATTCACAATCAACTAACTCCTTGCTATCGGTTTATCAATACCAAGCCTAATGGTCGGATGCCCTTCATTATGGTACTCACACTACCCATCAATCATTAGTAAACACCCATTTTCGGTCAGTGGTTAACCGAGTATTCTTATTCAATCAGAGAGTGAGTCTCTTTAGAAGCCACTCCCCCACTCTCAGTCCTAATCAAAACTAACCTAGTTAGTTGAGACTAGCCTATAACTCCAGGCGCAAGCGCGGGAATTAGGAATTAAGTACAGAATAAGATTACCAATATTATAGACAGAGAGCATAGAAATAATATAGAGTTTACATACACTTGGGGATAGAATCAATTACATCCAATCCTAATGGAGAGTTAACTACACGAGGTAGCCATATAAACCACCGAAGATGTTGTCACCATCTTCAATTCTTGTGAAGCGCTCCTCCTCTCCTACTCTAAACTTAGCTTTGGTACATTATCACTAAAATATAAACTGGATTACAATGATCGTGCACACTGGGATTGGTGCAAGAGGTTCCTATTTATAGACTAAGGAAAGACACAACAATTTGGGAAGAGATCTATCTCAAAACGGCAACAGGGACCAAATCAGCATAACCTGCGCTCCATGCTGCGCTACAGCGCAGGATGAGGCGCAACTTCCAGAGAGTCTGCGCTTCACCTGCGCTATAGCGCGAGGTGAAGCGCAGGTAGCGTCTTGCAGCTCCAACTTTCTCTTTTTAATCTTGATCTCTCCTCGAGACTGGTTTTAGCAGATTTGTCTTTCCTTATTTCCCTTTTGATGATATCTTTGTATTTATTGAGCAATCTTTGATTTAATTAGGAAACTTGTCTGCAGAATCCTTGATTGATTGGCAGTGATCTCCTCATTAATGGCTTCAAATCTTCTTTAAATCTTCATTAAATATCTTCAATCAATCTCAAATCTTGCATACATCTCCCTCATTTAATGCTATCTATCCTTCAAATCAAATCTTTGCAATATCCTGCAAAATTCAGCAATATTTCCATCAAAATAGCATCAAATTCAAATCTTAGATTAATAAATACAATTTATCTAATATTTAATAAAAAGGGATTAAATTGGGGCAAAATTATCATTTTATCCTTGATAAGTGAAATAAAAAGTGCTCTAATTTATCAACTAATTTTCACTTATCAAGAGGCTGTGTTAAAAGAATACTTGGGTTTTCAGCCTGGAGAGGCTGTGTGTACAAAGAATACTTGGTTGAGCCTGGAAAGGCTTTCTGTAAAAGAATACTTGTTGAGCCTGGAGAGGCTAGGTGTGCAAAGAATACTCGGTGTTGAGCCTGGAGAGGCTAGGTGTTCAAAGAATACTTGTAATCTTGCGGGATTAGTGAAAATGCAGTGGTGTGTTTGCCCTGGGACTGGACGTAGCTCATTGGATTAGTGAGTGAACCAGGATCAATCTCTGTGTTAAGTTCTCTCAACCCTTTACTAATTATTTTCCGCTGTTATTCGTTTATTTCTAACTGTGGAGGGTTCTGAAAAGTGAGTTTATAATTTGCGCAGCTTAAACAAGTTTATAATTTGCGCAACTTAAACAAATTTATAATTCACACAAATCTTTTCAAAAGGCAATTTTTACTGGACCTGCTGAAGTGTTTCAACTAGTCTCCGAAAACTCATTTTTCAGCAAGTTGTTTGAACATTGAAAATATCTTTGCTTGTTTAAAAAGGGATTTCACAAAAAATCTGTAAAGATTATAAAACACTATTCAACCCCGTTCTAATGTTTCCTGTGGTCCTAACACAACAGGTAAAAAAGGAGTGTTGACCACCCAATGGCTCATTCAATATAGAGTGGCAAACCGATTTAAGAAGCTACGTGGGAAGACACTTTTATTATTTGCAATCAATTTCCTCATGTCCACTTTGAGGACAAGGTTGTTGTTGAAGGAGAGGGCATTGTTAGGCCCATGGAGTTTAAGGGTCTAAGTGGGGTCGGTCATGGACCTAAGGTTTGACAAGTTTATTCCAGAAGGGGTAGGAAGGGAAATACAATTAGTTAGTTGTGAGAGTGGATCTTATCACGTAAGGTTTGTATAATGGGACAGTGGTGGGAGTGTTGAGTCAGTTTTGGGAATTCAGTTATTACTTTACGGTTGTAGGCTAGGCAGAGGTGCTTGTATCCTCTGAAGGAGCTAGGCTCTGGGGTTGTGGGGGAATCTATTTTCCTTGTAATATTCCTTTATAGAAAATAATACATTCACTACTTCCATTTTAATTTCTCAGTCCCTAACAAATGTTATGATTAAATTATAAGTGAAGGTGCTTGAACAAGGAGAAAAGGGTAATGAAAAGGTAATAAAGTAGATTAGTTTGTTGATATAGATTTGTGTTTTTCTAAAATTAAAATATGTATAAGGCATGTCTTCATTGTCGATTGCTTTCCTTCTTAAATAAAAAGTCATTTGGGCCACAAAGATGCTAAAATTGGAAGATATGATTGGTGTTTAGCATGCAAGTTAATATGACTAATATGATTAACTTTTTCTTGCTACACATGTTATAAGTCTTGCTAATAATGGTTGACATAATCTTATTATTTAATGATTCAAGTTGCAACAACTATGAGTTAATTCTTTGACTAATTATCCATTTTACAGTCACCGTCTCACTTCCTCAAGACCATTGTACCTACTGAATAATAAAGGTAATATTGGAAAATGATTAAGGACAATATAAAAGTGTTTCTCTGTTGTGCATTTAGTAATAAAAAAAAATTATCAGTTTACCACTATCATGTTTAGCAAGCAAATTGTGGTTTAAACTTTATATTGTCATGTGTGTGCTGATATGAAGTCTCTTATATTTGGTTCTTTACATGGATCCAATTATGAATGGAAGAACCTAGATCCAATATTTACATATGTTATGTGATGCATTTTAATGGGATTGGTTTTAGCCTGAGATTAACTGTTGTAGTAGTATATCTTATAGTGGTTTCAAATTTTGAACTACTTCTGCTAACAAAAGAATTGAAAGTTTTGGTTTGTGTTTCATGATTCATGAATATCATGACTGGGGATTTCAAATTAGATGCAATGTCTGGAGTTTGGGTTTATTATTGATTTAAGTAAAGTCATTTGTGTAATGTGGTGCTCATTAGTCTATGTGTGGGCATAACTTCTCAACTAATGTCTCAACATATTCCATCCAACACAATAATTAATTAATCAATTAAATGATGTCCAGGGATAAGTGCATAGCAATGAACTTTTTCTTTAGTTATATGTGCCAATTTTGTGAAGATAGGACATTGTAATTGCTAAAAGTAATTGCTCAACCAACTCATTCATATTGTCCTTTTTTATGGTTGGTGATGTAGAAGCATCATTTTTCTTTGTTGCAACATGAGACTGAAAAGCTTCATAATGACATAGAGAAGATGAGAAGTGAATTGAGGTCTGCACCTTGGAGTATATTATACACGTATTTTAGGATATGAAGCAAATTTGATTTCCAACCCGAAGATTGTGCTATAATGTATTTATTGTCTATGGCAGGTATAAGAATGACAAAGTCACTGCTAGGCAACATTTTGACTTGAATCTTGAAAGAGGGTACGTAAAGACATAGTTCTATTCCATTTTTGGGACCCTCTTGTCATAGCAGTAGTCTTTAGTTGGTTTGGCATGATGTTATTGTCACATTTATTTTCTTTTCAAATCTAAGCACATATGCATATGGGATGAGCTTGCTAGAATATACAAATCATGCTTTAATACTATAAGAACAAAGGGAATGAACGATATGAGTTCTTTAAGGGTTGAAACTCATGTGTCTTGCACAGTTATTTATTTTAGTTTGAACCAACATGGTATAAAAATCATGATTAAGAATCTATCTATTATTTTACACCTAGACAAATTCTTGGCCACTGTTCATGGGGTCCTTTTTTGGCATGGAAATGAGTGGGATATGAATATTTTAATGTTGAACTTGGTGCATTTTCAAGTGAGTCATTTCCTTGAGAAGGGTCTGTATTTAAAATAATGGACTATACTATAGGGCAAGTATTAATTGAGTGTTAGAGTCTTAATTAAAGTTGTCTTCAATAGGTGTCGATGCTTCAGGGTGTTGATACACAACTCATCTCTAGAGGGCTAATGTTTTCTTTCAATTGGTTTGCACGTTCCCAAGATATAGGTGTAATACCTTGCGGATGGTAGGTAGATATGAGGTACGAAGTGATGACTTTTGGGCTGCTCTCATAGTCTTCAACCAACATTTTACAAGCATAAAGGCAACTTGATTTGTTTATTTTATGGAATACAATTGATTTTTCTCTATGTGCAGTCCGTATGGTTAACACTTTAATGTAAAAGATGAAGATTATCAAGTGTTATAGAGTCTTTTTTTCCAGGTTATTGCTTTTGATTTCTTTCGGCTAGGTAAGCTTAGGGCAATATAGGAGAGTATTTGGTCTATTTTCTATATTCTATCTTTCACTGTTGTCTTCTGAATTTGAATTTTGGAGCCAAATTGGTTTGTTTTTTGAGTTTCAATATATGCATCCTGGTTTATGTGTTGATTACTTAATTTTGAAATTATTCAATTTTCAAGTTGTATTTGAGTTGCGTAATTGTAATAGTCATGTTTGTTTCCTTAAAACCATTTGATATGGTTAAGAGCATTTTCAAGGACAAGAAGAAATTAGAGGGAATATGGATTGACTAAATCACTGGTAGGAAATGTGCTTTTTGCATTCTTTTGATTTAATTAATATTTCATTGTATTATCATATGTTTCAACTATGGTTCTTTTTGTTAATATTTCTTTATCCCAAATTATGGTTATATTTTCATCAATGGTTATCCCATACGAAAGTTGTTTCTGAAAGAGAATAAAAAATTTCTTTATAATAAAAAGATTTGTTTTATTTTTTGAGGTTGCTATGTTCACGAATTTTAATTGAATTGGATTGTAGAATGCATATTGTTTGCTATATTTTCTGTATTGCTAGCTTTCAATATTTTTATTTGGTATATGTTTCAGAAATCAAAAGATAAGAATGAAGTATACAAAAAGGTAAGCAAACTACTCCCTCATTTTCCTGTTCAAAAGGTTTTTCTGTCTTGAGGGTGCTTTGTCTATTAGGAGCTAGCTAGCAATCGAAATATAATTATATTGTTAATCATCTCATTTGGTTAGCAGCAAAATATGAATATTTCAATATATTTAGTTATTTTTTATTTGTTTTAAGAACTTACACCTCATGTTTTGTTTTTCTAATGTTTTATCTGTGCATTATTTTTTTTGAGTTTGACAGTTACAAACCTTAAAGATTGTAACAACACTATGTGTTATAAGCAATAAATGGAAATTAGTTAATTTCTTGTACTTTTAATCTTTGAACTACTTATTTTTATATCTACTCTTCTTTGTAGGCCTTCACCTTTATATATACAACAAAGCAAATTTATAAGAGCTACTTCAAAAAATAATTAATCAGAAGTTTCAACAAGTAATTACCTTCTGGTGTTTTTTTTTATGATGAAGCTTTACAAGCATGTAATTGGCGAAAAATTATTTCTTCAACAACATTTAGCATTGATAAATACCTTTCATCTCCATATCAATTCAGAGGAAGTCCATTTGTTTTAAAAAAAAGAGCCTTTTATCTTCCATATGCTAATGACTTTTCATTCCAAAAAAATCTTACTTTCACTCCTCACATGCTTCTGCTTCTTTTTATTGCGTAGACTATTAAACTTCTTGCAAATTTCACTTAGCAATAATACACATAGCAGCCTCGGAACTGATAAACTTTGTACCAGAGTTATCAATTCGATTTCAATACTTGGTGTCATGATAAAAGGAGTTAAGTTTGCTAACTTGGTTGACCATTAATCTTGGCAAACAATGAACAAATTGTCACTATACATATGTTTAATGTTTAATAACTGAGGATGAAAATTATTATTAATGGTTTCAGAAATTTTGAGGTTACAGAACCAATCAAACAAGTGTGAGGACAATGTAAGAACATCCTTTGTACCACGAAAAACTCCATGGATATAGTTATCTTATATTAAATGCGGACTCTGACTGTAAAAACACACATCACCTGCTATAACAGCCAACCATGTTTTCCTTATTTTCAAATATATTTCATACTGGAACTACGCAAATGTTGTCAAATTACATTGTTATTTTCATGATTGGTACACTCACTACAACATTTTTATTGTTACCCAACAGTTAAAAAATGTAGTCAGAAGTAGGAAAACTGTTGCCTAAAAAATTAGGTAACATTTTTTAATGGTAGTTTATTCGAGCGTTACCTATTTGTTTAGGCAACAGTTTTCTTCACTTTTTAGCACACTTTCCGAAACCGTTCCATATACTTTGAGAATAGGTTACAGTTATTTCTCGATCGTAGCGCAACAGTTTTAGAATGTTGCCATTTTTTATTACAGTTTATACCCGTTGCCTAAAAGTTTAAGTGCAACATTTTATACCTGTTGGGTTTTTTCAATGATAGTATTTTTAAAAAAAATATTTTAATAACACTGTTTGTTGTGAAAATTTTCAATCAAATTCGAAAGCCTTCTTGATTCTGAAAGTACAATCTGGGACTAGAATCTGAATCCTCTAAAGGTTCTTTTTAAAATCAGGTTTACTCAAAATTGCATTCAAATTGCAACAGAATTTTGAATAACTTATTTCTTCAACAGAATGACTTCAAAAATCAATTTTTTCAGAAGAAACAGTATTTCAAACAGCAAAAATGAATGAACAACAAGATTCGAAATTTAAGAGTAAATTGAGGAAAAATATGTTGAAAAGATTAAGGACAAAATGCAAAAATTAAAAGTGCAGAATTTAAACAACAGAAAGAAAAAGCTTCAGAATTTAAATAAAAGAAAGGAAAAAGTTGCAGAAAAGTAAATGCAGGAAGTAAATAAATCAAAGAAAAATTGCAGAAATGTAAAGAACAGAATGTAAATCAAGGAAAAGAAAATTGCAGAATTGTAAATGACATTAATTGAAATTTGGTATGGATACACATACTGGACAATCTCCTTTGTAACCACTTAGTCGTTTGCAATATTAGACGTTGGGTGTTTTCAGAGAGTTTCAGTAAAATGAAATCCAACCCTTGTTACATCAGAATTCTGCCTATCTATAGACTTCTAATCCTAACAGACACTTAACTAGATTTTGACACGTATACAAGCCTAAATGGCGTGTAAAATTTCTAAGCAAGACACGTATTCAAAACAGCAACGGTCTTCTATTTGAAAAATAACTGATAGCCTAAGGTCTTGACACTTGTCTTCTGCGTGTTAACTTCCAGTAACTGCTTCATTTAAAATATGAACGTTCTTCGAATGGCCTTCCAAGCTTTTGACTTCATGAATTCTTCTAAGTTACTGGGCTTCTTTCAAATTCGAACAAGTCTTCGATATTGCTCAGATTTCGAACCACATAAGGAAACTTAACCAAATGTTGATTGATTAATTTCCTTAAGTTTCACATGTTGAAAACCCTGATTGGTCAATTCGTTGGTGAACATGACCACCAACCACACGTGGGTTTGACCTTCAAACTGATTGGACCATTCTGCAGGCACGATGATGGCAGCGTCCAATCCTATCAGTATAAATACTTCATGGCTTTGACGTTCTTCTTCATTCCTTTCTCTGTTCAAAATGAAGAAGTTTCTTCCTTTGGCTATTACGAGCAACCTAATCTTTCTTGATTTCATCTTTGATGAGGTTGTCGGAATAGCCAAAGCTATAAGCTTCTTCAATCCTTATTGAGGATTTCTTTAGGTTGAACGTAATAGCCAATTTAAGATTCATTTATCCAATAACTGAATCTTCTTTGTTACTTTCCCAGGCTTTCTTTGTTTCCACCTCATGCACCAAGGGCTGCGCAACCAGGATAGCACAATGCTTTTTCCTTGACTCAATCAAAGCCTGTGGGAAAGAAGAAGGACGAGGAGGGTCAGATGAAGAACAAGGAGGCAGAGTCAAGTTCCCTGAAGACCCAGGAAGACAGGAGTCAAGTTCTCTGAAGATTTAGAATAGCTTTTATTTTCATGTACATTTGTATTTCTTTATGTATTTCCATTTGAACCAGTAATGTAATTCGAATTTTATTTATACATGAATAAAAGATTTGAATCTTTTATCTTTTAATCCTTCAGATTCTTTAATATAGGACTCTTTTTCCTCTCCTTCGTATTCAAAATACATTTCGATTTCGAATAGGTACTTAATCAAAAATATGCATTCCTTTTGAATACATGTAACAGAATGCCTTATTGTTTCGAATTCAACATGTAAATTCCAAACATCACTAAGTTATAGTATCTTTCAATTCATAATCCACCTTTCAAATCTTCTAGTATATACCTCGAATTCGAAGATACCAATATTGTAATAACTTAGTAAAATTTATAAATTTCACCCCAACAACCACAAATCAATTGAGCTAAAAATCACCTCCTTAAAAAAACAGGGAGACAATTCATGAAAACTAAATTGATCAATTATTACATTATAATCTGTTGTATGGGAATAATTAATATTAAAAAAGTAATTGATTAAATTTGAAAATAATCCATAAGCATACATAATAGTGAAAACAAAGATACCTATTGGTTTGATAAAAAAAATCATAGGGTCAAGCATGACCATAGCAAAGAAAAAATCCTAAAACAAGTGTTTTGATCAAAACATCTCATCTTCTAAGTCTTCATTTACATTTTCCAATTCTTCATTTGTATCTCCTCCACTAACAACACCTTGTTGCATAAAAAAATTATAAAAATATAATATCAAACCAAAACTTGTCATATATAATACCGAAAAGAAAAATGTACAATTACATATATTGCATGATTCGGCATGATAGATGTATCATAGCAGAGAATATCTTACAACAAACAAGAGAAACTAACAATAAAAAATTAGAGTGAAAAGTAAACATTTTTCAACTACATATATATATATATATATATTGTTATAACGAGAAAGGAAGAATGGTTTAGCTTATTGGTAGCTATAGGAATTAAAAAGGTAGTCACGGTTGTTATAATCAGGAGCTATCATTAGAAAATCCTTAAAAAATAGATAACGAATAGCCTTAATTATGAAAAATGAAACTGCATTCACTAGTGCAAAAAGGATCTTTTATGACGGTTAAAATAGGCTTTTTACGACGGTTGGAACAACCGTCGTGGATCCAGGCGTCGTAAAAAACTGGGTTTTCAACGACGTTTCACAACCGTCGTTATAAATTAGAAATCACGACGGTTAAATCTGGAACCGTCGTTGTATGTCCGGGAAACAACGACGGTTCCTCTGTGAACTGTCGTTATAAGTCAAAAACAACGACGGTTAAAGTTGGAACCGTCGTTGTATGTCCAGGAAACAACGACGATTCACACAGCAACCGTCGTTGTTTCCTGGACATACAACGAAGGTTCCAACTTTAACCGTCGTTGTATGTGTCTTAAGTTTCTAAAGTATAGGTTCTGCCTACAGCTTTCGTCTATAGGTAGAAGTCAAAATTATATACTTCCTGCCATACCCATGGCCCATTCGTTGACCCTCTAATTAGTAAAATATAAAGATTAATAACTTCAATAAAAAATAAAATTTGAAATTCTAATAAACACACTTTAATCAAATTTTAATACAATTGATAACTGTAATACGTATTTTTATTTGATAGTGCCTTCTAGCCAAGCATAAATGAATATATACAAGAAATTAAATGAAACTTTGTAAGTAAAATACCTCCGGTAGGCTCTCAATGAGTTTAGAAACCACTCCAATGCTTTTTCAAAATATGCTACCTCCTTTCTCAAGCCTATTACCTTTCTCGAATTTATTCAAGCGTCAAAAAAATCATAAATTAGTGAAATAATATCAGAATCCACATCCCCCTGCCATACCCATGGCCCATTCGTTGACCCATTAATTAGTAAATATATTCTGATAAATTTAGTTTTAAATTCACTTTTTAATGTATTTCCTATATAATAAAAACTATTTATTCATAATGATAAATAAAAATAAAATATAAAGATTAATAACTTCAATAAAAAATAAAATTTGAAATTCTAATAAACACGCTTTAATCAATTTTTAATACAATTGATAACTATAATACATATTTTTATTTGATAGTGCCTTCTAGCCAAGCATAAATGAATATATACAAGAAATTAAATGAAACTTTGTAAGTAAAATACCTCCAGTAGGCTCTCAATGAGTTTAGAAACCACTCCAATGCTTTTTCAAAATATGGTACCTCCTTTCTCAAGCCTATTACTTTTCTCGAATTTATTCAAGCTGCAAAAAAATCATAAATTAGTGAAATAATATCAGAATCCACATCCCCCTGCAACTATAACCTACTGATTAGACCAGAGTGCAATCAAAATACAATTGATTCAATAATGCAATCAAAGTATCAATATCAATATGTACTTACAGTGGTAGTTCTTATATTTGGAATCACTGCACTATTATTCAGCCATATTCGATTATAGCTCTTATATAGTTGAATATTTTTTCTTATTTAGCCTCTACATTGCATTTTCAACTCAAACATTTGAACTAACTTATCTTGGTTTATAGGTATATCAAACTGAAAAAAAAATAGCATTAATATATGAATTATAAGAACAGATGCTATTAGAGAGGTCAAGTGAATTGATCTCAGATTATTCTTATTTGTTAATTAAATGCACAATCACATAAGAACAGAAAAAAATAGAGCATTAATGAGGGTAAATCCAATTTTGATTAATTCAGTAATTGAAACAAATCCAATTTTGAACTAATGTAAAACTTGATTACAAAATTTAGATCATATACAAATTTTCAATATAAATATCAATATAAAACTTGATTACAAAAAAGGCTAACTATTTCCTTGTATCACGTGAAATCTAATTATAGATCTATGTATGCAATGCTGACATCATTTGTAAATACAATTCCATAAAAAATATTATGACAACTTGTATAACTAGCAATAGGCCAACAACATATTTCTTTAAAATCTTTATAACACGTTTAAATTTTGTTTTCTAATAATTTCAAATATAATAGTTACACGAATGTTTTATCAACCCAGTCATGATCCAATAACAAGAAGCACAAGTACTTAACACTCATGTCTGTCATGTGTCTATTCCTTTCCTCGAGATTTCAAATTTTCCATAACAGTAGTTTCAGATATATGTATCCTTTGTTTGGAAAAACCAAAATTGAGGAAAGAGTGAGGAAAAAAACAGAGAATAAATGATATGCATGACATTAATGCATTCCTTCATTCTTTTTCTCAATTGGTTTCACAAAATTAATTAGCAAATTAAAATAAGGAATGAAATTTCCAAAATTTTTAAAGTATAAACCATATACTATCCAAGAAAGTAGAAACTAACTACATGTATTCAAGTATAAGCTCCCAAAACTAATATTCATTCATTGTGAAGGAATTAATTGATGATCTGCTCTGCTACACACATATATGCATTTTTCTATGTGATGCTGCAGTAATGATCAATCGTAGAATATATATAATGCCTTCCATACAATTATGAAAACAAATTAACTTTAGTAATTTGTCTTTCCAAGCATCTCTTAACGAATTGAAATTGGGTACTGTAGCATAGAGAGATATAGATAGATAGATATCCAATTATTCATAATCATATCTGCATTTTCTGTACGTAGATCTAAAAGTTGGGACTCAAAGATATATATATAGAGAGAGAGAGAGAGGAGGGTTATAATTACACCGGTGTAAGTTATACCAACTGTTACACCGCTGAATAATTTTTTAACGGATCATTGTATTAAATAGTCCACCGTTTGATTGAAAGTTACTATCATATAGATCATACATATAAAATTTTACATTAATCCGAAATTATTTGATATGCCATTGAGATGTCTCAAGATTAACGTTATATATACATTTGAAATATATGAAAAATCCAACCATTTGATTATCAAGTTATTGGTGTCAAAATTTTACGAAATTTGGCACATATAATCGTGATGATGAACAAACATAATTCAACGGTTGGATTACTAAAAAACATATTCGATTTATTAGCGGTGTAACACTTGGTGTAACTTACACTGGTGTAATTATAACCCTCCTCATATATATATATATATATATATCCTGATTCATATCAGATAAGAATAACAAAAAGGAATGGCCCAATGTATATATATAGAGAGAGAGAGATCAAAGAGAATAGAAGATTAATTAGTAAAAATCTGAACTAATTAATACACACGCTCTTCAGAATATAATTTCAAAACAAGCCTCCATCTGTCTCTAATCTTTTCTTTTTCCATAATCAAGTAAGATGAATGCCGATTAAAGCATAATTACTCACCAGATTTAAAAAAGGAGCAGAAGAATACAATAATAATTGAGCTATATTTATACAGATATACATGTAAACAAAAAAAAAAGGAGAGAAGAGAAGAGAAAAAACAATGAATGCACGGACTAGAGAAAGATCTATTCCATTCAACAGTGAAGTTGCCAGCATGATCTGTTCTTGCCACACACACATATAAGAATGAAAAGGCATCTGTTAAATATGATATAGTAATTGAATGCACGGACTAGAGAAAGATGATAATAAATACCTATACAAGGCGTGCCATTTAAAATTGCAATAGTTGCAGGAACTGCATCATCTCTCTCACAATACCTTCCACCTATTTTTCAGTTTCCAAATTTTGAGGATATGGCATCCCTACAAACAAAAGTTTAGTCCAAAATCCAAATATTAAGCTGTGGTTGCTGGACATGAAAAGGAAAATACAAAAAATTTATATGAATAAGATATATCAAACCATGTGAAATGATGGTAGATTCCAGAGCAACAACTAGACTCCCAAGTGATAATGCTTCAGAAACCTCTGAAGCTACCTTCACCCTGATTGACCCTCCATGTCTCCCCCAATTCACCCAGTCACAAAGACTGGAATACCAACCTGTAGAAAATTTAAAAAAGCACAGACAGTGAAACCAAATTGACATGAATCAAGATTGAGCATGGAACAAGTCACAATAAGAAACTATGGACAAAGTTAATGAGAAAATCACCGTATAAGCCAAAAACATTGTTGCAGAAATAGTAGTATATAGCACCATTTCCACCGCTAGCCACCTAAAAGCAACATATATTTGTTCAAAACTCTAGTTTCTTCAAAAAGCTTACCTTGCGTTGGGCTATTTCCGATGGCAACAAAGAGAAAAGTGGCACCTAAGAGGGAGTTTGGAGTCGCAGAAATCTGTGTCCTGTGACGAACCCTAGCATGGTGGATGGACTTGGCCATGCCAGATTTGAAGACAAGGGTCTGAAGACAGCGCTCGAGGAAATTCTCGACGGTAAGAGAGAGGACGTAATCGAGCTTGTTCTGAATCTCATCAAGAAGCCCATAACGGAACATCTTGCGAAGCAGAGCCTCGCCCTCGAATTTCCTGCGAGGGTTCTTCTCGTCGAGGGAGGACGGAACGGGGAGAGAGAGGACGGTGGTGGAGGGAGAGGGACGACCAGGTGAGAGAGAGAGACGAAAAAGTGTGAGAGAGAGTTCGTAGAGAGAGAAAAAAGCTTCTCCGCGCGGCGCTGAAATACAAGAAGGGAATAGGGTTGTGAATATATAAGCAAAACTACGACGGTTGGAATGATAACCGTCGTTGTTTCCATAATTGCTTTCCACACCACAATTTTTACTTGTTGCACCCCATTTTTCCTTTTTATGTTTTTTTTTACGACGGTTACAATTAGAACCGTCGTAATATCTGTTTTTAACGACGGTTGCTATGGAACCGTCGTGATATCTTCCAAGAAAATTACAATTTTGCCACCGCGTCATTTTCTACGATGGTTGCCAGTGAACCGCCGTGGATTAGGCGTCGTAAAAAGGCATTTTTTAGTAGTGATTGGATTATTTTATAATTTATTAAAGTACTCAAAATCCTACCATTCTGTTAATGCTTTGTCATTTCAATTAGTGAAAATATCAAGAAATAAGGATAAAGTTGATAGAGATAAGAAAACAATTCATATTTCCTTTGTTTTAAAAATGACAAATTGAAATAAAACATTTTTCCTTAATGGATAGATAATTAAACAAACAGAGTATAAGAAATTTGAAATCAAATTATTGATCACAAATGCAAGTGCACAAGGATAACATGAACAAATATAAAATATAAGTATATGAACTTAACCAAGTTTGTGTACCTGTCTTAGACGAGCTAGACTCCTACCATTTTCCCCATACACAATGTCAATAGTACGTATCATCAGGAACAACAATTTCTTCAGTTTTATTAGTCAAAATAGTATATTTACTTCCATTGCATATAAAAAAGAACAATAATAGTATTAAGAATTTGACAATTTTGGCATACTAAGAGTAAGAGGAAGTCATGATTGTTATATATATACCCTTTTTTGTTGTTGCTATCATCAGGAAAGTGTGCAGACTCTGTAGATGTAATCTCATTATGCTCTATTAATATAAAAGTATGAAATGTTGAAATTTATGAGATCAAGATGGCGCATAAAAATTCTTATCATAGGCTTTATAATTATAAGTTCCCTAAGGAATTAGGTAAGAAGCAATTACTTACTTGGACTTTAAACAAGGTTCACAAGCTCAGGTTCCGGATGTCCTTCAAGACCTACATTTTTCAAATTCCTCTGACAACAAAACATGAAAAAAGGAACTCAACAACATGCAGCATGCTACAAGTATTATATATCTAATATAACCAATGCTATGGACACTAGTCATTTGATTTAACGTTAGACTGGTTTTCAAAATTTGTAATGATATTGTACATCAACGGTTTATGAAATTGACCAGTTTGTTCAAGACCAAGACACATTTCAATTGTGGAGGTGTTATAATATAAAAAAAACATCATGATTGGTTTTTGCCGCACAACCTCACAATTTTACAAGTTTTGCAAATAACAGATAGAAATTAAGCATAAAAATTGAAACTTGAATTTCTCATTTGATGACCCCCAATGAAAAACAAGCATCTATTCATCTTCCTTTCTTTGTTCTGTCTCTGGCCTTAAATTAAACGAACCAGAAATATCACATATATTCACAAAATCAGCACTTACAAGACAACCACTCCTCCCTTCGAGCACTCAACCCCAAACCAATTACACTGGTCAACCACTACTTCAACATCAACCTAGTTTGACAAAGAACCAAAAGGGTAACTCACTATTCGTTGTTTCAACTACAAAAGAGCTTTACCTGAACAAAGAATCCATTTTTTTCAATTTGTTTGCCTCCCCAAGTATACCCACACACACAAATTGAAAGTGAAAATCAAATGCCATACCTTCTTTATTAAGAGAGCATAACAAACTGAAAGTGAAGCTCAGGTAATCAGTAGGGAAACATACATCAGTATAAACATCACTGCCTCTCGAAGCGAAATAGAACAAGCTGCTAATTTTCAATTTCTAGGTGCCATTGAAGAAGCAACAACTCCCCCCACCGTCCTTTGGCCCCTCGGTGTTGTGAACCAACCGCGACTGTTGCGTGCAATCTCCATCTTGAGCAGCCTTCGCGTCCCATGTTTCCCCTTTGCGCACCGCAAAGCCACCTCCTTCCAATCGCGCACCACGCACTAGACCGCCATCGTAGGAAAAGGACGATGTCCTCCCCATCCTGCCGGTGAATGAGTCATCATTCCCAACTTTCTCTTTCCCCACTCCTGGTTGTTTCTCTTTCTCTCTTTCCCTAAATCTCACTGATCACTACTGCAAAATGAGCTTTTAACGACGGTTAAAAAAGGCTTTTAACGACGGTTGTGGACCCATCGTTGATCCAGGCGTCGTTAAAAAGTGGGTTTTCAACGACGTTTGTCAACCGTCATCATAAGCTAGATACCACGACGGTTCATGTAGAAATTGTCGTTGTTTCTCCAATTTGGAGTAGTAAAAGGGACTTTCTACGACGGTTGCTTGAAGGAACCGTCGTAGAAAGTAAGAAACAACGACGGTTCCACTTACAACCGTCATAGAAACTCCCTTTTACTACTCCAAATTGAAGACATACCACAACGGTTATGTCCTGCCCGTTGTGGTATGTGCATAATATCCTAGCTATTTTGTAGTTAATGCCTAGTTATTTTATTAAAAATTTCTAAAAAAGCACAATTTTAGCTAGGGTACTTCATAGTCTTTAATATGAATTGAACAAAATAAATAACCAAAAACAAAAGTAACATCCAAAAAGAATTTTTATCATCTAAGTCTTAATTTTAATAAAGAGAAACAAAATTAAAGGGAGAATATATATATAATTTAAAAGATCAAATGCATATAATTTAACTTACGTGATATTAATTCTTAATAAACTAATAAAGCTTCAACGATATGAAACACTAAAGACTTGTATTTAAAATTGAACAAAAAAATACTTATATTTAAAAAGATTATTAAAACCAAAATTTAAATAAGAAACAAATATAAAGACATGTGATTTGTATTGCAAAATATGTATACTAATAATCTTGAAAAAATGTATAAATATGGCATAATTCTATGCGAAAAAACATGATATAAATGATTACAGATACTTGATCATTACATCATAAAAATTGAATTTTAAAATTATGATATAAATGTGTAATAAAATGTAAACTAAATTGCATATGTTCAAAGAGCCAATAATGGAGAATTGCTATAAAGGTTTCTGACAACCCTCTGATGGGTCCTTACTTGTTTAGATATATATACTTACAAGGGGTTTCCTATTCCTATCACACACCTTGTCCACGTTTTAATTTCTCCATACTTTAAAGCATGAGCTCCGTATCAAAGGCATCTGAAAATCAAGGAAGGGCCAATTATTCTTGTATTAAATTTGATTAATTTTTCAAACTGATTCTACATCAAATTTTGTTTTCTATGTGATAGAAAAATTGAAGAAACCATCCATCATGTACTCACCAAGATGATCAAAATTATACTCATTAACTTTCTGCAGCATCTGGCCACTCAATGAGTAGTAAAAGGAGTCCTGTAAAATCATGTGTAAATGAATTATAAGTAAAAATCCCATAATCAAATTTTTACATGGAAAATGATGTGACAGGCCATTAGTTTATCCAAACAAAAAAAAAGGTATAAAAATTAGCCAACCCTGCATGCTTCCATTCAAAAAAATACATGAAAAAGAAAAACACTAATCCCGTCATTTAAGATAGTACATAATATGAAGAAATTAATTACTTGATTAATGAGGACAACACGTTGATCATGAAGCTGCCTGTTTATCATGTTACACACTGTTGTTTTTCCATATGCAGTTCCCCCAGCAACACCTGAAAATTTTACACGTTGAGAAAAAAATTCAGTAGGAAACCTGACCCACCCAACATTGATAAGTTTGTAGCTTGACACTGTAATTCAGTGCAGCAAGTTAACAATAAGCAGTATTAAAATCGAGCCCTTTTAAAAACGTGCTAGAGTAATGTAAAGCCAAACTAAAAAGAAAGTAAGACATAAACCCAGATACTAACAGAGTTAGAAGCTGATTCCTGCTTTGGTATGATCAGAGTAGTCATATAGAGGGGTCCCTTCTCCTGGATAATTGAAGGACATAATCACATTTCAATTCCATATTCTGTAAAGGATTTTATCACATCAGGTTCTTCATTTCTTTTCCATAAAAGACTACCCTGGTATATTTGAATCTCTAAAATGCAATGACATTACTTAAAAGCTACTATACAAGATAGAAAGTAAAATACAACCTAGTAGAATTTAAAACAGAAGCAGAAATAAACATGACACGAGTACATACATATGAGAAAGGAAGGAAAGAGAGATATTTCAGTTGTAACATTGATTAAATAAGGATGTTAACCTTGTTTATTACAAACCTATAGAAAGACCCAAAAGAAGGAGTAATTATGCAGGAGGTATGACACATTGCTCGAAAAATTTTATATTTTAAACATCCCCATAAGATCTGCAAAATTCTTTCATAAACACATCCTTCACAACTTCGTGTATTTTAACTAGTAAAACAAGTAACATGCAAGGAGTGTCTCCTGAGTTCAAAATAATTCTCTCTTTTTCCCCAGGAGGTCAGAAGTAACATGCAGTGAGCGTTATGTAAACATTTAATGACTTGATGGAACAATGCATGTTAAAAACCATCTAGTTCAAAGAGGGAATGCAGTCCATAACTAGTATATGGCTATCAATTACTTCTATCTGTGGCCGTGAAGGTTGAAACCCTTCTTCAGGGCAGATTTTCAAATGAGAACCTTGTGTGACAGGAATAAAACAAACAGTATTTACTTGTTAAAGTCATGCAACTTACTTCTCGATGTCGCATATATAAAAACTTGAAGTTCAGTATCAATGAGTGTGTATTCAACATAAATGAGGAAAATAATGAACCATTGTGAAAACAACTGAAAGCATCAGGTATTTAATTAAAAAATGAAAGACAAAGGAAACAAGGGGAAAAAAAGATGGTGATGATCTGGAGTTTGATATGATGAAAAATGTTATTTTGGAAACGGTTCTAGATAAAGAGGCAAATTGATAATCAATACACAAGACAGGAAGCTCTAGCAACAGAAAAAAATCCCACACTCGATCATATCTACTTCAAGAAAATGAGCACTACATGTCCCTTAGTTTGGCAAAGAGACTACAAATATAATGGTTATCCACTTTTGAAAACAACTCCCTTAACCATATCAACCCTATGTTAAGGCATCTTAGTTTCTTCATGCATGCTTGACATTTTAATCACACAATCTAAATCTCCTTAACTCCTTTAATTCATTGAAATACTAACTAAAATAAAGATAGGAAAGCTATCCCTAAACTGAAAATGTGCTGAATATGAGGGCACCGGAAAATGTAAAATGAAAAAGAAAAAAAAGGAATTGTCATCGATCTGGCAATGCGACAATTCATAATATAATAAAAATGATTCAGTAAAATAGGAGGTTAGATTTCCACGTGAATAACAAAATACTTTTCAGAAGCATGGTCAATCAGCAGTTATATTCAAAATACCACTAGCAAAATGGTATGGACATGAACCCTAAGGGCCTGTTTGGTTTGCATTTTCATTTCCTGTTTCCATTTTCTGTTTCCTGTTTTCTGAAATTGTACAAAGGAAAAACTGGAAATGCTGGAAACAAAAATTTGCTGTTTTCAGCATTTCCAGTTTTTCCTTTGTAAAATTTCAGAAAACAGGAAACAGAATGAAAACAGAAAATGAAAATAGAAAACGTTTTCTCAAACCAAACAGGCCCTAATTCCCTAATTAGGGTGAATGTTGTTGTAGCTTCCAGACACTCTGCCCCAATAAGTTGGTACTAATGCTAAAATTTATAGACAACATTTTTTATGTGTAGGGGTTTTATAAAAAAATAATGCCACTATTTAAAATTTTACCCAAATGTTAATATTGAAAGCAACAGTTTAAAAATGTTGCATAAAACATGCATTTTTGGGCAACAATGACAAACTGTTGCCTATTGTATGTTTAGGCTACATTTTTCACCTGTTGAAGAAAAAGGTGTTGCTAGAAGTCAAAAATGTTGTAGTGACTATTTCCTTCTCGCAAATGTTGTTAACTTAGTTTAATTTACTATATCACGCTGAACAAATTCAATTTACAAAACACTAGGATAACGAAACAAACATTCATAACCTACCTATGTTATCTACTGATTTTTTAATCTACTTAAAATTTTAATCGTCACCCGGTGCGTTGCACGGATGACACACTAGTTGTGTACAATTTGAATGTATTTGTATTCCAAAATGTGTTCAATAATAACTAAATATAAATAGTAGTGATATTACATCATTTAAATTTTAGGTCATCTTTATTCCAATATCTCATTTTATTATATTTATTCACGAATTTTAAGTGAACCTCACTAATACATTTGAATACTCTTTTACTTTTATAACTTAAACACATGTTCTAGCCCAATATATTTAAAAATTCAACTAAATGAATTGTACAAATAATCACACATATCTCATACCCATTAAAAAAATCACCTGTCGATCAAGGCTTATTTTAAACAACTAACTTTCTCCAACAACTTCCTCTATTTATAATCCTTTTGTGTTTTTACTTGAAATATGTATTAAGATGGATATGCTCCTATAATTCTCTTAAATATTTATCCAATAAAAATTCATATGGGATCATTAAAATTATTTGAATTTACTTTTTATCAGTATGATCGCTATAAAATTTTATCTAATAATTAAATACAAGAAAAAATGTCAAAAAATATGTTGCTAATATTTTAATTTTTTAAAAAACTAATATAAATGATTATTTTCGTTGAATAGAATTGATTCTAAAAATGAATGGTTGAGATGGATGATGCACATTTTACGAAGTACATTGGACGGAAGTAATTTAAAATCAATTTTCAAAACCATAATTTTGTTCCACTAGAATTTAAAACAAACGGGCTATTATACTCTGTGTAAATTGTTTGAAACTCAAAATTTATATTATTTTGTATTATGTCTAATTATTAGTATCCGAATTTGTTATGTATTGGCCTTTTCGATAGATTTTTCCAAGGAAAAGGAAAGGTATAATTAGCTAGGGCCCAGACGTGGGAGAGAGAGAATTTTTTTTGGTTAGAAGGAGAGGGAGAATAGAGTGCAAGCAAATTAAACCATCACAAAAATTCTACTTATTGAATTTCTCTTCGTTTCTCATTTATCTTTTTTATTAATTTATTAAAATATTTATTTTGTTTATTATTGTTAGAACCTATGAGTTCTTGAATTATTGTACCAAAGAAAAAGAGTTGTATTAACTCTTAGGGAATAAACAATAGAGAGAATTGGGTGATTGATTTGAAAGAGTGAAATTGTAATGAAAAAGTATATTATTCAATTCAGAGCCAGAGTATTTATACATATTAAAACTGAAAACCAATTTTATCCCTCAGCTTAACTAACTTTCTACATTGGGCAACTACCAAACTAACTACCTTAACCAAATTTAGTTAAGGGAACAAACCAGAATTGGCTTTTACACATCAACACTCCCCCATAAAAACAATTCTACTCAGCTACACACATTAGCTTACTCCTCAAGGCTTCAAATCTACTCTTCTTCAATGGCTTGGTAAACAAATCAGCCAAGTTGTATTCTGACTTGCAATATAGGAGCTTTACCTTCCCTTTACTGACCTTATCACGAATGAAGTGATACCTGGTTTCAATGTGCTTGGTGTTGCCATGATTTGATGGATAATTGGCAAGACTGATAGCAGACTTATTATCCACAAACATAGTCACTGGCTTTCCTTTTTGAATCTTCATTTCCTCCAGCAGCTTTCTAAGCCATAAGTCTTGACAGGAGCCAAGTGTAGCCGCTACATATTCTGCTTCACAGGTAGATAGGGCCACTGGATCCTCCTTCTTTGAGCTCCAAGAGATTGGTGCACAGCCAAACAGCCAGATATGCCCTGTAGTGCTTTTTCTGTCATCATTATCCCTTCTCCAATCTGAATAAGTATAGCCATGCAAACAGTTTTCTTCTTTGCTTCTGTACCTAGGAAGCATGACACCATAATAGACGGTGCCTTTGATATACCTCAATATCCTCTTTGCAGCCATTAGGTGAGAGACTTTAGGATCCTGCATATACCTGCTGATTAGCCCTACACTGTAGGTTAGATCAGGTCTTGTGTTGCACAAGTACCTTAATGAGCCAACTATCTGCCTGAACAAAGTGGCATCAGCAAACTCTCCTTCATCCTTCAAGCTCAAAGCAAGTCCTGTCTCAGCTGGGGTAGTTGCTGGATTACACTCATCCATCTGAAATTTCTTCAGAATATCAGCTGCATACTTGCTTTGATGCATCAAGACTCCTGCTTCAGTTTCATTAAATTCAATTCCAAGGAAGTAGGACAAGGGACCAAGGTCAGTCATCTCAAACTGACTCATCAGCAGCTGCTTCACTTTAGCTATATCTTCATCATTGCCTCCTGTAATCAGCAGATCATCCACATAGAGGCACAAAATAATCAAGTTTGTATCATTGTCTCCCTTCACATACACACCATGTTCTGAGATGCACTTCACAAAGCCTATCTTCAGAAGCACACTGTCAATTTTCTTGTTCCAAGCCCTTGGAGCTTGTTTCAAGCCATATAGGGCCTTTCTCATCTTGAATACCTTCTCTTCATGGCCTGCAACACTAAAACCCGGTGGCTGTTCTACATAAACTTCCTCCTCAAGTGGACCATTTAGGAAAGCAGACTTCACATCAAGTTGATGTAGGGGCCAGTTTTTAACACATGTTATTGCTACCACAAACCTCACTGTTTTAATCCTTGCTACAGGGGCAAAGACCTCTACATAATCAACTCCTTCTCTCTGCGGAGAACCTTTTGCCACTAATCTGGCCTTGTACTTCACTATCTCACCATCAGGTCTTTTCTTCACTTTATACACCCACTTGACTGCAATAGGCTTCTTTCTAGCTGGTAGAGTCACTAGGTCCCAGGTATTGTTCCTTTCAATTGAGTTCAGCTCATCTTCCATGGCCACAATCCATTTAGGATCCTTTAAGGCTTCTTCTAAGCTGACTGGTTTAGCTCCAGCATAAAGTGCCAAGTGAACCAAATCACCCTCATCTGTGATCTGATTGTCAGAGAATACCTCATAATCTCTCAGGCTTTGCGGTGCTTGTGTTGCTCTTCCTGATAAGTCCAGCATCATTGTTGGTTGGTTCTTCTACTGAATTCTGTTGATCATTTTGACCTTCATCAGCCGTTTGACTCAACTGAGATCCTAACCAAGTTGCCTTTAGTGCCTTCATTCCACCTGAACATCTTTGATTCATCAAATACAACATCTCTGCTGATCACTACTTGCTTTGTCTCAGGATCCAGTAGTCTATAGCCACCAGTTGCATGGTATCCGAGAAAAACCATTGGCACTGCCTTATCATCTAACTTTTGCCTTAACTGATCAGGTATATGTTTGTAGCAAAGTGAACCAAAAACCTTGAAATGCTTCACATCAGGCTTCACTCCTGTCCATAATTCTTCTGGTGTAGAACATTTTAATCTGCTTGTAGGACATCTATTTAGAATATAGACTGCAGTGGCTGCTGCTTCACTCCACAGTGAATGAGGTAAGTCCTTTCCTTTCAACATGCTTCTAACCATGTTCATAATGGTTCTATTTCTTCTCTCAACTGCACCATTATGTTGTGGAGTGTATGGTGGAGTGATCTCATGTACTATACCTTCTTTCTCACAGAATTCTTGAAATTCTCTGGATGTGTACTCACCTCCCACATCAGTCCTCAGTGTCTTAATGTGATTGCCACTTTGTTTCTCAACCATTGCTTTGAACTTCTTAAAGGTGCCAAAAGCATCACTCTTTCTCTTCAGCATACAAATCCATACTTTCCTAGTCAAGTCATCCAAAAAGGTGATAAAGTACCTGCTCCCTCCTAATGATTCAACCTGAAAGGGTCCACAAACATCAGAATAGATGACCTCAAGCTTCTGTTTAGACTTTACTGGAACAAACTTCTTGAAGGCTTGTCTAGGTTGTTTGCATTATAGGCACTCCTTGCATTTTTCTACTGGTAGCTTCAGCTTTGGTACTCCTTTTGTCAACTCATGTAGTTGACTGAGATCTCTAAAATTCAGGTGGCCAAATCTGTAGTGCCACAACCACTCATCCTCTTCTGTTGATGCCTTCAAACAGTGTTGATCAAGTACTTTAATTTCAACCTTAAATGTTCTATTTCTGGACAATGGTGCTTTGATGATCAGCCTCTTATTTTTGTCATAGATCTTCAACACTCTCCCAATGAAGGACTTCTTCCCATCTTTTCTGTGAATCATCACTCTCCCAATGCCCTGTGCACACAAGATACTATTATCAGCAAATCTAACCTTACTATTGACAGATTCATCAAGGCTGTGAAACCGGTCTTTGTGACCAGTCATGTGTGTAGAACATCCTGTGTCAAGGTACCAGCAGTGATCATCACTGGTTGCTTTTGTGGTCACCAACAGCAATACTGGATCAGAATCTGAGCCTTCTTCAGCAGCCAACTGAGCTTCATCATCAACACTTTTGTCTTTGTGCCAACATTCTTCAGCAAAGTGCCCTTTCTTTCCACAGTTATAACATTCAAGGTTCTTCTTGTCCTAGTTTTTCTTTCCACTTCTTCCTCCACCCCTTCCTCTTGAGCCACTGAAACCTCTCTTCTGTGACTGAGAGCTGTCCTTAGAGTAATTGCCCCTTCCTCTTGAATTCTTGGTCTTGTCCTTGCTCCTTTTACCTCTATTGTTGTCAGAGAAACCTTTCTTTGTTTGGTTCTGGGCCTGCAAAGCTTGTTCTGCAAAAGTTTTATCATTTGACCTTTCTTGAAGCCTTTGGTCATGTGCCTCGAGAGAGCCTTGCAACTCATCAATAGATAGGGATTCCAGGTCCTTTGATTCTTCAATTGTAACCACTATGTGGTCAAATCTTGGATTCAAGGTTCTCAGAATTTTCTCAATCAGCTTCAAATCATCAATTTTATCACCACAACTCTTCATGGAATTGACAAGAATCTGCAGCCTTCCAAAGTAATCAGCAATCTTCTCATTCTCCTCCATCTGCATAAGTTCAAATTGCCTTCTGAGGGTTTAAAGACAAACCTTCTTCACCTTCTCTGCACCTGCATAGGTCTTATTCAAAATGTCCCAAGCTTCTTTGGCCGAGGTGGCAGTAGCAATCTTCTCAAAATGGGCATCATCAACACATTGATGCAAGATCACCAAGGCTTTACAATCTTTCTTCTTCAAATCTTTAAAATGTGCCCTTTGTGCATTTGTTCCTTCCTTTGGTTCTGTGATTCCAGTCTCAACAATTTCCATCAAATCTTGGAAACCCAGTAGTGCTTTCATCTGCACGCTCCATCGGCTGAAGTTCTTGCCTGTTAGGACTGGAAGGTTGGCGGGGAAATGACCATTGGCAGCCATGATCAATGCGGAATTCCCTGAATCGAATCTTGCTCTAGATACCACTGTTAGAACCTATGAGTTCTTGAATTATTGTACCAAAGAAACAGAGTTGTATTAACTCTTAGGGAAGAAACAATAGGGAGAATTGGGTGATTGATTTGAAAGAGTGAAATTGTAATGAAAAAGTATATTATTCAAATCAGAACCAGAGTATTTATACATATTAAAACTGAAAACCAATTTTATCCCTCAGCTTAACTAACTTTCTACATTGGGCAACTACCAAACTAACTACCTTAACCAACTTTAGTTAAGGGAACAAACCAGAATTGGCTTTTACACATCAACACTCCCCCATAAAAACAATTCTACTCAACTACGCACATCAACAATTATTATTAAAATATTTATTTTATCTAGCTATCTGTCTCCCAAGGTGCATGACACGTATATTATTTAAATTAAGGAGTTTCTTAAACATGTCAATTGCACATATTAAGCCCTCAAGGTAATGTTATATATTGACATATATGGTGTTAACACACAAAGCACAAAAGCAAGCATATACGTGTGTGTATTAAAAAATTAAAAAGGCTGGAAAAGAGATAAAGGAAATAAAGGGAATATTCGTTAAATGAAAAACATATATAACAAAAAAATAAAAGAATCTAGTTATTTTAAATTTTTGTGCCAAAATAAGAACATAAAATTTCATTTGAGATCGCTTAATGGTGATAAACATATAGAATTGAAAACATATTTCTTATTTGATTAATCTTAATATAAGCAATTCATAGTTTGAATTAATTTTCTATTTTCTCATTCTCTTTTACTTTATTTGAGATTCTAGATTTTGAATAAATAAAACTAATATTCAATACTGATTAATTGAAACCAAATTTTATAAAAAGAAAAATATTTATAATTAGTGTATTTAATATATATGTGTGTATTTACAATATTTATATATAATACCTTCAAAATCACCAATATAATTCACCATGTTAATTTTTTATCAAAAAGTTAATTAATTGTTTTTTGAAAAAACTATCATAAAATTGTTAAAACTAAAATTCATGAACTAATTCAAACATAAAATATTGTAGACTAAATAAGGGAAATGAAAAAGCTAATTGATGGAGGGTCCCATATTGCTGAAAAACCTATAAGGCTAGAACTAAAGTGCTACTTCTTACATAGCCTTCTTTTCCTTTAATTCCCCTTTCCGTTTCTTCATCACCAAATTGGCCACATTTTATAGTACGTATCTACTTGCTTGTTTACTTGCATGTGAATTATGGAACAATTTTTATGAACAAGAATAATATCTTCATGTTCTATTCTGTCATGTCTCAACCGACACCAAGGTCACCGATTCATATATAAATATGTCTATATAAGTATAAACTATTTTCCATGTTCATTCAATTCCTACGTTGTTGTTATATATCGTCGCGTTGGACAAAATCTCATAAACACTCCTTACATAACATTAGTATTTATAGCTGATAGTTGCATCACTTCACTATGTTCTCAACTGCCACCGCAGACAGTGTTCCGGCAGCAGCGTCACCGTACAATTCCACGGTGGCGACGAGCCTCGGACGGCGGAGGATTCCAATACACACGACGTTCTACTGGGGCCACAAGGTGGACATACTGTTCCATTGCTGGCCCGGCGACAGCGCCGCCATGTATGCGGTGGCGTTAATCCTCGTGTTCGCCGTGGCGGTGCTGGTGGAGTGGCTCTCATTCACCAACATCGTGAAACTCAAGCCTGGGGGGTCAAACGACGTCGTCGGGGCCCTCCTTAGGACAGGGCTATACGGCGTGCGTTCCGGGCTCTCTTACTTGGTTATGCTGGCCGTCATGTCGTTTAACGGAGGCGTGTTTCTCGCCGCAATTGGCGGCCACGTCATCGGGTTCTTGGTTTTCGGTACACGTGCTATCATGAAGAAATCGAGCGGGTTGGATTCTTCTAAACCGTAGGATTTGACACTTTTGAAAACTTTGAAGTGCGACCGTTGGATCCAGCGGTTGAAAACTGAAGCAACGCAACGTTTCGGTTTCGGGTGTGCTTTTCTGAATTCTTGAGAAAAACAAAAAAAAAATGAAAATACAAAAACGGTGTGTTTTAAATGCCAAGAAAAAAAGCGTATGAGTATGATGGTGTTTTTCTGAGTTACAAATAGCGTAAATTTATTTTCGTTGTTGAAACGTAACAATTGGTTAATTTTTTTTTAGTCTTATGTTCAAATTGTGAAATGCAAAATAAGAGGCTACTGTTGTTCATTTGAATTGTGTGAGAATGTGTTTGCATATCGTTCATCTGGGATTGAGATCTTCATGTGGTCAATTTGATGCTATAAAGTTGAATAATCAGTTACATTAGTTTGGTTGAATTCGAATAATCGGTAAAGGTCGAATCAGATCTAATCAAACCCTGGTTTACGAGTTGAAAATTTTTCAACATTTTTTATTTGTTATTTTTATCTTCCCTTCTCTTCACATTCCACAATTTCCACACATGTCAATAACAGACCCTTTCCCTTTCTCCAATTATAAGTGATCTCTTATAGACTTATAGTCCAAACTACAGAATCTCGAAGTCAATGAGTTTTCATTTGTCCCAATAAGTTTACTACATGACTACGACATGTGCTTTATCCGCTTTGGGTGAATGAATCCCATCTTGAGCATAATAAAAACTTTATCCATCTCAAAAATGATGTAAACTAGTCAAGCTTTTGCTTCTAGAGACACCATCCTTAGGTTGAGAATCATAAAATTCTTAGCAGGGGAATAAAGCTATTTTAATTAAATAAAAAAAATTGCTGAGTGAGAGAAGGTGAAAAAACAGAGAAAAATTGATGAAGGAATAATGCGAATTGCAATGCATTAATACTGTGGTGTATCAACCTTTGATAAATTGGATATATACAACAGAAAATTCTCATAACTGATCAATAACTAAGTCCATAACAACTAACTTAACAAACAAAATTGCAAAGGAATTATATAAAATTATTATTTATCGATGGAAGAAGATATTTTGGATTCCCATCTTGGACATAAGTGATTTCAACATTGCTGCAGATATTGGTTTTATAATTATTTCACCAACAATCTTTTTCCAATCTGCTTCAGCTGCTTAATACTCCAAGCTCCTAGAAGCCAGTTTATAATTTGGTCAGAGTATTGGCAAAATGAAAGATATGTGTAACTTATTTTTGGTGTTGAAGGACAGTATTTATAGCATTCACAGAAGCTTTCACACACGTGTGAGTGGAGGGTCATTTGACCCCACTAACTATAGAATGATTGTGCCATGTGTCCTTTCGGATATGGAGAGGATTTGGCTTTGGGAGAATACCTCTTTATAATCTGCCACACGTAAGGGACATGTATTCTTCTAATATGCATGTTATTCCGAGACTATCCTCTTCTTATCATATCAATGGATAATTTATCTGTTTAAGCTGCATCCTCCACCGAGTGAGTTGTCTCCTTCACCTGGATCTTATCAATAAGTTGTCTTCTTCATCTGAGTGAGTTGTCTCCTTCACTCGGATCCATCCTCGAACATTAATAGATCAGCAAGTTGATGTTTTGGACTTTACATGCACCAAACGAATGAAACTATCACTAATTACTTTCTTATAAATAAAGTGTCAATCTATTTTAATAATCTAGCTATTTCAATATGTTTTGATATGGAAGGAAGGATTGGAAGCTAAATGTATGGTAGATTGGTTGTCAGGAAGACCAAATTTGGGTCAATTGAAATTAATCTTAAAATCTCTAAGTGAAACTGTGAGCTAATGCTTTATACTCGACTTCAGCAGGGGACCTAGAAACCACATGTTGTTTCTTAGATTTTCCATGAAACTAGTGAATCTCCCCAGAAAACACAGGGTCCAGTGGTGGATCTATGTGTATCAATACAATTCATTCCATCAATCAACACTAAAATAATCTTTTGGACTGCTCAATGACATCAGTATATGAGAAATGCATAAAAGTAACCTTCCTCTTCTTTTCATTCATAAAGACAGCGTTTATCTATATATATAGATGCTTTTTGTTTCTATATAAACAGAACAGTACCACAACTTCATAAAAGGGATAAGAACAAAAAGTGCAACATTACACCACTGGATAGGAAAAGGCCTCGGATTGCAACTTACTGTGCAATGTGTGGTAAAACAGATGACAAAAGGCAAGTGAAAAAGGATAAGATAGCACTAGGCAACAAGGTAAACATTGATCCTTATGGATAACATGAAGAGAGAAGACAAGCTCAGACTCATTTTAAAATAAACAAATAAAAAATAAGAATATTATAACGATGCTAATATATATATATATATAACATTTTTTCATAATTTAGCAACATTTAAGGTATATTTGGTAAAATTAACTGAAAAGTTAACTAATTTGATTAAAAGTATTTTATAAAATTAGTTTAAAAAAGGTAAAATGACATATAAGGATATTGTTAATTATTAATAATGATGAGTAAAAGTTGTTGAGAGAAAGAATTGTAATAAATTTTCAGCTAATAACTAAAAAATGAGCTTATTTTTAAAAGTTATCTCAAGTAGTTTCTAAAAAAAGTTAGTATAAAGTCCATAATTATCTATAAAAACTATTTTATCATACATTGATAAAATTATTTTATTCACTAATTTTAGCTTTAATGTAATTGGAATGTCTTACCAAACATACTCTTAAAATTGATTTACATTGTTGCAAGAAATGTGAAGTTTTCAACAAGTAATTTGGTTAATCTAAACGAAGATCTAAGATGAAAAGTGTATTTCAAACGAAATTGCCAATAATGATCCAAACAAAATTGAAATTGCAGTATGCATTTGAAATTGTTAAAACCCATGTTAATTTAGATTAAAAATAACTATTAAATTTCATTTCATTCTAATACTTTTAATAGAAAGAATCTCATCATGTGACATTGTGACTCATTTGTCTAGGAGTCTTTCCATGGTTTCCATTACGATGTAATCGAGATTTCACTAAGCAATTATATGATAAATTAATCATTACACAAATGAAAACCTTTATGTTCCTAGTTTTGTTGAACTGACATCCATATATTAAAAAAATGACAAATAACAAAATAGTACCCAGCGTGAGCCTTAAAATACAGCTAAGAAGTTTATGTTTCACTCAGTTTTTATCATCATTGGGTTCCTCTTTCCATTTTAATAAGAGGTAATTCCAACAAGAAATTACTCCTTAAAAGTGTGTGATACTGTATTGTTGTATCTACCAGCAGCAGAGATGGACATGCCCATGTCTAATGGCACAAACAACATGATGATGCAGATGCAGATGAGCTTCTACTGGGGCAAACATGCCATAGTGCTTTTCTCTGGTTGGCCTAATCACAGCCTTGGCAATTACATCTTAGCTATGTTGTTTGTGTGCATCTTAGCTATGGCTATTGAGATTCTGTCTAACCAACCAGCCATCAAGCGTGGGACTAGTCCCTTAATTGGAGGGCTGATTCAGACTTGTGTCCACTTCTTTCGAATCAGTTTTGTTTACTTGGTGATGCTTGCTGTCATGTCCTTCAACGTGGGAATCTTCATAGCTGCTGTGGTTGGCCATTCCTTGGGATTCTTCATTGCCAGGTCTCGTGCTATTGCTATTGCAAACAGGGAAAATCAAGGGTCCTCCTCTGTTACTCTCAAGATTTAAACTCTTCTATGCAACATAGCTTGTCATGTGCCATAGGATTTCCTTATTATAAAGTTTAATTTTCTCGTTTATTAAATAGATTGATGAGCTATGCCTGCTTGTGTTTGTTAAGTTTTTTCTTGTATGTTGTGTTCATAATTTAGCTATATAGTTCTTTGGATTTGAGGTCTTTAGGTAAGGAAGGACGTATCAAGCAGGGGAGTCTGATTGAGAAATTATTGTAAAAGCATAGTATCTATCTATAGATATAGTAAAATACTATTGAAAAAGATATTAAATATGGTAATGAAATTATTTTGATATGATTATCTTAAACTTTTGATGAGAAAAATGATTGTGCACTGCAAATACAGTTAATCACAACCCTTGATTTATGATAAATTTGTTGACTTTACTAATTAATATTTTAAAAGTCATATAAACGAAGAATCATGATTAAATGCCAGTGTAAATTAATTAAACTCACTAAGTCAAATATAAGAATTATTAAGTCATGTCACATGTCTTCTTTCTTGTCCTTCAAATAAAAGAAATTAACACCTCATTAAAAAAATTTCTCTTTCTTGATTGTTAACTTTTTTTATTAAGGTGTAATTTATTCATTAGAAAAAAAGGAAAGGAAATGCAGAAAGAAAACAATAATTTCAATTTGGAGAGGCGATGAATTGGGCAAGGTTAATTAGCGTTCGCGGCCCTTCCGCGTTAATTTTTTTTTGGATAAATATGTTTTTATTTAAAAAAAGTTATTTGTATTCCCTGAAATATAGGTAAGATTTGTTTTCATTTTTATAATTTAAAATCTGTGGTTTTGGTCTTTCGAAAATTAAAAATACACCAATTTAGTTTTTATTACACTTTTTTTTGCTACAAATTTTACTACGAATTTTTACAAATAAGTAGGGATGGAAATAGGGCAAGTCATCGACAAAACCTATGGCCTAGTCACCTATTTAACAAAAAATAAGGGCAAATTTAGACTTTTTTAAAAGCCTGCATATTTAAAGAGAAAAAACTTAGGTCTATGTAAAAGTCTATAAAGTTGGATAGATGAGCCTATTTATATTTAAAAATTAATAAATATATTAATATTATATAAACATATGTATGCCTTTATATATAAATAATATAACATTTAGATCGCAGTTAAAAATTTAGTAATTAGAACTAATTCTTTCTTTACAAACTCAAATGATAAAAAGAACACTAGATTTGAAATCAAAATTACGGTTCAACTTCCCCTCTTCCATCTTCTTTCTCTACCCACACGGCTACCTCTTCCTATCAAGTTTCAAACTATCTCAGTCACCACCAATAACCTGCTTCCCAAGGAACATCGCAACCACAACCACTCACTAGAACGTCGCAACCACGACTACTCACGGGAATGTCGCACATCTTCCACCGTCAATCCTTTCACTTGACGCACCTCACTCCTCATCGCAGCAACTTCCGGAGGAATGTCATGGCAACTCTTATGTTTGTCGTACGATGCGACATGCACCTCACTCCTCCATATGTGAGGATGAGCTGACCTGGTTTAAATTTCTCTTCTGTTTGTTAGAGTTGTCAAATTAACCCCTAGCCTAGTGGGCAATCCATTAACCCCTTTACTAATGGGGAATTTTAAGCCCCAACCCCCTTCAACCCACTCATTAAATGGGCTAGGTTGGGGCTAGTCGCTAGGTCATGTGTCTTGATCCTAATTTTCTTAAATTATTAATTGAAAAATAATTATGCACCTAATTCCCAAAAATTGCTTCTTTGAAAACCCTAGATTTTCAATTTCATGGTTAAAGAATACAATGTCTACAAATTTTTTGGTTAATTTATATTTATAATTAGTTAATAATTTATCTAAATAATATTTTTTGGATCAAATTTGTAAAAATAATAGATATGGACTACCTAGAGTGGGTCAATCAGCCCTTATAGTGGGTCAGCCCACTTTGTGGGCCTCACTAGTTAATTTAAAACGATCATTTCCCTAAAATTTGGGCCCATGGGTCATCCCTAGCCCACATGGCTTTGTGGGCTTCTAGTGAGTGGACCTTTTGGCCTTGGCCCACGTGGGCCAGGGTAGGGTGGGTCTAAATAGGCTAATTTGACAGCTCTATTGTTCGTCATTGCAACCCTAATTTTTTCGACCTAAAAAAAGATCCTAATTTTCTTAAATTATTAATTGAAAAATTATAAAACCTAATTCCCAAAAATTGCTTCATTGAAAACCCTAGATTTTTAATTTCATGGTTAAAGAAGGCATTGTCAAACATTTTTGTTGGTTAATTTATATTATTAGTTAATAATTTTTTAAAATAAAATATTTTTGGATCAAAATTAAAAAAATAATAGATATGGGTTGCCTGGAGTGAGCTAGGTAGCCTTTAGAGTGGGCCTCACTAGTTAGTTTAAAAAGATCATTTTCTCTAATATTTAGGCTTATGGGCCAGCCCTAGCCCACAAGCTTTGTGGGATTTTTGCCCTATGGACTTTTTTGTGAGTGGGCTTTTTGGCCTTATGGACTATTTTGCCCCTAACCCACAAGGGCCAAGGTAGGGTGGGGCTAAATGGGCTGATCGATTTGACAGCTCTAATGTTCATCATATATAGCATCCCTAATTTTTTCGACCAAAAAAATCCTAGTTTTCTTAAATTCTTAATTGAAAAGTTCTGAAACCTAATTTCTAAAAATCGCTTCATTTAAAACCCTAGATTTTCAATTTCATGATTAAAGAATGTAGTGTCTAACAATTGTTTTTTTGGTTAATTTATATTTATTAGTTAATAATTTATCAAAATAATATTTTTTTCATCAAATTTGGAAAAATAAAATATATAGGCTGCATGGGGTGGGCCAGCCCACTCTGTTGGCCTCACTAAATAGTTTAAAGAGGATAATTCTTCCCTAAAATTTATGCCCATGGCCAGCCCGAGCCCATAGGGCCTTTTGGCCTTATTGGAATTTTGGCCATGTGGACTATTTTGGCCCTGACACATGTGGGCCAGGGTAGGGTAGGCTAAATGGACTGATTTGACAGCTCTACTATTTGTCATACCAGGCCTTTTCAACTCGTCGCAACAGTTCATTACAGCTCTACCATTGGTTCATCGCAGCTTTGACTTAAGACACACTTTCTGCAGAAGCTCTCTGAAATAACAGAACTTTGAGAATAGTTATTAAGCTTCTGAGTTTAAGTTTATAATCATCAAAACTAAGAGTTGGGGTGTCATAGACTTTAATGTCTTAAGACTCAACATATACCATCAATACCCAAATATAACTTGGAACCCTAATTGTAAACCCTAAGGTTAGGCAACATCAAGGAAACTCATTACATACAACAATCCTTAGCCTAAGAATAACCAATCAATCACAAGCAAGATAAAACAAGCAAGGGGAAGAGAATAGGGATCATTCAATGATTCAAGCAAGATTGGAGTGAGTGGGTGAACTACACTCACCTTAAGAGCAAAGGAAATAGAGGTGTTGGAGGGGTGAGAGGGGTGATCCAAAGCTTCCTTGGGTGACTTGAGGTTGAATAAAGAGCTCCTTCTTCTTTCTTCTCTCTCATTCTCTCTCTAAGATCCTCTCTTTAAAAGTGAAGAAGAAACATAAATGAGGAACCCTAAACAGAAACAACATTAAAAGTTGTTTGGCGCATTCTCGCTCAAGCGAAGACTTGCTCGCTTGAGCGAGCAAAAAAGGAAACTCTGCAGATTCGCGTTCTCGCTCAAGCGAGAACCTGCTTGCTTGAGCAAGAGAAAGTCAGAGAGCTTGGGGGAAATCTCGCTCAGGCGAGGGAATTGCGCCTGAGCGAGACAATTTTACAGAGCAAACTCTGGAATTCCCCTCAATTGCACTCAAGTGAGAGCCTTCTCGCTTGAGCGGAAAAACCAGATATCAGTTCCCCTGTTTTTACTGATATGTTTGCTCGGGAGAGGGCACTCTCTCCTGAGCAAGGACCCTCTCGCTCAAGCGAGACCATTCTCACTAGAGCAAGTTTACTGCATAATGGGAATTCCAAATTCCCATTCCCAGCCTTTCCCATTAATGTTGATAAGATATATCAATTTTATATGTAATATTTGTATAATTTTAAGGACTATTACATAATTGCACTAACAATATTAAAATATTATCTATTCTATTATAATATATTAAAACTAAGTTGCAATTTCAAATGCTGCCACCTCATCTTTATTTTTTCCACAACTTTATTTTGCCACGTCAAGGAAAATATGAGGTGTCATATATATTCCCAAACTCACCCATTCTTCAAGTGTCATCATGATGAATTTTTACCTATCATTACTTAATCACAATATTGCATGCATTATTTTGCCATTACTCCTTGTCCCAAACCCATTCATTTTTCTACCATTACTCAATCTCCTTCCCCTCATTCTATTATAACTGACACAATAGTCGTTACTTACTCACAATATTGCACGCATTATTTCGTCATTACTCCATGTCCCAAACCCGTCCATTTTCCCACTGTTACTCAGTCTCCTTCCTCCTTCTATTATAATTGACACAATAGAACGTATTTGCAGCATCAAAAGTATTTAACACGGATGCATCTGTGCGTAATGGTGGCACTTGAGATACTTGCGGTGGTGTCTTGAGAGATCATAATGGTTGTTGGATTATGGGCTTCAATCAGAATCTTGGCTCCACTTCGATTCTAATGGCTGAGTTGAGGGGGGGGTCTGCTCAGCTTTGGAGTTAGCTTGGAACAAGGGTATAAAAAAGGTGTGGGTTGAAAGTGATTCTCAGGTTGGTGTTCATCTCATCCAGAGTGGTACCTCTCCTTCACTTCCTTACCATTTTATTGTTCAGAGAATCAGAGGTATGATCCAGCAGGACTGGCAAGTTCATTTGTCCCATATTTGGAGAGAAGCTAATGGTGTTGTTGATTGTTTAGCAGGAACTGGTCTTACCTCCCACTTTGATGTCAATATTTTTCTTCATCCTTCTGATTGGGTGTCCTTACATGTTTTCTATGATTTTATATGCAGCATTAGGCCTAGCTAGGTGATCTATTTTGTTTTTTCTCTGGCTTTTTAACCTCCATTTATAAAAAAAAAGTTTATTTTTCACATTTGAAACACCTAGCTATGCTCACTATGTAAAAATGTGTATATTTGTCTTTTATGCGGTTTGGTGTTTTCAATTTTTTTTGTGCAATATTTTGCATTACATCCATGGTATGCAATTGTTTTTTGTGTACATGGAGATTTATATTGCTAGTTTTATATTACTTCTATTTCGTTATAAGTTTTTTATTGGATTGATTAAGTTTTCATTTGGAGGCCGTTGTTCGATTGTTTAATTTCATTTTATACTTTTTGTAACAGCCTAATAGCTACAATAGTTTAAGGTGCAAAATTAGTATTCATCATTCTAGAGCTTTGTTAATTACTTTATATCTAGCTAAAACATGATGTTTATTAATTTTTAAATGTTATATCATTTACTAAATGGAAAGCATATATATCATCTTCAGCCTCAATGACTAGAGATCAAGAAGGCATATTTTTACTTAAACAATGGTGTGTGTGTCTATTTTTGTGTGTAAAACATTTTATATAAATCAGGACATTCTAAGTATATTATATTTTTTGTCACTTCATATTTCTAGTAAAAAGATTGTAATTTGTACCATTGTACTTATTATTTTTACATTCATTTTATAGTCTTTACTAAGTATGCTTACAATTTATATCAAAGTATTAATATATTACATTAAAGGTGGTAATAAATACAATTTTTCTATAACTATAATTTCATTTTTTTTTTAAAATGCTTCAATATTAATTTTCATATATTCTATTATCTACTTATATATAAAAATTGAAATGTGAAATCTTGAATTTTCATTTACTATATTTACTTATCCTTAAAATATATTCTAAAAAATTCACACAACTCATCTATTTATATCTAGTTGTTACCTAATTCACCTACTCTCATCTCACAAGATTAAATTATAAACTAAATTTTTACTTTAAACCAATAACTCCTTCCTCAAACGATGAAATTAGATGTTATCAAAGTTGTATCTATCATTAAGATTAATCTCTTGTAATTATCTCTCATCCACCCTTATGTATGAGTTTTATAAGCAGCATATTTGTCTGTTTTGCTGGAAAACACCCCATATGTTCCATCATTCCCAAGGTATCAGCAACTTCCAGCTAGCAAATACATCAATTTACTTACCATTTCCCTGGAAAACATTTAACTTTGATATGGATACACAACCAAGGCATAAAGACCAACACTGTCTTCCCTATAGCAACAGGAACAATCAATCTAATAAGAAAAATCATTATACAGATCCATGTCTAAGAGCATATCATCCCAATTCCATTGGCTGCTACTACCTTGATCTCCATTTATCATTGCTTCAAATCCTTCTAATTGGAAGTCCATTGGAAACTCACCAACCATGCCCTGTTGATCAAAGTATGAATACATATTCTCTTGCTGTGAATCAAGCATATGGTTCAGTCCATCAGCATCAAATGTCACACCACTCTCTTGTTGAACCCCTTGTTCAGTTGGAGACTCACTCTGCTGGCACCTTCTCTTTACTGAGCTTGAACCAATGTTTCTAGGCTGGGGCCTAATGACTTGAACATCTTTGGTTATTTGTCCATTATCTTCAGCTTCTAGAGCATTTAATTTTTTACTCAGATGACAGTTCCAATAGTTTTTCACATCATTAGCAGTCCTTCCTGGCAACCTTCCTGCAATCAGTGACCACCTGAAGAAAGAGTAGCAACTATCTTAAAATCCTTCAATTATTACATATGTTATAGTTAAATACCAACACAATCACAAACATATGTTAAGGAATCCCCTGCCATGTATTATAATGCTATTACCAATAGGACTATGATTTTTCCCTAAAAGAGCATGCAAGTGTGGTGGGGGGTGGTAAGGTTAAAACCTAAGAAAAGGTGGGAATGAATTATGAAACATTATTCTTGTCAATATCCCACACTGGAAAATACCAAAAGGAAAAGTTCAAAGTCAAAGTTGACCTGTTGCCTAGTAATTTGTGAAGTTTGACAATCATTTCCACTTCTTCCTCATCAAAATTTCCTCTCTTGATGTTAGGACGGAGATAGTTCAGCCACCTTAGCCTACAACTCTTTCTGCACCTGTTTAGACCTTCAACAAACCAATATTCAAAGAAGAAATAATCAGCTGAAAAAGTACTTTTAAGTATTATGCAAATTCAACATGTGGGGATCTTCCTTTTTTTTCTGTAGTCTTACTCTATTCTGTTATTCTTTTCAGTTTTTCCATTCATTTAATGTAAATGTAAATACAATTACATTCATCATCCATGCTCTGTCCAAATATTGCTAAGATTGAACAAATCATTTCACCACTGACAAATTGATCCCCATTTCCTTTACTTTACCATTAGCATTCCTTAATTTGGAAAATACAATTAGCAAACTCAATAAAAAGAAAGAAAGAATTGAATTAAGTTTACCAGCCAATAGAGGAACACGATGCCACTTTCCTTCTCCATATTGTTGTATGCATTTCTTGAGCAAGTGATCTTCCTCTTCTGTCCATGCAACACCACCCATTCCTTCTCACACTCTGTGACCACTACCTCTCTCACAGCCACCTTCAACTTCTTTTATATATATTATATATATATAGACATTTGTTTCTTGAAGTACAGTGTGCCAAACAAGCCAGCAAGGCAGCATCAATATGCAAGTTTCGTGCATCAAGATCATAGTAAATGGTCCATTGGTCTTTCCAAAACTCTGATACCAAGCTCTATGTTTTTAAATAGACATCATAAGTATGCAATGGTGGTCCTCATCATTCATAACATGGATCTGTAGGTACTCACAACAGAAGCTTATCTAAATTCCTATTCAAAGCCAAACCCATCCCATCTGTATGCTTTGGTCATTTGTCATCTCATTAGGATTAGGAGAGTCTTATAACAAACAACAATAACAACTTGTTATTCTTAACTACCATCCTTATCCCAATTACTGTCGGCTAGAATTGATTTTAAATCACTTTCTTCTAACGTGCTTCTTAAATCATGCATAATTCATTTTCTGTCTTCATTCTATAAATTTGTCAAAATCAATTCTGCCCTACTGTAAACCAAACGGACCCTAAATAAAGTTAGTTCAAACATGCTATTAGCCCCTATTAAAACCAAATTTTAAATGATTAAAGCAGGGTATTTTTTAATTTTTCATCTTCCCTTTTTCACAAAGTTGAAATTTTATATGATTGAAAGTCAGGCACATATAACATAGCACGAACATAACATTGAACGAAACAAGAGAGTGATCAATCAATGGGGTTTTGGATAGTCTTTATTGATGACCTTGCACCTTCAAGTAGGTTGCTTGGGCAGATCTATGTTTGCGGTCCATGGATGCATAGATTCCAAGATGAAGACAAAGAGAAGGACTAGTTAAAATCAAACTGGTCCTTCAATATTGTTTTTTGTTGTTGCTGTGATGTTGACACTGAAATGGCTTCTATTAATGGGGCCTCTATCTTCTTTTACGTTCTGATAATGCACATGGTCGTACTGATATTTGCAGCATATACACTATCATGGCCATGGGAAAGCCATGCACAAAAATGTGATAGAGAAATATAAGACATGGATAATTTATTACCCTTATCCAATTAACAGTACTTTTCTTTTTTTACTCTAATAAGCACTTGCAATCTCTGTTAATCAGAGTAAAACAAGGGGATTTATGAAGAAGGATGCATTTTATTATGTTAAATTTAAACTTGCATTTAAAAAACTATACTGAATTCCAATATTATTTTGGTATATGATGAATTCCAAATTTTAAATTGATTTTTTAAAGATATTTAAACATACTGCATATATTAAAAGTTACTTAGTAATATATACTATGACACAGTTTCTACTGAATTATATTAGCCAACTAATAATTAAAAATGTTTAAAGTGATTGAGAATAGGGAACACTCTTTAAGCTTAAAAAACACAATAGATACAATGAATCAATTACCAAAACCATCACAAGCTAAAAGAAATAGCAAACAATATGTGTTGATGTTAAAAGAAATCCCATAAAAATAAAGGAGGAGGGTTCAACTTACACCAGTATAAGTTACACTAAATATTATATTATTAATAACTTTAAATTGTATGTGAATTTTATTGATCCAACCGTTGAATTATAACTATTCATCACCGAGATTATTTGTGTCAAATTTCGTAAAATTTTAATACTGATAATTTAATAATCAAATTGTTCATAATTTTCATGTGTTTCAAAAGTATATATGATGTATTAAATAATTTTGGATCAACGTAAAATTTTATAGATATGATCAATATGATATTAACTTTCAATTCAATGGTTGATTTTGAAAATAATTATTTGTAAAAAAACTTATTCAATAGTGTAATACTTGATGTAACTTATAGCTATTGTGAGTTGAAACCTCCTCAAAATAAATAAGTGTAGCATATTGTAATATATAATACTTACATTGATTAGATACAATGGAAAATTATTTTTACAATAATAAAAATATTTTTAAATTTATGAATATATTATCTTTATTATTGAACTTGATAACTTGATCATGAATATATATATATATACACACACATACATACACTTAATTATTTAATATATTATGTAAAATTTAAAAATATGGATGGGAGATTAAGTTACTCCATTTAATAACTATATATATAAAATAAAAATTTAAAAAGTTTAATTATTGAATAATGTGATATTAATATGTTGATCATAAACACTCTCCTTTGCCGTACATTTTAATAGTGTCTTAAGTCTCCTTCTCCACCTACTATGACTTCATTCTAGCATATTCAAACATTCTAAAGTAGTAGACACCATTATCCACTTGTTGCTAGTGTTGCCAATCGCTCTCCTCCATCATGTAGTCTTTCCAGGCATGTTTAGATGATTTTTCGACTATTTCCGTACGTTTTGTCATTTTTGTCGTCCCTGGCCAGTGCTATTGTCACTTATTCCAACCAACGACCCCATCATTGGAGTCGTTCTTCCCAGACGAGATCATTGTCGCTGAAACAAACTCCATCGAAGCTCAAAAGCGCCTTCATGAGTCATTTCTTTACCAACGCGTCTTTCTACCAATTGTCGTTGTTTGTCACGCGTGGCAACTCGTGAAACCTCTTTTCCCGCCATTCTCAATGAAACCAGTGTTACCCACCTTGCTAGTTCCAAATATACACTTGTTTGTTTAGTTCGAGTTTTAATTAGTTGTTGTTGTTAATTCCTTTTTGGATGCGTTTTCTCTCCTACACTTGTTTTTTGAATGATTTTTTTTTTGTTCCATAGCTATTTCGGTATTTCCTCTCACTAAACCTACAAAGATGTATCCCGCTGTTATCCCAAAGCATATTACTGGTCTCATGGCTTTCCCAATATAATCTATCTGATCCCACGACTTTCTTAGTGTAATCAATATGGGCTTGCGATCTATGATCTCAAATTTTACTAATTGATATTGGTATATTTGTAACATACTTAAAGCTCTAATAAACTTTAGCTTGAGAGGGAGTGTTAAAATTAGTCACAAGTCATTTTTAATTAGTAATGACTAGATAATCATTAGTTGTACAATCCCTAATTAGTTACAAATTAGGATTAGATTTAGTAATCACATTCATTTCTATTTATTATATACATGTGATCTAAGTTAGACACATAGAAACCCACATTCAACAATTATAAATATTAAATTAAGCCCTATAAAGATTAACATCAATAAATACACAACACTCACCAATTTTTTTTTTGGTAATGGGGAAAATCAAAGAAACAATAAGCAAGCAAAAAAAAAAAAAGCGGCTAACTAAAAGCTGCATCATGAGCTAAAAGGCTAAGCACATCATCAGGGGGTATTAAGTCCGAGAGTTGGTACAGGCCAAGTGTGAAAGCGTATCAGTAGAGGCATTAACATCACAGGGGATATGGGATAAATTCACGACTCAATCTCTGTTTAACAAACTTCTAATCTATATAATAACATAAGCATGAGGATGACAACTAGTACACAGGCTTCCATGAAAAGCATTGACAACCTCCAAGGCTTCACATTCACACATAATTTCCCTAAAATTCTCATTCCATGCGACATGAAGACCATTACGAAATTCCAGTAATTCAACTAAGTATGAATTCCCTCTCCCCTGAATTGGAAGAGAAGCCAATAATCCAAGTACCCTGAGAATCTCTAATTAGACCTCCAGACCTTATGTCTCCATGAATAGAACAGTTGCCATCCATATTTAATTTGAGTAGCCCAGTATGCGGGAGAGGCCCACGAGGAATAGAGAACAAATAAGTGTGCTCAATTACTAATCTCATATCAGCCTCAAAGTCTTTGATCCAGTGCACCACTTGAGTAAATGGCCAAATTTTGTTATCCAAAGCGTAGCTATTGCGCCACTTCCAGATCCAACAGGCAACAGAAGTAAAAGTCAAGCATCTCTCACTTTGAAGCATTCTACAAATCCATTGAACAACATTAATTAGTGATTGAAAATTGATGTATGCCAATGCAACCAAGATGGGTCCAAACTTCAACAGCATGGTTACAATCACGATGGCTATGCAAAATGTTTTCTTCTGCGTTGAGACATCATGGGCAAGTCGCTGAAGAAGCTAAATTTCTTTTGAACGAAGAAAATTAGTTGGAAGCACATTCCTAAGAGAAAGCCAGGAAAGCATTTTAATTTTTTCTAGAATTGGTAATCTCCAAAGAATTTTCCATTAGCTACTATTTGATTGTAATCTTTGATCACCAGAAAGCCACTTATAGGCTGAACCAGGGGAGTAAACGCCACTACCAGCTTCCTTCCAACATCAGTTGTCCACAAAATGTAACAAAATGTTGGGGTTTCCGTACATTATAAATAAAGGAAGTGAGCTTGGTAGGGAGAGGAGTCATAAGATGTAATGTCCTAATTCCTGAATTCATAAATAATGCCTGTTGGGAGCACCATTTCCAAATTTCTGAAATTATTTCGCTCATTATCGATATTCACAAACAATACATCACAATGCTTAGGTAATCCAACAATTACATAAGCATAAGCCATCCATAAATAACCCAATAAATTACAATTAAAATGCCACTCAGTGGCTTACTACAACTTTACAGATTCATATCATGTCCACTACATCTCAAATTCCAAATCAAATGATTACCATGATAAGTCTTCGACAATCCATCCAAGAGAGTCCTCAACTCTCCCATCTAGCATCCGAACAACAACCTACACATCTGAATATAGTTCCCATATCGTGGATGAGACTACGTCCCAGTGAGTGTGATCATGCATATAGTGCGGGGATAGCAGGCAAATGTGAATGCAACATCAATGTACATAGATTCATGTTTTGCTATACAACACAATCTACCAGGTAGTCAGGCAATGCACATTACAATTCCTCCAATGGAAAACCACTCATGCATTCATGCAGTCAAACATCAAACTGAAGCTCAGGTGTCAAACCCACACCAAGGGTGTCTTTTCACTATTAAGCTCATTGAGCGCTGGGCCATGTGACCAAGGATCGTCGTCCAGGGCCACCCTCATTAAGTTTTATCATTAGACATACATGGTTCATTTTTAATTGAGGAACCTCATTTACCCCTTGGCCTAGGGTCAAATGTGGTTACCTCTCTTGTACCTCATTGGCCCGAAGACCCCTCATTAAATTCCTCTTTATGCATGAGGTCCAAAGACCCAAATCTTTTTCTTTAAAAACATGAAGGAATGGGGACAAGAGAAATGACCATAATTTCATGACCATGAGTATGAGCATGAATATACAACATTTCCAAGATTTCAACATATCAACAATCCACAATTACACAAAATCCCCAAATCCTCTAACCTAGGGTTTGAGCCATAATAACATATAACCAAATCAATCCAACAATCAACCCTAGATTTATCTTTAATCAACCGCAATCATCAATGCAAGCAAGGGAAGTGAGAATAGGGAGCATACAAAGGGATTCATTCAACATGAAAGTGAGTGGGTGAACCACACTCACCTCAAAGCAAGGAGATGGGGATGATTGAGTGATGAGGGTGGTGATTCAAAGCTCCCTTGATGACTTGAGGATGGTGGAGTGGTTCCTCCTTCTCCTTCTTGGCTCCAATGAAGTCCCTCTCTCTCTAGAAATCTCTCTCTCTCTAAAACTGAAGGGGAAGAAGAGAAAATGGAAATGAAACCCTGACTTTCTAATTTTAACAAACCAGAATGTACCTGCGCTTAGGCTGCGCCAGGAGTGCAGCTTAAGCGCGGAATGAAGGAATGCAGACACGGATCTGCGCTTGGAGCGCAGCTTGAGCTGAATTTCCTCTATTCATTTCTGTCTTTTGTGCTCAAGTTGCGCTTGGAACGCAGCTTGAGCGAAGAAAACAGATTGGAATTCCTCTATTTTACCGATACCCTCGCTCAGGCTGCACTCCAAGCGCAGCCTGAGCGCAGAAGACAGAAATGAATTGAGTAAATTCAGCTCAAGTCCAAGCGCAGCCTGAGCGCAGGTACGTTCTAGTCCCGTTAAAAATAGAAAGTTTGGGTTTCATTTTCATTTTCTCTTCTTCCCCTTCAGTTTTAGAGAGGGACTCCATTGGAGCCAAGAAGAAGGAGGAAGCACCCCACCATCCTTAAGTCATCAAGGGAGCTTTGAATCACCACCCTGTTGAGGACTCTCTTGGATGGATTGTCGAAGACTTATCATGGTAGTCATTTGATTTGGAATTTGAGATGTAGTGTACAAGATATGAATCTGTAAAGTTGTAGTAAGCCACTGAGTGGCATTTCAACTGTTATTTATTGGGTTATTTATGGATGGCTTATACTTATGTAATTGTTGGATTACCTAAGCGTTGTGATGTATTTTTTATGGATATCGATAATGAACGAAATAATTTCAGAAATTTGGAAATGGTGCTCCCAACAGGCATTATTTCTGAATTCAGGAATTAGAACGTTACATAAGACGCCGGGTTCCAACCACTTGTGGAAATTACATCTTTTAAGGTCAAGAGAATGTCCGAAGTATGGATAAAACACGAAGAATTTGATAAAGGTCCCACACCTAGCCAATCATCAAACCAAAATGAGGAATCACCTGTCCCTATTCTAAAGGAAAACCCTTCTCTAAGAGCTTGCATTGTTAGTTTATGCACTAGAGACTTATATGTTTTATTTCGAACATCCATCACTTGTATCATATTATTTTATAAAGGCAATTCATTTTATTAATTCTTTTAGAATATAATTAATGTCCTTAGAATAGTAAGCTTAAACTTCATAAGAAATCAAGTAGATGACTTGATCGTGAGATCTTATGAAGAACTATTCATAAAATAGTCTCTGGTCAAGCATCATCTTAGGACAAAAGATGCATTTAGACTAGTATGTGAGTTCATTGATAATCACATCTCACGGATCATGGATATGAGATATCATGTGCTTACATAAGTACATATTAAGAGTAATGGTGTACTGGACTGACCCACCTTAAGAACGTTGCATGGATTGTGACATAAGTGTCATGAACGTTTCTTATATTGATAAATATTATATGAAGTCCTTTGACCTGAAATCATTACAATTCCTACATAAGGAATTATATGTTTTAGATATCATCAAACATTGTTTGTAACAAGGTGATCATAAAGTTAGTTTTTGGACATATAATAAATTATGTGGTGGAATGTGAGTGACCTAGATGGGATTTTTCCCTCCTATGTAATAGGAGTTATATCTGTAGGCCTCTTGATAAAGTTAGACTACAAAATGCATGGCCATGCTAAGGAGGATAAACATGAGATGTTTATTTTCTGTATAGTCTACTTGGGCATCAAGAAAAACATAAATTGAACTATACAAGGATGACACATTCCATGCCCTTGTGTTCAATTAGATATTTGGACAAAGGGACAGATCATATAAATTATTATCATGAAATAAGATTCGTCAAAATTGTTGACAATCTCAATATTTGGGTAGTAGTGATGTATTGCTAGATACATCTCGCTATTCATGATATTAAAAATAAAAAAAAGGTTTTATTTTAATTATCATAACCAGATATTAAAAGAGTCTGTTGGGTCACACGCATACAACAAGCCGCTAGGAAAATAAATAATTCTAATTCGATTAGAATTATAACATAATAGGCCAAGCCCATATGTGTTAGGGTTAATTGAGTGACGGTAAAACCCTAGCCACCACTCTATGAATATTGCATAAGATGCATTACCCTATACACACGAGCAATCACTCTTACTCTCTAAACGCTACTAGCAGAGTTGAGGAGGGTTTCCTAGTTTGGTTGTTGCCGTGGACACCTCTAGAGACGTGGCTGCTATTGCCTCGTTCGCAATCCGTAAAAGGTATGTCATTATGTTTCATACCTTTTATGCCTTAATTCGTGTTTTTCGCATTAACGATCATACCAAGGGGGAATCCAATTATTCCGCTGCCTTCATCAATTGCACCAACAATACCTCTCCATATATAAGAATCTCCTACAGAAGATGAAGCACTCAACATTGAATTCTCCTACAAATATTTATGCTGCAGAATTTGAACCCAAAAACAATTAGGATCATAGATCATTTTCTAAACTAACTTGCCAAGTAGGGCATAATTAGTTATATCAGAAATTCGTATACCTAAACAACGAGAATGTTTAGGAATTGTAACATATTCCCAGTTAACCAAGTGTCAGGCCCTGATTTGATTCCGTTTAGAAGACCAAAAGAAGTACTTTGTCAGCTGGTCTACCTCTAAGAAAATACTAGCAGGAAATCTAAGAACCTGCATGGAATAAACGGGAATTAAAGATAAAACTAACTTAGACAAGCAAGGACTACCAGCCCTATTGAGAAGAGCAGGTTTCCACGATGCCAAACAACCTCAAACTTTATACATCACATGTTTGAAATGATGTTTGGTATCACGTTCCTGAATTAAGGGGAATCCCAGATAATTCCCAATTAAGGTCGGCTACAACCCGAATAGAAGTATTTTTTGCCATGGTCTGCTTAATGTTCAAAGGGACACGAGATGAACACATAATTATGAACTTATCAAAATTTATTTTAAGCCCTGAAGTTACACAAAAAGTCTGCAAAGTTTCAGTAACAATATTAAGTTGAGGTGGCACAGCTTTGCGAAATAGGATAACATCGTTAGCAAATAGGAGATGAGAAATGTGAGGACCCCCATTAGAAATCTGCACTGGTTTCCAAGAGCCATCATCAACCTTATGTTGAATCAACAAAGACAACTTCCCCATACATAGAACAAAAAGATAGGGTGATATGGGATCACCTTTCCTAAGCCCTCTCGTTGGTGAAAATTGAGGTTTAGATCCATTCCACGTACAAAATTGAAAGTCTGACTAAGCACACACAATTCATAATAAGCTTTACAATTAAGGGGGGAACCCAAAGTCATTTAGTGCCCCTTCCAAAAAAGTCCAATCAATATTATCATAAGCTTTTTCTAAATCGATTTTGAAGTCCATTACCCATTTCTTAGCCTTGGGTTTATGCATGTGATGAATCACCTCATGTGCTATAATTGCATTATTTGTTGTCCCCCTTCCTAGCAAAAAAAACTACTTTGAAAAAGGCTGATGAGATCATTTAGAAAGGGTCTCATCCGGTTGATCAAAACTTTCTTCAGGATTTTAGCGAACTCCACATGTTATTTAATGATTGCCCTTTAGGGGAGTTTGTGTGTGCCACACAAACAGGCCTCGAATTAAAAAAAAAAAATTACACTTGGCAATGCAATGTGGAACTAATCTATCCACTTGACTGGTTCAAACTCATCTTATAGGCTATTTTTAGGTCAACGCCACCATGTAAAAAACAACCATAATTAATTTTAATATAGCTCTAATTTAGTAATTTTTTAAAAGGGGCCCACTTTGATCAATTTTTCCCTTTAAACTACAATGCAAGAAGAAATAGTTCAAATCTACTAAAAAATATGAAGATAATATAAAATTAAATGATTTTATTCTAAAGAAGAGTTTGATAAAGAAAGCATAAAGTTGGATGAGCGCTTACAAAATTGAGTTTGAATGAACTTGATTGTGTAGAATTGATTTTGCTTAAAAGTGAGTTTAATTGATATGATTTATGTTTGGAAATGTTTATCTTAAAAGTGAATTTATAGTAAAAATCAGTATAATTTTTTACTCATCGCAAAAACTACAATTTCTCATGTTAACTGAAATGTGGGTTTAGAAACAAAATCAATTTTTATTTAAATATGTTAACACAAATTTACATCTTTAAACATAATTCTCAGTGCTCAAGAAACCTATCCAAACATACTACCAAATGTGAGTTCAAAAGACAAAAGCACTTTTGACTCAAAACAACCAAAGAGAGTGTTTTTGGGTGAACGTTTCCAAATACTTGAATTTGAATAAACTTGATTTTTTAGCATTAATAATTTTATTTAAAAGAGATTTTGAAGTGATGTGATTCATATTTAAAAACTTTTCTCTTAAAAGAGAGTTTGTGGTGATGTGATTAGCGAATTCCACATGACGTTTATTGATTGGCCTTTAGGGGAGTTTGTGTTTGCCACACAAACTGGCTGTGAATTGAAAAAAAAATATATAGATGGAAATGCCATGTGAAACTAATCTATCCACTTAGCTAGTTCAAACTCATATAGTAGATAGGCTAGTGTCAAGTCAAGTCAAAGTCAATGCCATTACATCAAAAACAACCCTAATTAATTTTAAAACGACTCTAATTTGGTAGTTTTAAAAAAGGGGTCCAATTTGATAAATTTCCCTTTGAACTGTAATGCAAGAAGAAATAGTTCAAATCTATTAAATAATGTGAAAATAATATAAAATTAAAAAATCTATTCTAAAGAAGAGTTTGGTAAAAAAAAGCATAAAGTTGGGTGAGCGCTTACAAAGAATGAACTTGATTGTGTAGAAATGATTATGGTTAAAAGTGAGTTTAAAGTGATGTGATTTATGTTTGGAATTGTTTCTTTTAAAAGTGAGTTTATTGTATAAATTAGTATAATTTTTTTACTCAACACAAAAACTACAATTTATCATGTTAACTCCAATGTGAGTTAAGAAACAAAATCAATTTTTATTCAAAACATTCAAACATGTAAACACAAATTCAAAATCACATTTACATCTTTAAACGTAATTATTAATGCTCCAAAAAACTATCTAAACATACTATCAATGTAACATACTATCAATGTTAGTTCAAAGACAAAAACAATTTTGACTCAAAACAACGAAGGTGTGGGTTTGGATGAACACTTGCACACACTTGATTTTTTATCATTAATAAAGTGAGTTTTCTCTCGAAAAAAATAGTGAGTTTGAAGTGATATGATTTATATTTAAAATTTTAGTAAAATTTAATATAATTTTTTTAACTCAGCGGTAAAGCTACTATATATCACTATAGCTCAAATATGAATTTAAAGACAACCAATTTTGATCCTGTGAATATATTGGCCCAAATTTCGATCAAACCCCTATTATATTTTTCAAACATGATTTTGAATGGTCCAAACACCCATCCAAATCTAATCTAAATATGCTACAAGTATCAAAATTTTCCCAAAATCTCATTTGGAGTATAATGTAAATAATTCTTGACTTGCTAATATATTTCCAAATACATTCTTTGACCCAAAGTAAAATTCCAACAGAAACAAGAGGACAATATACTTTCCTAATACGGAAAGGGAATCACCGAGAAGACTTTAAGAAGAGACAGAGAGGAAGAAACCTTTTGCATATCTATCCTTTAATTTTATCATATTTAAACTCCCATCCAGAGCATGAACACCAAAATCCTTATCAAGACATCATAAAATGAAAATAGGAAATAAAAGAAAAACTATTAAAAAAATTATCTAAGCGTTTCTTTAGGAGGAAAAATGTCTGTTGGTGAGGGCCAAATTTAATTTTCCTTTTTAAATATTTGTAATAGTCTTAGTAACACAAGATGATAATGAAAGTTTAGTTGGATTTTCACTAAGAAAAAAACCTAAGTTACATAACATTTAACATTTAGAACATGTTTGGTTTAGTATTGAAATATGGTAAACTCACGAGTTTTCAATGCTAAAAATAATTGCGCTAGAATTCAAACTTGAGTTTGGTCAATTTCAACGTTAAACCAAACACACACTTACTAGTGAAACTGGAACAAGTGATATTGTCACCTTACCCTTCAACAGTGCAGGAATCATTCATATGACAAATCAATGTCATCATGCTTTTTGTCCTTTGGGGATGCCCTTTCCAGTTGCCATGAGGTCTTAGGTTATCTAATCCAACAACTATGTCTTCAATAAAAGACAATGTAGCACTGCCCCCATCTTTATTAATTTGAGGCCTAATTGCCTAACCTTAAGTTCGGAACCAGTCTCATTAATGGTTCGTTTAACTGTCAATTATGTAGTTCCTTAAACATTGGAATTCAAGTACCATGTTAGGCTTTCAAGTACGTCCGGCCCATAAGCTTTTAAATTTTCAATAATAATCAAACATAATAACTAAAACTAAAAGTCATAACTATACTAAAAAATTAGTCCATCCGAGATTCCTGATCGTGCAGTTTAGTTCATGAGAGATTCAAAATCTCAAAATGGTCCCTACGAGATTGCTCAGTAAAATTTAAAAATTCAAAACAACATTTTTTATTGTTTTTAACTATATTGTTATACCTTCTTACTCATTTTCAAATAATAAATTACTACAAGAAATAAATGAGGAGAGATAAAAGATATTATAGGAAAATTAAAAATAAATTTAAAGAAAGAAGTTGTTTAGTTTGAAAAAGTTCTTCCTGTTTTCATTTTCAATTTTTTAGTTTTAATTATCAAAATATTTTTAGTTTGAATTATAAAAAAATTATTTTGTTTCCTATTTTCATAGTTTTATAAAGGAAATAATGAAAATAACTTTCATTTGATTTCTCTATTTCCTATACAAACTTTAAAGCATAACTAAAATGAAAATGGATCGAACAAGTTGGCATTGCGTGTAATTAAAATTAAAAATAGAAAATGTTTTCTCAGAATAAACATACATTAATTACATTTCTTAATATATATACTATTAACTAATTAAAGTGGACAAATAAAAAGGAATTAAAGGATGGAGTGAGTAGTTTTTACTCATGAAATGTCTTGTATGTTTTGGATGCGTGTTCTTTAGAAGCTAACACAAGTATGGGTAACTTCTTCCGACCAAAAAAAATGTATGAGTAACTTCTAGATTTAAATGTGATTTTTAGGGCTTCACACGGGTTGGGTTGGATTGGATTTGTACTATTTTTGGACTCATCCCGATTAACTATGTTCGGGTTGGGTTTACCATTTTTCTGCTATGGACCCAACCCAACCCAAACTGATCACAGTCGGGTTGGATTGGGTTGGGTGATCGGGTCATGATAATTAAAAATTCAAGAAAAAAAAATCAAATTTATAGAAACTGGTTATTTTTTATCACTATTTAGTCTTCATAAATTATATAAACTTGTAGTTTCATGATTTTGACACTTTGACCATATAACTATTTCAAAAACTTTATAAATTAAACTAAAAAAATTTGACATACACCTTCCACACACAATTTAATTTAAATATTTAGCACAATGCAATAAAAAAATGTCCCGAATAGGATATTCCACAACCATAAAAATCTTTATCCCACAAATTAAGAAACTATTATTCTATTATGGCACAAAATTTTAATTAAATTTTATTTTACTATTACTAAATTTAATTCAAATAAGATAATTATTAATAATATAATAATTTTTATATAGGAGGTTCGGTTGGGTATATCGGGTTGTACTTACCTAAACCCGCTACCCACCCCCAATTTGGTCGGGTTCATGCTTAGTCAACCCAAACAGACCCGATGACTCAACCCAACCCACCAATAATAGTTGGGTTGGATTGATCGGGTCGGTCAGACCCATGTGCAACCCTAGTGATTTTAAAGGATATCATCATGAATCTAAATACGTCTAACACCACTTCTCTTTTCTACAAAAAATGAAAATTGCTTTTGGTTATCATAAAAAATAAAAACATGGTCTGCATGTATAAATGATCTTCTTTATGTTCATTTTGCCTCTCTGTAAAATTCTTCTTATACCATTTTTTGTTTGATCTCAATTGTAAAAAATTTCCTTCCTACAGTCCACTATGTCAGTAACATGCCTCACTGAATCAAATGAAATCCCCCTCCTTTTTTTTTTTGGTCAAAAATCCCCCTCCTTCAAAATGGTTTTTTTTAGTCAACCTCCAGTTGAATATTTATGATTGGGCTGTAAATTCTTAAACATAATGTAGTTTGGATCCTGATTAAATACTGGCCCAACTTTGTTGTCAGGTTTATGTAGGGGCTACAGGCTAGGCTACTGGGCTCTTTACCTTCCACTATCATATGGGTATTAAATAGCTCAAATGGAATTATAGGAAATGGTTTTATTCATTGGTCGCAACATAGAAGGCCCCAAAAAATAAGCTAAAGCAAATGACATTTGACCCAAAGAAAAGGATGGCAATGAAAGCAACATATTATGGGTTTGGTTGGAAGTTGAGCAAACCGTTGAATCTATACCGGCCTTGCCTTTATCTTGGACCTATTTTATTCCTTTTGCTCCATTTTTGTCGTTAAGCTTCACCCTTTGGCTGCTTACTCAAAAGTCACAACCTTCCAATTCAACGCACTTCAAATCTTATCTTTGTTTACTTGTGACACCAAACTTGCAACCTTGCGTTAATGTTTTCACATTTTTAACATTTTATCATGGATGATGCCAAAAGAGAATACAAAAATCAATAATTAGGTCAACTGTATTGCGAGCCGCACAAATGAGCAGTACACAAGTGAGTGTGTGGATAATTAAAATTAGAAAATTTTTTTATATAGATTGTTCATGGTCATACTTTGGTGCTTACTTAAAAATTGTTGAGTCTCACGTATAGTTTATGTACATATGTTCATACCAACTATATCTGCATTTATAACCGACTATAGAAGATTTATTCCGAAGAAAAAAAACAAATAAATTATCATTTTTTTCGGTAGAAAATACATTGCCCTTTTATATAGGTAGATCTGCTTGCAAGAACAATGTGATAGATTTTATTACCACACATTTCTCATGATAAGCCTTAAGTGAATATCATCATGTTATGTTCTTTTTTTTTAATAAATTAAAATATTAAATTGAAAAAGACTAGTAACACGCTATTTTTTGCACTCCTTAATACACTTTTCATATGTGGTCTCTCGACCAAAAAAAAATATGTGGTCTGTTCTTTTTTTAAAAAATAATGTACAAGATAAGTATGTTGACTTTCTACCATAAATTTATGAATCAAAATGTCAAATTTTACACAAAATAAAACATACAATTTTTTTTTTTACAAACTGTAACTTCACATCCTATAAAATTATTCCAATTCTATCAAATTTCAACTAAATTTCAAATTTTAAAATTTTTTAAATTATTTTATATTCCAAATTTATCATAAATTCCTAAATATTTAAATAGAAAATGTGAATTTGAAATTTTAAGTGAATTTTTTTAAAAAAAAAATCACATTTATTTAATATTAAAAAAATAATTGAATTAGCTAAAGAAATTGAATCGAAAGACCAAAATTTCATAAAGTCTAAATTAAAATACTAATTAAGATGTTTAATTACACCTATATATTGAATTTATTAAATACTTTTGCATGGTGTACAAGCTCCTAATTCTCATTTGTGATGCAAACCTGGGCCAGCTAATACAGAGATGCAAGGTAAAGAGTGTGACTGTGTTACCAAATAAAGGCAAAAGAAAAAGAATGGTATGGTGCATGCCCCACTAACTAGGCTAGGCTGTAAGTAGCAGCATACCTAGGGAATTGAGGGTGCAGTGCACGTCTAGAATGGGAAGGAATCCTATGCCTAATTTTCAGGCTAATAACATAGGCATAGAGATAGAGGCTGCACCTGCAGCAGATTTTTACTGTTGATAGCACTGTTTACTGAAACAGAATGATCCCATAGAATCAGCTTGATCATGTCAATTGTCAAACGTCCAAACCAAACCAAATCGTAATTTCATTGTGTTGGGTACTCTGTACCATTTTTCCTGTTTAGCCACCGGTATTCTCGAGAGGTAATTCTATTCGAGAATACTAGCTCTTTCAGCGGGGATTTTTTCTATCCATAAGACTCGAACCCCAGATCTTGCTTAAAGAAAAATAAGCATGTACCACTTGAACCAGCCCGTTGATTAACATTTCTGTTGCTGCTACACAAACCATGTGTACATGTTTTCAACTCAACAGGGTTTGTTGCTGCCTCTAAATTTGACTTCCACCGCCACCCTTTTATATTCCAGCAAAACAATAATCCCCCCACTGGCATCTTTATAATATTACTCTAATTAGTGTGTGTTTGGTTTACATAAAAACACGTTTTAAACGTGGATCCAGATAAATATTACTCTCAGTAGCTTTGGTTCAGATCCACGTTTAAAACGTGGTTTTAGAATAAACCAAATACACACTTAATTAGAATTTTGATTTCATATCCTTTAAATTTTTTTTTCTTTTCACGATTTTGGTTTTCTCATAAGTTTTAATTTTAAAGTAGTGGTCTCTCTTACATATATTTAGGGCTATAAAAGAACCAAAATTTTGAATACTATTCAAGATTAGTAATTCTGAGGATAAAAAAAAAATTAAGAGAACAAAATCCTTGCGGGGAACCAAAATTATAATTAAGCATGAAATATATACTTACTTCTATTCTTCCTTCTTTTGAATTTTGAACTAGTGTATGGTTAGGGTGCTTCCTGAAATTGTGAGTTAATTCACATTCTATAGGGAATTTAGAATAAGCTTTTAGTAGACAAACATTGTACAATGTAAAGACAAGAGAATATTCTTTTTTGTGTAAAACCACATGTATACTTCATAGGATAATGTAAAGACCAAATAATTCTGATTGAGGTAGGACTTTTATGGGTGACAAAGTTCAACCTTCGAATATTTAACACAACTACAAACAGAGAACTTGTTGATTAAGCTATAAGAGTCTCTTATAGACTAATCCATGTACTCGAGAATATTAGTTCTGGATCTTATTCACAGCAAAAAAAAACTTTAGGAATTTGTATTTGTTTTATAATATGTTTATTTTACCATTGTTACAGTGCAAAATCATGATTTTATAGAATTGATTTTAAATCACTTCCGTCCTATATGTTTTATAAAACGTGTATCACTCATTTAAATCATTAATTTCTAAAATTAATTTTAATCAATTATAAACCAAACGAATCCTTAATAAAAAAAAGCTAATTTTAATGTGTTATAATTGTCCCGATCATAAAATAAATATAATGATGCAAATTGTGCAATGTGCAATAAATTTTCGCCTGTTGTCTCCCGTGACTTTCTTAAAATGATGTGATGTAAAATGCCTAAAACATTCCGTCATTCTTTCTTTTGTTTTTGTATAATGACTACACAGATCACAGAATTGAATCTACCTTTTAAATAGTTGAGTTTTAAACTTGAGTCTTCTTTTAACATTAAACTAAATAAATATTAATTATATATTTGATTTATCCTAAAATTATATTTTAAATGTAAATTTGAACAAATAACATGAATTGAGTATAAACCAAACACAAGGTAACTCTCTCAATTACGAATCTGGATTTGGTGCAGTTTAAAAAGGCTGCCGTTGGTGCTATTGAAAGATTTGGGCCGTCCGATCTTAATCGGACGGTTCAGATGTCAAAATATTTTTTTAATACTGATTTAGTATTTCAGCATCTGAGCCGTCCAATTAAGATCGGACGGCCCAGATCTCCCAACAGCACCAACTGCACCTTTTTAGACAGCACCAAATCCGATTTCAACACTATCAATCACACACTCCTCGTGGCTTACAAGTTGAAGAAAGATATCTCAAGAATTTTATCCCAAGTTGCTAAAGTGTAATTTCATTCCATCAAAAAAAAAAAATATCATTCCTCTCAGGCTCTCACCGCTTGATCTACTTAAACCTTCCTAGCTTGTCAATGTAACACATTTCATTTCTTTAAAGTGATATTTAACAATTTTCTATACATTATATACCATCTCTCAGACAAAACTTCATATGTATACCAATGGAATGCAGAGTTGATGAGTATCCACAAAAACTATCTACATGTATGGGTTTAATGTTCATCAAACTATCCAACGATCAAGATTGGGTGGATTCGTATATTGTCGACATTTCAAATTCAAAGGGCTCCTATATGTGGGACTGTGTTAAATAGAATATCATCCATATCCTTTCACTTTATAAATTAAGATTTTGAAAGGGTCGATTCATGACAAATCTTATCTTTCAAGTTAATTTTAACATTAAATTAATACTTTATAGTATTATTAATTTGTTAAAAAAGGGCGCATTAAAAAAATATATTCCATTTGAATAAAACATGGATGTGAAAACGGGTCTTTTATTTATTTATTTTTTAGCTAAGAAAACGGGTCTTTTATTGAATACAGATTTAATGAGGAGTGCTAACAACACACTCTTTTGAACACTCTCTCCAACACACTCCATGTTATTGGTTAAAATTCACATGGGTCCCACCAAATCCGTGGGTCCCACTCCCAAGTGGTGGGATCCATCTGAATTTTAACCAATCTCATGGAGTGTGTTGGGGAGAGTGTTCAAAAGAGTGTGTTGCTAGCATTTCTCATACACACAAATACTCATATCTAGGACCGAAAATGAACTGAGATGAATTATTTGAATTCGACTAGTTAAAGATTTGATCAAATTCATTTGTTTAATTAAATAAACAAATCTAAATTTAAAGTTTGGCTCAATTATTTAAATGAGCCAAGCCCAAACTTTATAAGTTTGACATTAAGGGCTCGTGAATAGTTCGTTTATTATATATAATAATTAATTAATATAAATAATTAAAATAAAATAAGATTAGTTAAAAATAAAAAAAAAAAACATAAAATTATAAGTTTATTTTTTAAAAAAATAATAAGTAAAAAATACTATATATATATATATGAAAATAAGTATTGAAATATTTCAAAAGTTATATATTGAATTTCAAAAAAGATAATATTTTAGAATTTTTTAACTACATATAACATATGTTAAGAATATTTTTTTATTATCATTTAATAATAAAACATTTATTAAATACAAAATTCGTAAACTTTAAAATTGAGTTAAAGAAAATTTTTATAAAAGCAAAAACATTGAAATTATAAATGAGTTAAACAAGTCAAGTCCAAGCTTTTTTTAACAAGTCAAGCTCAAACTTTAAACATGGCTCATTTAAATAAATAAGCCAATTAAGTCACCCATTTTTTTCACATATCAAATTCGATCTTCATGTGCTCAGCTCGGCTCATTTACAGTCTTACAATCATACCCAAAACATTAAAATTCATATGTTCAAAAGTATTATTTATATTGAATCACAAAAAAAAGTGTTATTTATATTGGAAAGCATATCTAATTATATATAAAAAGGTGAAATGAAAGTATTTTTATTTTTATGTATTATTTTTACTAATAAATAATGATTACAACTTTTCACATTATTTTTATTTTATTTCATATTTTCAACTATTACTTTTATCGTTTCCTGCACAAATCTTTAAAAAAAAATTGATGTATATAAGATCGCATTTTTATAATTATAAATCGTTAATAAAAATAAAAATAATATTTTCTCAACACATGCCCTAGTAGATTTTAAAAAAAAAAAATTAATAGATTATCTTTTATGTCCCCGATTACTAACCCAGAACATAAAATATCAAATGAATCCAGCTTGACACAATCCACGCACGCTATAGATCATTTAACTTACTGGGCAATGCATATTCTACACCATTCAAATTATTTTTTTTTATATAATCTACATAAGGCATTGCTAGATTAGATTATGATATGCAACGCATTAGATTCACACTATCTAATATGTAAAATTTTAAATTTTGATTCTTATGCTAAAATCTCTCGTACTGTAAAAATTGGTTTTGATCTGTATTTTTCAAAAAGTGTGATAGATTTTTTTAAAACACTGTTTTAAAAAGAGTTGTCAAACTTTCTTGCTTTTCATGATATATGTCACATATATACTCCATATATTATGAGTTTCACGTTGAATAAATTTAATATAATAATTAATATATTTAAAAATTCATCAAAGTATTAATCCCCAAAAGATTTAAAAATAAAATAAAAAATACATAATCTCACAACCATTTTGTATATAAAAAAAATGTATGTATGTGAATTTGTGCATCCCGAATGGTACAAGTGTAAATTTATATGGGTTCACCTAGGTGACTCTACCCCGTCGAATTCGACTCACAAGTTAGAAAAAATTAGGCTCATATTTTCGCGGGTTAAAGTGGGTCAACCCACTTAACCCGCAGTCAAAGTGGATTTAAACCGGATGGTGGTGGGTTAACTCACTTTTTATTTTTATTTTATTTTTTATAATTTTCTGCTTTTTTATTATTTTTTCCATTTTTTATTTTTTATTATTATTTTAAATTATTTTAAAAAACATTAAATTAGGTGAGTCAACTCATTTAACTAATCAACCCAGGATGGGTCTAGTCGAGTTGGTGTTTTTTCATCTCATTAAAAAAAAGGTTAGTCATCCGGTTCAAGTCGCTTTTTAACCTAACTCATGGTCAACGAGCTAAGACGAACCGAGTTGATTAACCTGGATTGGCTCACTTTTACACACCTATACGTTCTATACCTTATTTTTTAGTTTATTTAGTTAAGAAATTGTGCATCTCAAAAAACAAATTTATTCATCCAAATATCATCTCCTTTATTATACTTAGTGAATATCAACATCCAATAAAACCATGGATACTGTGTGGAAATTTCAGATTCTGATATCAAAGATAAAATCATGACAAACAAAGAAAACAAAATTATGATTAAAAGAAATGTAGGAACCAACATTAACCAGCAAATGAAGTACTCCTTTTCTCATGAAAGATTTTCCAAATCTTGAAGATAAAAACGGGCATTCCAATGAAGCCTGCCGAATGTCGAGAGTGCACCAAAAAAAGGAAAAGGAAAAAATTTAAAAAGAGAAAAAAGGAAACTGGGCGGCACGAATAAAGGAAGCAGCGAGTAAAGCATGGTGTGGTGTTGTTGCTGTGTATGTGTCTTGCACACTCAAAACATCAGCATCACCAGCAATGACCACAATCTTCCTTTTCTTACCAATAGAGAGTTGGGTTTTGCCATGCATTTGTTAAAGACATAAGTAACAGGGGTGTGTGCGCGATGGGATTTGGATTAGTTTTACTTTTTTTTTTATTGCTGATCCTAATTTTTTATTAGGCCAATTTTTAAAACATGAACATATTCATAAATCTAAAAAAATTAATAATAATTAATGAGGGTTGGTTCAAGTGATACATACTTGATTCTCCTTAAGCAAAGTATTGTGAATGGAAAAATCTCCGCTAGGAGAGCAAGCCCCACCATGATGTGGATGTTCCCGGCTCAAACAGGATTGCCTTCGGTAGATGATACATGTGGTTAAACAAAAAAAATTAATAATATATGGGTCTAATTAAGATTGGATTGAAGTGAGACGGAATCGGGTTGACTCGACGTATAAGATGAAAAAAATCATTAAATAGTTATATTTTAATGATAAAAAAATAGTTTATGTAATTTATAAATATATCAAGGGTTAAATATGTTTTTGTTCCTCAAAAGATGATGAAATTTGATTTTGGTCCCTCATATATTTTTTTATTGGTTTTGGTCCTCCACTTTTTTAAATCATGTGTTTTCACTCCTCCTTATTAATTGTACTCTGTTAAGTCACTTTCACAGCTCCACTGTGACTTTTCCCAGCTAAAAATTACAGGAAATTTCTTGTGATTTTTTCTCGAGAAATTTCATGTGTAGTATGTTTCCAAAAAAAACTACAAAATTTTTACATAAAAATGCTACTATAATTTTTTTTTGCTTTGTTATAAAAAATCTATAGTAAATTTTCCGCAAATTTTAGAATCTGAACAAAATTTACTTTGAATTTTGAAGTCTGCGGGAAATTCAAAGAAATTTCATAGAAAAATCTACAAGAAATATTACTACATCATCACTTAGTGAAATACAACTAACGACAAAGACTAAAATCATGTATTTTCTGAATACATTACTATGTCATCCCTTGGTCAAGGTAGTGGGAGTCGTATCAGTAATGCTATTAATATGTGGTCTATCAATCTTCTCGTTATGTTAGGTTTTTGTTTAATCCTGGCAATGAAATGACTTATTCTGGATAGGGTCACGATATGTTTGGGTTTTTTATTTTGTTGGATAGATCTTCATCCATAAATGAAAAGCCCAAACTGACTGATATAATTGGCCCAGAAGGTTTTAATGGTGCTGCCACCATAGATGGCTTTACTCGGCCTACTTTCGCTACTGTTTAAGGTCCTTATGCGTCAGGAGCATAGAGTACATTGTGAGTCTGAGCATACTCTGATGGATATCAAACGTTATATGACGTTTCCGAGTCGCAACAGGATTCAAGTGACATTCAGAGATGAAACTATCCATCAGAGTATGCTCATTCAAGTGACATTCAGAGATGGTTCTTACAATAATATTAAGTCTGGTGCTATTCTTGTTTATGTTGTATGGGATTGTCCACAGCAAATGGAGATGCAAATAAGAGTAAATAGTAGAATAATGTACTATCATTGAGGCCTACAGTTTCTTGTTAATGATAAAGGCTAAATTAAATGCAATATGATTTTAAAAAACAAGATAGTCATCTTATTTTCTCTGCAGTCATTGCTTAAGTTATGATCCTATTACAGTAATGACAAACATTTTTTTGCCAGTGTCATCTATAAATTTTATCATCTGAAATCGTAATGCAACCCAGAGAGTTAGCAGCCATAATTGCCGACACAATAACCAATATAATATCTGTCACTAACGTTCACAAGGCCAGTATCTCAAACCATTGTAATCAGATCACTTTTTTATGTATGTCGTTGCGCGGCCAGTAAATTATTATATGATATGTTACATTTCATACGTAATGTGTGTACTAACCATGCATATAATTTGTTTCGTCTTCCAACTAATCAAAATATAATTTATTAAACGAGAAAATTATGATTATCATTCCGATGGAAATGTGTTGGCCGGACTGGGGATATGAGGTCGAAGAACCTCGGGTTTGTACATTGATATTTTCCTTCGAATTGGATGAGAGCATGGAGATGATCAGGCTCTCCATTTTCATGGAGTTCTTGCATACTCAGATGAATTTTTTAGATATGAGAGTATTTAAAGATTTTAGTTGAGCTAATGCTTCCTCTTTCGAAAGAGAACAACGAGGATAAGTGAGGAAATAGTTCTTGGCATTTAAACGAAATTGTTTAGGAGAGGATGGCATATTTGATAAGTATAGGCCTATACACCGATTTCAGATGATGCCTCGTTGGCGTTGCTTTCATTTTTCTTCTTTCCTCTCTCACTTGAAGAAGTAGATGTCATATTAGATAGAGGTGGTTGTTGAAGTTGTTTTACCTCTGGTAAATGTGATACACACGCCCTATGTTGTTGAAACGATTTACCGGCACAACTTGAGTTGGGACGGGTCAATACACTTGGTGAGTAAATACAACATCCCATTATAGATGGCCTCCTGACTCGAATAAATATTCTCCTTCTAAAATACTTTTTTTAACTTCACATGAAAATTAATAATTTTTTTTCACAATTAAATTTATATATTCTAATATGATTTCATTTTTTAAAAAAATTTAATTAGACTTTTGATCCCTTACTTTCATATTTAAAGTGTATTTGGAATGTCAAATAAGTTTAACTTGTAACTTATTTGATTGACTTATAAGCTAGTTCAATTAAAATAAAAATGTTTAACAAATAAACTTATTTTACTAGCTTATAATCTATAAATTGTTTTAGCTAACTTAGAACTTATAGCCTCTAGTAATTGTTTTTTCTTCCACTTTTATCCTTAAATTTTCATAACAAATCTTATTTTGCCCTTTTTTTCTTAATTTTAAATTCTTATTAATTTTTTAAGATAAAATATTTTAATAAAAATTAAAATAAATAGTGTGATAATTAAAATAAATAGTATAAAAATCATAATTTCAAAAATTAGTAAAATAATTAACTATTGATAAAAATTTATAATTAATAGAAAATCTAAAAATATAATTACTGAACAAATATTTTTTTTACAAAACAAAATATATATAAAAATATACAAAATATATTCTTTTATCATTTTATATTTATCAAACTATATAAACTAATTTTAAAAAATACTTTTAATATAATGAGTTAACTTATAATTTTTCAATTAACTAAAAACTGAAAAACCATTTCAACTTTATTTGGTAAAATAATTTTTTAATAGCTACTATCATTTTTTTAAAATACTACTACAAATAGTATTTAAAAAATCAACTCCTAACTTAAATTTCTTTTTACGTTTTTACTTTTAAATTTTTCATAATTATCAAATTTCATGTTCTAATTTAATAATCAATTAGTCTTAAATATTATTTTACAGTTATCGCCTAACTTTATCAAACACTCAACTAACTTATCTACGGTGAGTTTTACGGTACATGGGTCGTAAGTTCATGTATCGGTACATTGAAAAAAAATGTACATGTGTACTTCCTAAACGGTCATGTGAAATTTTACAAGCAAGGTGTTTGACAAGATTTACTATCGCACATCCCTTTTTGTTTCTCTTTGTTGCTTCTCTTTGAATACTTCCCACCACTTCCCTAACCTCTTAGCAGTGCGGCCGGGGACTTGTGCGGCGATTTTCTTCCATTTGTTCTCGTGTTTTGCTTGAAGGTTGATGACAAGGCGCTGCTCTTTCCTCAGTGAGAGATCCTTTCTTAATACCAGGCTTGAGGTAGTTCTTCTATCTTTCTAAGCATTTCCTAAAGAATTGAAACATGAAACTCTAATCGAATTTCATATGCGCTTCTAACATTATAATCAAGAATCATGAATGAAAATGATCTATTAGAGGTTAAGAAAGCCCAAAGAAATTCCAAGAGTGGTTTCATGGGCATATACAAGAATCATATGCACTTCCGTTATAACCATTACCGGATTTCCTATCGCACATCTCCTTCCTCAAATATAATGGAAAAAACAGAGACTCTTCATCATTTCACCGTCATAACACCCCCATCTAAACAACTTTGTGATATTTGTGTATTTTATCAGACCCTATCAGCAAATACCGACCCCACCAAGGACGTCTACAGAAAATATTGCGGAACATTAGAACATCAGGTTCTAGGTGAAAAAATCCAGTCGTTCAACTATTATACAATTAAATCAACGTCTAATGTTACTCATGTACCGGTAATTTTTTTTTTCTCCATGTACCGTAAATTTTGCCTTAGCTACTACTTGTACAAAACACATTCATAGTCTTATGTGATTGTGATTCTAATCCTCTTATTTTCAATTGCACATTTTTACCCTATGATTTCTCTTGATATTACAATTCTAAAACCAAAATTATGCAATTAAAAGTTGTTCTGGAGATAATTTGGACCCCGACCATTCAAGCCGGCGGATCCACGGCGCGTGTAACTTGGGCGTGTCACTACACATGTTGGAAACGGTTACAACTGACTAACCAATTTTCCCTCCATATTTTCCTCTATAAATACACTGCCAGAGATCTATTTGAGGTATGCATTATTCTCTATTACATATACTCTGATCAGGGTCCTTACTAACTTAAGCATCGGAGTCTCTGCAGGTACACCCTGCCCCGTCGTGCTCCGTCGTGGATTGCGAGAAGCTTCAGCGTCTTCGACCAGAGAACGCCGGAGGAAATTCTATACGAACATTGGCGCCGTCTATGGGAACGAAACGATGAGTTCTGTTCATCCCTTCCATTTCATTCGGTTTGTGTAATTCTCCTCCGAAGATCATAGTGGCCTATCGTAGCGCCGCCGCTTCCACATCTTCTCTGGTGGACAGCCACGTTGGCTACTCCAGTATGAAAGCTTCCTACCGCTGATTGCTCCTACGACGATACCTTCATCGCCTCATCTGCATTCATCAGCTCCGTCTTCTCTTGTCCAGGTAATCCTAAACTCGAGTTTATATTTCTTGTTATTTTACTGCTTCCAGAATTGATAACGGAGATTCGAACAGATCTTGGAATTCTTGACAATCAAGAAGAAGGAGATTCGAAATTGGGGAAGATAACGGAGAAATGGAAATATACGGCCAAAATCAAGAACGCGTCTGAAATTCAGTTCCAACAGATCTTGGAATTCTTGACAATCTCCAATTCGCCTTAAATTTTCATTCCGAGATGCAGAGTATTTCATTTAACTATTGGATTGATAAAACGGACTTTCCGAGACACTCACCAAGTAACAAGGTTCAAGTCCGAGATAATGATATTAATTCGCATTCCGAGTTATATCTCATCTCGAGTTAATTCCTTTACTCATTGGATTGACAATCGTCAATGACATATTGTATATTATCGTTCCATTAACTTAAGGTTTAAATCAATTACATGTGGCATCCCTGTTATTATAACATTGAATAATTTCGAGATTCAAGACCAGAGATTCCGGGATTGGTCCGATATTTCGAGATTTGTCCGAGTTGGCCTTGGATGCGTGAGGCTCTACAACAGGCTCCCTTTCTCTTTGTTTTGTTGATCTGATAAATTTCTATACATTATGTGCTTTCCGAAATCAACCTCTCCATGAATCTGATGAAAAGCAACACGATTAAGGCCGAGATGCAGCCTTTCTTGGAACCCAATAAAAAATCACTTTGCTATTCTTGACAATGCAAGACTGGGTTGGCACTATACATTCTACCAGGAGGACCCTCACAAAATTTAAAGGAAATTGAAAAGTCTGTGGTTCTTAATTCCGAGATGTATGGAAACCATGTAATCGCAGCTGGTGAGCCCCAACGTGGAGGAGCAATGAGAATAGAGTCGTGAGGAAGAGGCTCGATATGAAGAGCGGTGCTGACACGTTTAATAACTCGTCAGGTTCTCGGACAGATAATTCCGAGATTGGTGCTCATCCCTGGCACGCACATAATTATCCCTGCCGCGGTATGTATTTACCTCTTCCTGTTATATTTGGGCATAATAATCAGAGTTCTGGCTGTGGCTCGCGCTTGTTGGAAGCAATCAAGTTAATCAAAGATGACAGGAAACCATGCAATCGTGAGGAGCTCTTCTCCGAGATGATACAATCTTCTTCTAAGCTATATGCGAGCATTTTGGGAACCACGGAAGAAACAATAACGAGATGCAACATATTTTCCGGGAAATAGGTTCCTTATCCCGAAGGATCTTCCTACAGAATTGAAACCTGCCGTTTCATAACGGACAAACAGAACCGCTTGATGCATAGGAGACCTGAAAGAGACTTGCTTTAACTGAAACCTGGCGAGCGTGACCTTTCGCTCTTTGACGCAACTTAGTTTGTGAAGCTTGTTCGAGGAAAGTCAATGGCCTTTGTTGAAAACTCAATTGGGAGGAATCAGTTAGAACCATTGTTGTGCCTCTTATATAGTCTTTTGATAGCCATTCCTGCACCATGGTGATCGTGGTGTATTTCGTGATTAATTCTGATGGTGATTAATTCTGTGTATGTATATTATAATATCATCGCATGCTTGACAAGTCGCCATTGTCGCCATTATTCCGAGATCATCGGCTATGATATGTGGATGGTATTGACAGCTCCGAGATCCCACAAGCTATTCCGAGATAAATCTGGGATAGGAATTAATGTATTATCAGTAATTCCTTGATAAGCCAATATAAGTCACCGAGATTTATGCCGTGGCGAGAATTCTTATCGGGTTTGTTGTCGGATTCGTTATTGGATTCCTGCTGCTGATTTTGGTTCAAGATAATATCAGTATCACTGGTCAATCTGCAAGTTCAATTACTGAGACAAACAAGTGGTCATTTCATTCTTTGTTTTTATTTGTTATTGGTGTGTTCGACTTTGAAGGTTTCGTCATATTATCTTATTATTTGCCTCCCAATCTATTCCGGGATCCGAGCAGGCCGCATTGTTTCCGGGTAGCAGCCGCATCTTTTCCAGAAATGACTCCCCAACCTAGAAAGTCCACAACATGTTGGTAACTTGCAGTGTCGAGATTGTGCCATTCAACGCCAGCATATATTATGGTCTTGCCCCGTTGTTGGTGACTTTCAACTATATCAAACATGTTATCGCATTTGTTTTACGCATCATTTGTTATAGTCCTGTTCTGAAATAGTTGGCTTTCCCAGCTATGATTGATTTTTACTTCAAGGCTCATCGAGCGACTTCTGATTCGAACCTGAAGTTTCGGAATCCAAAATATTAATCTATCTTGAACCACCTCCGCTTCTACCTCCCTGGGATCTTTCCAAAGCTCAACAAGTGCTGTTCTTGGATGACGATATAGTTGTATATGTGAAGCTATCTCTGGCACGACTCTGACTGCTTGAGAAAACAGCACAGCCAAGCCCACATTTTGAGTCATTTGCAAGCTTGACAGCTCCCTCATCAGAGCTAAATTTTCGAGCTGTCGGGGCAAGAATACTTTATATTTCCGAGATGACGCGGATCGATGTCCCAAGGAGAATATCCTTAACGCCTTACACATCAAGCTTGAACTAACAAATTATTTCCGAGATAATTCCGAGGTAATTTATATATTCCGTGCAAAATATTTCTAAGATAATTCCATGTTCCGCAGTATATAGTACTTGGATCAGATGGGCCGAGTAGTGAAAATTCTGAAAGATGAATGAATATATTCCGAGAAACGTAGTCACCGTAGAGATCCATTTGAATTCCAAGATACTCGATTGTTAACATGCTCGGGTTATGAATTTCTCGAATCATATACTAATTGTCTTACACATTGCTCCAACTTGCTCAGTGTGCTTGGACTATAAGTCTAGTTTTTTGTATCAAGCTCGGGCTTATTATTTATTCGGATTGAGCTCTTGGATTGTTTACATCTCAGATGCATAAGGTCTTACACCTCGTAAGTCAGATTGTCTTTTTTACATCTCAGACTTCTTGTTTAATCTCGGGCTTGTCCCTTGAGCATTCCGGGCTTAGTCCCTCGACGATTCCGGATACGATCGATGATCTTGGATACGCTCCGAGACATTTCGGGCTTAGTACCCTTGAGAATTACCCGGATACGATCGATGATCTTGGATACGCTCCGAGACATTTCGGGCTTAGTCCCTCGACGATCTCGGGCTTAGTACCCTTGAGAATTTCGGGCTCAGTCCCTCGACACCTCAGGCATAGTTCCTCGACGATCTCAGATTCATTCCTTGAGTTATCTCGGGCCTGTCCCTTTAGCATCTTGGGCGCGATCCCTTGAATATTGCATCGGGCTTAGTCCCTTGATTATTATCATATTTGTTTCTCGATTTACTTCGGATTATGCTCCTCACCTCCGTCTCAGCCCTGCGAGGCCCCGGTTATCCATGTCGGACTTAGCTCCGTGACACCCTGAATTATCATCTCGGACTCAGTTCCTTGGAAGATACCTCAATATGTGCGCCCCAAATGAAATCAACTTTAATGGTTGACAACATGCACCGACTTAATATCAGCTGGGGGGCATCTCTTCTGGCCTATTAGCGCCAATGTTATACTCGAACTTGACAGTATGTGAAACTGTTGTGCAAAACAATCTAGGCGTGGTCTCGCGCTCACGCCAACAGTGACTATCTTTGACAAGACGAAAATCTGGACTGGCTATACATGTCACATGTCACATGTCATTTACGCTTAACCAAGGCTGCCGACTTCGATGAAGTTCAAAACTCCGATTACGGGACTTCGATCACGAGTTTATCCCGACTGGCTACAATACATATCTAACCGACTGAATGACTCCAGACTATTTCAAGTCAGATACTTTATATTAAAGCACCCGACTTTGGGGGCATATGTTGTGGAGATAATTTGGACCCCGGTCATTCAAGCCGACGGATCCACGGCGCGTGTAACTTGGGCGGGTCACTACACATGTTGGAAGCGGTTACAACTGACTAACCAATTTTCCCTCCATATTTTCCTCTATAAATACACTGCCAAAGATCTATTTGAGGTACGCATTATTCTCGATTTCATATACTCTGATCAGGGTCCTTATTAACTTAAGCATCGGAGTCCCTGCAGGTACACCATGCCCCGCCGTGCTCCGCCATGAATTGCGAGAAGTTTGAATGTCTTCGACCAGAGAACGCCGCGAGCAAATTCTATACGAACAAAAGTATAAAAAAAATCATATAAAAACAAATTTAAAAACTAAAAAAAATACAATTAAACCTATTTAATATCACGAGAGACGATGCATTAGCTTTCCTTGGAAAGCCTTGAAAACCAAGCATCAGGCTCAAGCACCCCCACATTTGTGAGTTCCAAGATTGAGACTAGACATGGGATCTTTTATACCATTAATGAAAGTAACCATATGAAAACGATTTGTAGGCGTACCAAAAGAAAAAATGCAAAACCCTACACGTGTTAAAGCTAACTCATGGCCCAACCTAGCTGCACAGAAGCTTCCCTCCCAAGTAACAGCCAAATAATCTTCAAACATACCTACACTCTCACTCCACCTATGACCCATGAAGATGGTCTCGCTTTTTTTGCTTCAAAGTTTGTTTTCTATTTGAATTTTAGACAAAAAACCATTTGATAAGAGACCCCAATTGGTTCAACAAGTTTATTTAAATTACACATCATATCCAAAGCTGCAACCACTCTCCTTGGGCAAAGCAAAAGCTACTTTTACTTGTACTGAAAAGAAAACCATGCCTTCCGTATATAAGAAACCATGCCTTCCGTATATAAGAGACCTTTTTTCAATTTAAGCTTATAATTAATATTAATACTCAATAAGTAATAGTAATTGATCACATTTACACTGTTGTCATTTTCCTTTGCCTCGCCAAAAATCAGATGAATTTGGAATTTGAATTTGATTTTTGTTACATTTACAAGGCTTACTTACTAGTAAAATTGAAGCTTGAGGGTACACACATCATTATCAATTATCAACTACTACTAGAGATGATAATGAAAATTCCTTTCATTATTACTTATAGTAATTTTGGTGGACAGGTTGGAATCAGATTTTACTGACAAATATTCCCCACAAAAAGATGATTCCATTGTGATTCAACAACTGGGAAGGGCTGTTAATACCCCTGCAAATCTGGTCCAGCCCTTCCTAATTGGCCTTCTCAAATTCAATTTTTTTTATTACCCCAAAAGCACCAAATTAAAAAAGAGGCAAAAATTGACCCATCCACCGATTTTGTCTTTCCTTGAGACTTTCGAAGCCCCCCATCAAAAAGAACAAAAGTAACTCATATCACTGCAATTGCAGCAGCTCTGCATGCTGCTGCTGCATTGTTTGCTTTTTCCAGAGGCTCCCAACATTATTTTTTCTGTGGCCAAAGCCAAAATCCAAAAAAGAGAAAACCAATATCTTCTATTTCCTCACATCTTCATCCAAAGCTTTCCTTTTTTCATTTACTTAATTTTTTCACCATTGCCAACAAAATCCCCTATTTCTTCTATAAACTATTCACTACATTTGCATCATCTTCTCCTACCTATTTTTCCTAACACCCCATCCCAAAATAACAAAGAAAAAACACTATTTTCCCTTTCCCTTTCCCTTCCTAAAGCAAATCAAAGGATCAATTAATATATCAGTACGTCCACTCCTGTGGTAGCCGAATCTCATGGTTCATTGCTGGCTGAGGCCTAATGTTGTTGCGCTTTTGGTGTGAAAGGACATAATTACTCCTAAGCCTGGGAGCAGCTGCTGCATATGCAAAAAGTCAAAGATTTACAGCTCAATAATCGATTTTATAGATTTAACCAAAAAATAAAATCCAGATTTCAAGGGACAAGTACATCTCACTAATAAAAAACAATAATTTATTATTACCATTTTCCATGTTAGAACTGGCATTAAAACGATGCAACTGTTGCGGCTGGCCTCCCACCATGTCTTCTAGCTTTAGATTTAGGGCCTGCGCTACTCTAGTTGGAACCAACACTGTAGAACATGCTGCAAACACAAAAACACAACCATAAAACATCAATTATTAGGTTAAGTTTAAGCACAAATACTAACGACGTACAATAAATTAATGACAATAAATTAATGACAACATAACCCCTCCCCAAACAATAAAACCAAAACCCAAAACGTAAATCATCTTCAATTAAAGCAAGAGCGTAAAAAAAACAACCAACATTTACTAGCTCCAAGGATTAGGAAAAACATCATCTTTAATTCTCCTTACTAATGATGTAACTATGTCAACGACCACCTTAAATGCAGCAAATTCTTGAAATTAAAAATACGTTCAAAACAGGATTTCTCACAGTAAAAGAAACAAAACGACCAAAAAAGGGTGTGCTATTCAGTATTCACCTGGCTTCTTTCTTGATTCAGCAGGGCTATCAACTCTACGGGGCAAGAACACCCCAGTGCCAGCACATTCCCTTCTACCACCAGAAGGGTTTCCAAGAAAAACAGCTCTCAACCCATTTCCAGACCCAAATTGCTGCTGTTGCTGCTTGGCATGTTGAAGGGAAGGCCATGCAGATGGAGATAAACCCAGAGGCCTAGAGTTTGTGTTTCTACTATCACCACCACAACCACCAACAACTACATCACTGTTTCTTCCTCTATTTGGAGCCATTTGGTTGTTTTGCCTCTGTTGGTAAACACCACCACATTGCTGCTGCTTCTGCACACCCCACACTGAATTCTGTTGCTTTGCCATTTGTTGTTGCCTCAGCATCTGAAACTAACAACATCACAAAAACAACAAATAAGTCCCTATATTAAAAGGGTTAACTTGTAACCTAAAAATTAACAAAACAATCAGTGAGATTTTCTAGCTTACTTGTGCTATCTGCAATTGCTGGTGAGAAAGTGACTGTTGGGTGTAAAACCCCACATCAGGATTTGTTGTGGTGTTGTTCTTAGAAGGTAAAGTAACAGGAGAGGGCTTTCTTTGAGGAACAAGGAGTCCATTGTGAGTGTGATGGTTGAAACCATAACCTTCTTGGCTCAACCTCATCCTCTCTACTTCCCCTGCAGCTGCATGTAGCAGATCCCAAGTAGCCCTTGCGGAAGAGACCTTGCAAACACTGTTGGGGCTACCCTGGCTTGAGCCCTTGCGGCACCCACACCCACTTCCAAAAGCGCATAGTGTGGATTGTGGAGAACCAGACATGAAACGACCCTGCAAAATGACCAAAACACAACCAAAATCATCAAAACGACATGGCCTAGAAAAATAAAATCACCGTTCACACAAAAAACCAAAAACAAAAACCCAGTTGAAAAAAAAACCTCAAAACACACTATTTCACTGAACAAGCACAAAATAAAAATGCCCCAATTTAAAAAACCTAAAAAAACACACTATTTCAGTGAACAAGTACAAAACGAAAATAACCCAGTTTAGAAAAGCCTCAAAGAACACACTGTTCCACTGAACAAGCACAAAATTAAAAAAAAACAGTTTAGAAAAACCTCAAAGAACAGACACTAGCAAGGAAAACCAACCAAACAGAGCCTTTAGCTACTATTCACGTACCATGGAATTGTCAGAGGATTTGAAATCAGCTTGGAGGGTGGAGCGAGCCATGCGGCGAGTTAACTCAGCAACGAGTTGCTCTTCCTCGTCGCTCTCTGTCTCGCTGGAGCCACCAACGAGGGAGTCAACAGGGGAACTGAGGTCAGAAGAAGAAGCGAAACCATAGGGGAACTCGGAAGGAAACAACAGGGTATCGTCTCCAATGTTAGGGAGCAAAAGCGAGTCCTTTGGCTTAAAGGGTACTGAGTTTGCGTCCTCATCAGCGAGGAACTGCGGTGGAAGCCAGAACTCTCCGTCGTCCAAGTTCTCAGCCATAGCCAAAAAGAGCAAAGCAGAGAAGAACTGAGAGGAAAAACAGAGTGAACAGAGAAAATATCAAAGAGGAGATTTTTTTCAGAGTGACAAGAGATTTTGCTGGTTTGTGAAGATTTTAATAGGATGGTGGAGGAAGAGGATATGCTACTGTTGTGTGTATGCAGAGTCTCAAGGGTCCCATCATTTGCCAAAATGCAAAGAAGAGGGAAAAAAGTGAGTGTGATGAGAGAGGGAAAGAGGGAAGAGGGTGTATTTGTAGAGACACATAGAAGGGAGAGCAGTGCTGAAATCTTCACGCGATGGGGAGAGTGTGCATCAGACGCGCAACCTTTTTTAAAATTTCAGTCCTTTCGCTTTTTCAGGTTTTATTTTAGTAATGATTTTTAGTAAATTAATAAAGTTGATTTTTATTATTACAACTTGGTAATGATTTTATGGCTCCAATTCCGCTTGTTTTAGTCCCGGTTTTTTATTATGAACAAGTTGTGGAGGAAAAAACAATAGATTTAACAAAGAGATTTTGTTTATTTTTTTAGGTCTTATTATTAGTTGGAGTCTGTTGGAATGTGAACAAAGAGTCATTGGCGTGAGTTTGAAAGATTTTTTGGGGGGTTATGAGAAAATATATATATATATATATATTTGAAATTGAAAAATGAAAAAGCAGTTTGGGAAGGCGATTTTCAAAAAGGGAAGGGAGGCAATGTGGCAGTGAAGGCGTTGCTCACAGGCAGCGGTTGATGGAGTAACGCGTCGCTACAGTGGGCCCCTGTCGAAGGAAGAAAAGAAATAATTAAATTATGTATTTAGGGTTTTTAATTTTTTTTCATGCTAATTCATTTATAAAATCTTAATTTATCCGGCGAAAATTTTCCTTTTATGCTTAAAATATCTTTATTCACATTTTACAACTTGTTACTATTTAATAATATGTCAGAATCGTCTGTGTAAATTGCTGCTAGTTATAGGAGTTGTGACAAAAACCAAAAACGCAGAGACAATGTTATTTTAGGTATGCTTAGCTTAAAGTAAGGATGTTCATTTAACTAAAGGAAAAATTTAAATTAAATTTTCTTGTCAAATAATTAGATTTAAATATTTTTAAATGAAAAGGAATTCAACTTACACTTTACATCAAATTTTACACTATTAACTAGAAATATAACTTGTGTGTTCCATGAGTTTGTTTAATAATCGATGAATAAAAATAATTATATTAGTAAATTTTATTTTAAATATATACAAATATGTGTTTAGATGGTTGATATGATTATATAATGTTTAGACATATTAAATTTATATATCTTTTGAAATAGTTTATTATAAATTGAAATATAGGAAAAATAATAATTGTTTATGATAATGAGTCAAAAGCAATTAAGTGTTTTTTTGTGTAAATAGATAATTGTTGATATATATAATAATAGTATTTGTGATTTTTTATTTATGTTAAAATATTAATGATTTATTATTTTTAACATATTTTTATTTTTCTCATATTTAAACGGTTATGAAGGAAAGTGAGAGAAAATGAAAAGACACAATATAAAAAATTAATAATACCTATTGAAATGGAATTAAAAATTATAATTAATAACAAATAACAAAATTTTTAAATTAAGCAATTATGTAATTACATTAACGAAGGTCATTAAATACTTCAAGATACACCATATTTTTAATGTATTATGCATGCGTGAATAAGTCATGCTGATTGTTTTCTTCACATTATATGCGTTATTATATTATGATTATAATATTATGAGCAGTTATAAATATATAAATATATTATTATATTATAATTATTATTATTATTATTATTATTATTATTATTATTATTATAGTTAGCAGTATGAATATTTATTTTTATTTGAAATGAGCGAGCAGTATGAATTTGAAACAACTGTATATATAAGAATTATTATTATTACTAGCGGAAAGACAGGCACTGCCGTGCCTGTCTATCCGCATTCTTTTTTTTGCGAAAGATGTAAAATTTGATTATACATATACTACCTTCGTTCTATTTAACTGTCCATTTTGACTAAAACACATATTAATGAATGCAATTATTACTCTCGATTTAATGGAAATAAATTTTAAACTTTCCATTTTACCTTTTTTATCTCTCTTACTATTATTGGCTCTCATTAGTTTTTATTAGTGGACCATTTATTAACATAGGGGTAAAATGAAGAAAAGTGTATTTATTAGTGCATTGGGTTTGTAAGTGGACAGTTAAATAGGAATAAGTTTTTTTCTTTGAAAGTAGACAGTTAAATAGGAACTGAGGTAGTATATAATTAAATATATATGTGACTAATTTGCATTAAATTAGTTAAGGAATCATGGTCCAAAAATTATATTCTTTAAGCAACTCAATATCGATTATCCCCTATTAAAGTTAAAATGCTTAAGATATTAACAGAAAAATGAAATATATTTTTTATCGCAATAAATGGACGCAGTTTAAATGAAAAAAAAAATAGTGAATGATCTTACTATTACGCATTAATTTTCTTCCAATTGCGCATAGATATCATGTCTATTTTATATTTGATATCTAAAATTTATATTTAGTAAAAACCTTTCTCTGTAAAAATTACCAATAGTGGAATTTATAATAAATTTTTTTAAAACTTATATATATTTATAAATTTATAGTTGTTTTTTTTGTGATTTGTAACTATATCATTTTAATTCTGCTAATAAATTATGAAGGACTCTTGCAGGATATGCATGGCTTAACAATGTTGAAGTTGATCCAAGATAATTTACATTAAGCTATGTAGAAACTAATGATAAAGATCTGTCCAAGATCTTTCTTCTAAAGATATTGGAATCATGAAGAGGCGCAATGCAAATATTCTTAGCCTAGGGAAATAGTAAGCCTACAGTTTACCATTATAAGAACATTTTTTGTTTGAGAAATTAATGTTTTTAATTTTTACTAATAAAAGTCACTTTGTTTCTCATAATCCCATTTCCAAAATGGCAAAAACTTGTATAGCAAAAACAGTGAAAACAATTTATAATTTTTTGTCTTTCATTTTACATGGTAGGAGCCTCATGTACCCTTCGGGAACCTTATTAATGTTTTCCCTAGTATGCTAAAATTCTTGTTTAAATTCGCAAATCTAAGCCGGGAAATAAATTAAAATTTTTAACAACTGCTTTGATCTAACCTTAACGTGATATATCCCATTTAAATCTCATACAGTTTTCAGGTTTATTTTACACATATTTCTGGGTGTGTTGAGAAATCTAGCTGTTTATTAAGCCAATAGAGCGTGCATGGTTGCAACTTGCATTAAGAAAGCATAGATTCCCATACATAACCACTGTCAGCGTTATGTACATTCTTGAAAATTTCACCCTCAAAAGCATCCACGCTCAAATTTGTAAATTGGTTCGAGGGACCATCTTCATCAAGTAGTGTAACTGATAACACATTGTTTTCTTCAACTTGGTTTCAAATTTAGGAAGTCAGCAAGAACCTATGTTCCCAAAGAAACATAAAGTAATGTCAGCAGCCTTAAACTATTGAGAAAAGAACCTTAGACAGCTAGAACATAGCATTTTTACATACATGAATTTTGGAAGTTGTTTTGGGATCAAGAAAATACTTGATTGTGTTCCACAGCAACCTAAACCCAGGGCCAGCATTTATGATAACCATTTGTCAAAAGAGTTTGTATCAATAATAAAAGAAAACATAAATCATTAACCAGTGAGACCTTAGTACATGTTCATCTTCAAAATTTCCTATAACCAGTTAAATCAAAATAAGGAACATAACAAAATTATAGAGGAACTGAGATAGCTCACCGCAGGGTAATTATGACCATAAATCTTTTGTAATCGCATAATAAGTTCCCTGACAGACTTTGTAAATTTTTTAAGGACCTAAAGGTAACACTATAACATAAATTTATGTTTATGTTATAGAAATTCACAGGCAATGCAATGAGGAATAATTAATGGCAACATACCATTTAAGAGTGTGGTGCTGGAATATATATGCCTTTTGGCAGTAATTATGCAAGCAGGAAGCTTTATCTTGCAATGTAGCTTGCTTAAGTTTGTTTTGATCCACTTTTCCAAGTATTTCAATGTAAACAGGTCTTCCCTCCCTATCAACACCATGATGGCCATGTGGATAATACTTTACAACTTCGTTTAATTCTTTGAATTCAAAATCCTAATGCAAACATGAAATATTAAACCCACAGGATGCAATGGTATGGAAATCAATGACTGCAAAGATATATTTTGTCAGTTAAATTTAAATCTGCAGCTACCTCCATAACAGTGTCAGCACCAAACTCCTTCCTCCATTGTAGTAAACTCATTGTACCCACATATGCATTTCCATTAAAAATATTAGAAGCATATCAACTTGTCTTTGCATTTCCATTAAAAAATCAAAAGCAAATAAAATTTTCATGCCAGGAACTTGTTTTGCAGCAAGCAAGGCTGCTCTTGATTATATTAAAAACAACTAACTATCCACCCTTAGAATCACAAAGAACCGGTGCATGCCAAAACTTATTTTCATCAACACATCCAAAAGTACCAATTATACATTCATTCTTAATCTGCTAGTTAGCAGCTTCTAATTTAACTCTTCAAGATAAATTCCTTCATTTACCTGGGCTAGCAGATTCAAGTGGTTAGAGTCTGCTGCACTGAAAGCTTGACATAACAGAACAAAAAAGGATTCAGAATTTCTAAGATCTCTCTCACTCTTACTATAAAAAAATTTTAAAAAAACTGAAGGAATCTTTCAAGGGTATCACCACTTACAATAGCAGTATAATCACTTTCAAGGGTTTTGTCAATGACTTAATGTCCAGCTCTTTCTTGAAGAAAATCCCTATAAACATAAGAAGTTTACTGACCAAATAATAAAATTAAAAAGACCAAAGAGAGAAATATTGAAAAACTAAAGAAATGAAACAGAGATCTTGCTTTTACCAAACTTAAGAAGAAAATAAAAGATGCTTCGCAAATGACTTCCCACCTGTATAGAAGTCATGTATCACATACATGTACACACTATTTCCAGAGAAGAGAATGAAAGCTTGAATTTGTGTGCATTGCTCAATAAAACAACAGCTAAAGATATTTGTCTCAAACTACTGCCATACAAAACTTTTTTCAGAACTTTTGACTCCTACATACCTAGAAATTTTTATAGCAGTAACTATGTGATATGTGTTTCGATTTGAATTCATGATGTTTTTTCTTTTAAATCTATTTAATGAAATTAATGCAGAAATAAAATGATCAAATGAAAGAAACCCAGTACCATATACAACCTTCTTCATCATACCTCAATTTAAAATAATAGACAAATTAAAACCATCATTCAAAGATGCACAGTCCCAAAATGTCTCAAAAACGATCTTAACACTCAAGAAAATAAAATATAGTTTTTATTATCATATTTAAAAAATCATATTCACACAGTGATACACCACCTATTGTGTCATCAGTAAGTAAAAAAAAACCGTAGCAGATGCAGGGAAGCTTAACTTTATTGTAAAATGTCTAAAAAAACCAAAAAAAAAAACTGAATGTAAGAAACATAATAAGAGAAAGAAAATGAATCACAGAGGCTCAAATTCAGAAGAAGCTAATGATCTATATTTCATTACATTTATTGGTTATTCAATTGTATTCACCCAATTATACCTATTCTTGGTCCATGGCATTTTAGAACATGTGTTCACAATTCAAAGGGTTTGCTTTTGGTAGTCAATATAGATATTGGAGTACATATACCTTTTAGCAATAGACCATGAAGATGTTCACTTAAAGACCTCATCTTCTTCACAGCAACCTCCTGAAAGTTAAAATGGCTATTATTATCCAATTTTTAGTGAACACATTTAAAAAAATATGCATGCCTTGAGTTCCATACCTTGTTCTCTAACATTCCAAAATACACACTCCTCACCGAAACAGGTATAATTGCTTAGGCCATTGATATCTTGGGCCTCCCTTTTCTTCACTTGAGCTTGTGCAGAACTGAAACATTTCCTAAATTACTAATTTGGGCTTTCCCCATTTCAAAACTTCTTTTAGTATATTTGGAACCCTCTTGGCCCCTCAACACAACACCATATCTGCGTGCAAATATCTCAATATCAAGCAAAACCCTCTTTGCAAACGCTCACCCAACTACAGTGGGAACGATATAAACCAGTATATTAAAAAATACACATACAAAGCAATCATGCAAGGTGTTCATGAATTCGGATCAAAAGTAGTAAACATAGAGGAATCAAGCTTCAGAAGTGAATAAAAGTTTGTCAATCAAAATTATATGAATATATTAGAAAGGCCCAAGACTTCCCGTTCAAATATTGCTACTTAATATGGAATCTATACAATTGTTATGATTTGAAAGTGATTATTCATCTTAAGAGTTTTGAGTGAGAATTTGACAACAAAATAACTAAATTTTCTATAATTAAACCACTAACAAAATTGAAGGCAAGAATTGAAACAATCAAATAGCTTAAACACCAGCAAGTGTTAAAGATGATATCAACATAAATTAGGATCCATTCCACAGACATTGGTTAATTGAGACATAAAATATTCAAGAGCATAGTGGAAATGACAAAGACATTAAGAAAATCAGAGCAATTAAGAAACTTCTCTAGAAACTAAATGTTGGGGTGCAAAGGAGCCCACCGTAGTTTAATTCTAAAACTTATATTTCAGAAACCTGTTTGATTTTCCTTAGGATGTTCTCAGAATTGGAGGAGTTGTTGCAGTTAGTTTAAAACATGTATCATAGAAAAAAGCAAGACAATCTTTTTTAAAAACACTATATAGGATGCTGAAATTTGGTTAATTAAATAGGTTTCAATTGACACTTGTGTTTAATGCACTAAACACCAAAAATGTGCAAATCATTATAGATGAATACAGTTTAAATATTATAATCTTAAACGAATCTGAGAAAACTCAAAGTTAGAAATAACCTCAATGTCTTCACAACTTGCATCTTGTTGCATTATTGTTTCAACAGCTTGTGCATCCAAGCCAATAAGGGCTTGAAATTCATAAGCATGTTGCTGCAAATCCGTTGAGTGGGATGCTAATAATTCTTCTATCAAAGATTGACACTGCAAGTAGATGACAGAGAGTCATTAGTGGAGCCTGAGCATCTCACTGGTTATATTTATTGTAGGAAAATATGCTTGAAATTGATAAACATAAATAACTTGAGAAAGAAATGCTTCCAGGGAATTTATATAATAATAAAATAATGAATTTTAAGATCTGTTATTCATGTTCATCAGCATCACTCTATTAGGTTAGATTATTAACCAAAAAAGTATTTAGATTACAAACCACAATTAAATATTTGATTGTTAAAAATAGATACTGCCGTGCTGGTTTCGTCCTCCAGACGCTGCGTCATAGGAATCACCGTATACCAGCCACCATGGACGCGCCGTCTCGGACTTTTCATCATTCGCGACCAAGGCTGCATTATATACCCCTTGCCCTCTTTCTTCTCTTCCCTCTTTCTTCTCTTCCCTTCTCTCTCTCTCTCTGTGTTAGGGTTATCTTCAAGGTCGCTCTTCTCATCAAACGCTTCGTTAATGGAAACCACTGAGGACGGCAATGTTATTTTTGACAAAACCCCAGAAAGAGAAGCGTTGATGCTGCGGTTATGGTGGCAAAGGAGGGAACTTTGCACAGAGGCAAGAATTGCTTCTCTCTGCACCCATGTGAGGCAAGAAACCCAACTATTAGCAATGTAAAGTATATTGGAAATGAGATAAATGGATAGAAAAAATAATCCTAACCAACAGCCCAACACATTGTTCAAAATGAGATTCCAAAATGTGACAAACACAAATAATTGTGCTTCATTATCTGTTGATGGTAAAAGATAAGAGAATGCGAAAATGCTTACTTCCCCAGATGTATCGTGATTCGGGAGAGTATTGGCAAATGTATTTGTCATCAGATCCAAGAATTTGGGCTCCAAGGAATACATCAAGCAAAAGCTCTGGCTTCGTTTCATAACGGACATTTTGAATGCAATTCCATGATTTTGGATATATTTCCTAAGTTCAGTCTAACATTGTATTGAATAAATATGAAATGGGGTCAGATGAAAAAAAAAACCGTCATCACCAATAGCAACTCATTCAATATATTGTATTAACTTTAAGTTTCAATATAGGGACCTAGCAAATTAAGACATTTCATCCAGAAAGAACAATGAAATGGGGTCAGAGGATAAAAAAAAATTGTCATCACCAATAGCAAGTCATTCAATATATTGCATTAACTTTAAGTTTCAATATAGGGACCTAACAAATTAAGACATTTCATCCAGAAAGAAAAAATATACCTTCCAACTCAATCTCAAGAGTGTCATTTTTTCCAAATATTTCCCCTTACTCTACCCACCTCTACCAACAATAATTTTCCCTTTACAACTCTATTAACAATGTATGCAAATTTCATAGCAAACACATACAGGAAGAGGTATACCTCATTCTCTACATGGAACTCTTCCATGCATCAGATCCCGAGCGTCCACCCCAAAATATAATGTCTTTGGCTGTATAGATTCCGCTCCAACTCCACGTTCTTCCAATCTACAGTAAATGAGTAAAATTTAAAGATCAATTATATGCATGACAACATGAGAATAAACTAAAAGTTAAATCTAAGGAGCTAACATGTGGAATTAAAAACGAAAGCTTCCAGTCCCCAATTTCATACTGACACATCTTCTCCAAATAGGTTGCATAGCATACCCAATCATGAATGCAATACTGAACCATTTCCTATTTAAATGTCATTTTTTTCAATACAGTGACAATTAATTCTGAGAATTGTCAAAACTAACTGAATCATGCGTCAGGACCCAATTGAATTTCCCCAACTTACACCGCTTGTTTCAGGCATCCCAAAGCAAAACAATCAAGAAGACGGATGAGAGATTATAATCCATTCCGGCATGTTAATAGCTATAAAATTCGATAGTCTATTATAATTGTCATGACTAAAAAAGAATCAAAACCTCGATAAATTATCACCTGCGGCGGTGCGGCGCGGCTTCCACGCCCCAATCCACAACCACGGTCTCACGCCAATCCCACCTCTGTCATCCCTCATACACCACCTGCCAAAATATAAAATTGAAAGAAAAGGAAAGATGAGGAGAACATAAATGCCAATAACAGAGAAGGGAAATTCAGAGAAATCAATTAGATAGTGAGAAATAGAGAGAGGGAGGCCGCGTGAAGCCAAATGGCTAAGTTTCCCCGCGAAGGAATCGTTGTTTGCCGCTCCATGGCCGAGCATGGCCACCGTCGCCACTGCATCACGTCGCTCCCGATCTATTTTTAGAGCAGGTCACCGCCATTTCGCCATCGGTCATCCTTCCACGGCCGTGGCGCGATCGGGCGGCTCCTCCGCCGCCACGGCCCATTCCCCGTCAACGACCCCGCTCCGCGGCTCCATCGCCTTCACCTTCCACCATTGGAGTGTTCCTCCTCTTGGTCGCGTGCGCTATCAGAATGGGGAACCCTAGAACTTTGTCCGCAGCCATGTCTCCCTGGATGTCGAACTTTTGATATTCTCCAAGGCTCCAACAGCCCGAGCAGCCTCCAAGCCACCACCAGCGCCGTTGACCGTTCCGTTCCCCTGCGCGTCTGCACCCTGGCCTCGTCCGTTACTATTCTGGCCGCGTCTGCACGTTGGGTTTAGTTAATGTAGGCACTGTAATAGTGTAATGGACCGGTGATGTAATGGGGCAGTTTTTTTTATTTCCTTAACTCCCTATTATCTTTCCTCCGTAACTGCTGTTTTAACCGTGTCCTTTTTTAGAGGTTAGGGGCATAAGTGGAATCTGAAATGTGGACATCATTTCAAGCCATTCCCTTTATAAATAGTAGAGATTATAGTTAGCCGTATGAAATTTTTTTTTTATTGAAATGAGCGAGCAGTATGAATTTGAAACAACTTTATATATAAGAATGTGTAATATAATATGCACTACTGAAGCAATTGTTTAATTTAAAATAATATGGTAATAAAAAAAATTTAAAATAATATGCATTACATAAACTTCCATTTACTTAATTACAGTCGGGATTGGGGCGGCTTACAAACATTATTAAAAAGTTGAAATGATTATAGAATGAGATAATGAAATAAAATATATAGTTAACAATAGTTAATATAATAATTATTTATATTTTTTTAAAGTGAGTTTAGCTCGAAAAGAGTTTAGATTAATTTTCAAAATAGATATAATGAGATTTTATTAAAATATTAATCATAAAAATAAAAAGAAAAATAATAACATACAAAGTTGCTAAAATACCATTGAATTCCATAGATTTGTGTATATTTTTTATTGTTTTTGTAAAATGTATGAAAGTAATTAAAACTTTAATATTTTAAGTATGTACGGAGACATATGAAATATTATTAAGATAAAAGTATGGTTAGTATTTTAATAATTAAAATTTTAATATTTTAAGTATGATATAAACATTTAAAGAGTAGTTTTTAAAAAATGACATCAAATTTTTACACCAAAATATGACATTTTACATTCTAAGAAGGTGACAGACAAAAAGACAAATAAGCAAAATAAACATTTACCTTCTTTAAATACACTACAAAAAAAAAACTATTTTGCGGAGGTTTTTTTTTCGATTTGCGGAGGTTTTTACCATCTGCAAATTAATCTGCGGGGGTTTTTAAAACCTCCGCAAATATGTTTGCCACAACCTTTTTGCGGAGGTTTACAGAGACCTCTGGTACCTTGTTTATATTGTGGCAGTTTTTTGTGGAGGGTTTTAACCTCCCCTATTGCTGACTATTTTTTTTGTACAGGTGGAAAAGAAAAGGGAAAAAAACAAAAAAGCAACAAAGGGATCACTCCCTTACAAAACTAACTCCACGGGCATCAGTAAGCACCATAAGGGATATCTCCTAGGGAAGCTGACGAAGAACGACATGATCTGCACTCTGACCAGCTCCTTTCTTCGCTAGAAAATCGGCATAGGCATTTCCCTCTCGCAAGGTGTGTTGGAGATTAACGTTCCAGGAACGAGAAAGCAGCTCCCTGATGCCAAGGATTACTGCCGCATAATGGTGAAAGGTAACATCTTCATCTAAGATCAACTTTATAGCTAGAATGGAGTCTGTATAGCAGACCAGATTATAGAATTGATGGTTTCAAGCATAAGTCGGACCCATGAAAATCCCCTTTAATTCCACATGTAAGCTATCTGTGAACCCTAGGCTCCCATAGAACCCAAGCTTCCACTCCCCATTGCAGTCTCGAAAAATACTCCCAAATCCAGTAGGACCGGGATTGCCAAAGGAACCTGCCATCTGTGTTAAGAGCAATCTAATCAACGAACGGAGGATTCCAGGAAACTAGTCGCTGCTCCACGACATCCCGTTTATGAAGATTGAACACATCTGTGATCTCAGCGGAAAGAACTCTAATGTCGAACAGAATTTTGGAAGGAGAATAACGCTCATTTGCAATTGAAGCTCTGTTTCTGGAAATCCAAACGTTCCAGAGAATAGCAACGAAAAGGGTTGGATGCTGCATTGAATTGTCACGGACTAAGGTATGGAAATTTGTCTCTGTAATTGAAGTAGTTATTTGAACACCAACTATTTGCCATATTGCTTGAGCAAATCTGCAATCCCTAAGGCAATGAATAATTGTTTCAGGGATTTCCCCACAACAAATACAGATGTTGGACTGAGCTAGATTTCGAGATGCTCAGAGGACGTTGATAAGTGCAAATTATATGATATATTCTTATATTTTTATTGCACTTATCAAGGGTAAAATAGTAATTCATGCCATAAAATAATCCCTTTTTATTAATAATTGTAATAATTGTGTTTATTTAATTTGAATTTGATGCTATTTTAATAGAAAATCTGTTGATTTTGCAGATTTCTGAGGAGATTTAAATGAGGAAAGAAGATAGCACCATTTGAGGATAGGATATGCAGATTTGAAGTTTAAATGAGAACAAATAAAGATAAGATCAGCAGCCATTTAAACAAGGATTCTACGGATAACTTCCCAATTTTTAAATTCAAAGGCAAGATAAACACAAACTCATATCAAAAAGAGGGAAACAAGGAAAGCCAAGCAAACAAGAATAAGATCAAGAAGAGATCAAGTTAAAGAGAGAGAGAATCAAGGGAAGCTGGAACGAGAAATCCGCTCCACCTGCGCTGAGCGCAGGTGAAGCGCAGGAACGCGGATTTGATTTTTAGATCTATTTTCAAAATAGATTCCTTCCAGATTTAAAATAGCTTTCATTGGTCTATAAATAGGACCTTTTGTAAAGATCAAGAGAGGAGCAGAGAGTTTAAAGAATAGAGTTTAGGGCTCAAAGTTCAGAGGAGACCCCGAAGGGCTGCCGAGATAGCAACGCTAGGATTGAAGAAAAATGTGACAGTTTCTTCATTGGACTGTATGGCTACCATGCGTAGCTAAACTCTCCAATAGGGTTGAATGTAGTTGATTCAATCCCCACATGTATGTGAATTCTTTTTATTAATTATGAATCCCTATTCTATGATATCGGTACTTTTATACTTTACTTAATGCGTAGCTTCCGCCTCTGTGCCGGAGTTATAGGTTGTTTTTATAAAATACATTGGTAAATGGTTTTGTTAATTCAACAGCGAGTTTGGGGGAGCCGATACTTAGGAAACTTAAATTATGATTGGTAAAAGTACTCATAGTAATCGTTATAGGAATATAGGGGGAATCGATGATTGAAGAATTGGAATGTGACAGCCTCTTCATAGTAGTCCCTATAGGAATATACGGTGAATTGATAGTATTAACGAACGGAAAAGTAGAGCAATCAAGCAGGGGTAATTTGTCGCCTAGGAGAACCCGCATGGATTATCTTCGAGTGGTTTACTGTTGGTAACTCGGGGTAAAACAATATAGTTTGGCTAGGATATCATAGGAATATATTCATAATTCATATTGAAGTTCACATATGTAAGGGGTGCGATGATACGGAGTTCAATCCTGATTCAAGTAATATTATCTTACTCTATCTCTACTATCTTCTCTACTTTATGCAAATTTACTTTCTGCACAACAATTACCAAAAACTGTCTCTTACTTGATAGCCTGATCACTAGTAAATACGAAGTGAACCGTTCCCTGTGGATACGATAACTCTTACTTACTATTATACTGCTAAAATTTTGGTACGCTTTCTAGAATCTCATCAGACGTTCACAGGGAGAGAGTTGTGAAGAATTTGCCAAAGAGCTTCAGCTTCTCAGGTAATTTCTGCCTCCAGATCCACGACCAATTGCTATCATTTTGTTGTTATGTTTGTAGTTCTTGTGAGCCAATTGTATCCTGAACTGGTTGAGTAGACACCTTTAGGGGTAGGCTGCCAAATATAAGTGTCATTAACGTTTTCATTAAGATGAATCTTGATGTCTAGGATGGAATTTTTTAGATGATCACTTAAGTTAGTAGCAATATCTTAAAGGTACCAAAGGCCATCTTTCCAAACATCCTGAATCCTTAGCTGAAAATCTTACTGACTATTATTTTGCAGCGTTTTCAAACCTCCTTCATTTGCAGCGGCTTTGTTGCGGGGATTTAAAACCTCCATTTTTTCCTGTTTTTTTGGGGGGTTACTACCCTCCTCATTTTGTGGCGATTATATTGTAGAGGTTTTAAACCTCCCTCATTTGCATTATTTATTTTGTGGGATTATTTCTAATTCCCTAAATACAATAATTTGTTAGTAATTAGAAACCCTTGTACAATGTATGTCACCATTTGAGGGTGCTTATATTTTTGTGTCAACAATATTTATTTATAAATTTCCTTCAAATACTTTAACTGTGACAAAAGACATGACAAACTTTTACCAAAGTGCTCAAATATATATATATATATATATCATGTATAAAACATTCCATGATCTCAAAATCACCACCGTAACATAAAAGTAATTTAAACTGAAACGTAATTACAACTTAAAATCCATAATAACTCAAAATCCATAATAGACTAAATATAGTTTCATCCTAAAAAACATCATAAACACACTGCTACGAGACAATGCTACGGGACAAAATAGTGATAAATCAACAAATTATACATGGAACAAATTGTGTTATTGTTATGGGAACTAGCATCGAAACAAAGGAACAAAGTTGAAGGTCAAATATAGCTAATCGATTGCAGAAATCTCCAATCGCATAACACTGGAAATTCAGTCAAAATGGAATTGCATAACTTGAACACCCAAATATACCCTGAAGGCCAAGGACATGCACGTAGTTGCTCCTCTCCAGTCGCCGGCCACAAGATGAAAGGTCTCCGGTTGATTGCTTCAGGCTGTGGTTCTGCGAGCTAGGGCAAAAAAACATAGACCTGTATGACAAAAAGAAAAGTTGAATCCAAGGTGAGAAAGAAATTGAAGAAATGTGAGAGAGATAGACAGAAGAGGCGCGAGAGAGATAGAGAAGCACGAGAATAGATAACTGCGAGAGAGATGATAGAGAGGCTATAGTGACCTCAAGAGAACTCTGGGAGAGACAGACATGATCGAGAAATAGAGAAACCCTAAGAATGCACAAAGAAGGAAGAACGAAGCAGTGAAGGAAACAATGAAGGAAATGCTCAGAATAGTTAGGGCGCAAATAGGAGGGAAGGGGTGAAAAAAATGAGGGAAGGGAAAAAGAAAGGGTGAAAAATGTATTATAATTTGTGTAGGTCGTAAACCTCTTCAGTAAAGAATTAAAACCCCCACTATTATCATCATTTTGGACATTCTACCATAACATCGTAAATCATGTTAATTTGTGGGGGTTTTTTATAACCTCCGCAAAATAACTTCCACTAAATATCATTTTTTTGTAGTGATATAACATATAATGAATAATTAAATCATATATTTAATTGATTTATTAAATTGTATAATTAAAATTTTAAGAATTTAATAATTATATATTGTCAGCGTAAATAATTTTACACAGCCGTCCAATCTTGTGTTGACACATCATTTAATGAGTTTAATGACATATGAGATGTCATATTCATTAATTGACGTAGTAAAATATCATTGGATGACAATATATGTAAACTTTTTTTACACTGATAGTGTATACTAATTAAATTCAAATTTTGATATTTTAAATATAATATAAACATTTAAAGAGTAATTTTCAAGAAATAACATCAAAAAACTCTTACACAAAATTATGACACCTTACATCTAGGGAAAATTTTAAATATAACATATAATGAATAATTAAATCATATATTTAATTAATTTATTAAATTGTACAATTAAAATTTTAACATTTTAAGTATAATATAAACATTTAAAGAGTAATTTTTTTAAAAAAATGATATCAAGAAACTCTTACACCAAAATTTGACAACTTACACTCTAAGAAAGTGAGAGACAAAAAGATAATTAAGCAAAACAACCATTTACCTTCTTTAAATATAACATATAATGAATAATTAAATCATATATTTAATTGAATTATTAAGTTGTATAATTAAAGTTTTAATATTTTAAGTATAATATAAACATTTAAAGAGTAATTTCTTAAAAATGACATCAAAGAACTCTTACACCAACACATCACACCTTAGACTATTCATTATCTTAAATTTTATAAAATATTAACACTAATGACTTGATAATCAAATGGTTATTATTTGCATATATTTTAAAAATATATATAATGTTAATCTTGACATATCATTATGACATATTAAATAAATTTGGATCAATATAAAAGTTTATAAATATGATTTATATGGTAGTAATTTTCAATCCAACGATAGATTTTGAAATACAATCATCTGTTAAAAGGTTATTTGGTGATGTAAAATTTGTGTAACTCAATCCCTCTTTCTAAATTCATTGAGAATATGTTCCTAGATTTTAAAAAATATATTTACTTGTTATTATTTGTTTGAAAAAATTGATAGTGAGAATGTAAATAATTTAATCTAAATTTTATCCTTGGCTTAAAAAAATTAGAAATTTATACATTTGATTAAAACGTTATTAACATGTGTTGCTCATAAGAAAGAAGTTTGGATTCTTTAAGCATTAGGTTTGATTACTGAGAGATAAGTTTTTTATTTATCATGTGAAGGGATACTTTAAAAAATTAAGTTGGGAAAATTTGCAATAGGATTAAAATATATTTCTACTTATTAATATAGTCTTCTAAAAAGCACTATTTATGGTCTTATTTATAAGAAACAAGGGTGTCGTTTGAGGTGGTTGCGAGTTTTTATTTTTTGGTTTTTAAATATTTCAACCAAATTTTTATAATTCAAAACAGAAAACTAAAAACCACTTTTTGTGGTTTTCAAAATGTTTAGTGGTTTTTAAAACGAACATTTTGAAAATATAAAAAGTGGTTTTTAATTTTTAGTTTTAATTTGTAAAAACTTGGTTGAAATTTTTTAAAAACTGAAAACTCGCAACCACCCCAAACGGCTCACATGACTAAAAAAATGTCTTGAAACCAATTAATTATAATTAGTAATATCATAATTTTAAAGTTTATTTCAGAAATATCCTTAATATTAAATAGCTAAAATAATTGAAAAATTACCCCTAATTAAAGTCATCATTAAAGTAGTAATTAATGCTCCAATAGTTGATAATTAAAAATGGTGACGACTCTGGTGCCGTCAATAAATTATGGGTTAAGTTGCAGTCATGAGTTGTCACACCCTCATAGTGCCATGTGTAATTCACTCACCATGTCAGCTAAAGTTTGTTAATTTTAACTAATCACTAACTGGCCCAATTAGTTGCCTTTTCGTAATTAGAGTAAATTGGGTACAAATTGCGCCAAAATGGTTTCCCTCCCATTTGATAAAATATTCATTTTGCAATCTGTAAAGGACCCTAATCCCAAATTCTAATTTCCCAAAAATCTTAAAGACTCCTAATCCCTAAATTGTGAATCGTGTACCATGAAGCTCTAATTTCTCCTCATTCTCATATTCTTCAAAACGCTTGATCGTTGGGCCCCTTGCAAACAACTTTGACGTTCGATCAAAGAGACCCTACACGATGAACTCGGGTAGAATAGCGGCACTAACATGGAGATTGATGATGTTCTGCAGAATATGAGAGTGAGGGGTGTGAGAAACCCATTGGGGGCTTTATCGATTGAGATTAATTGCGAAGAAGGAGCCATTGATCGGTGCTCTTGGATCGGAGTGCGCTACTCCTGGATCAGTGCTCATGTATTCTAAATCAGATTAAATAATGTGTATGTTAGTATCTGCAGAATAATGTGTTGTTGACTTGCTGCTGACTACCTGATTAATGCTACGTGCATGCTAACTAAGCACATGTTGTGTATTGAAGCTCTTGAGATGTACAAATACTATTGAATCAGGCCCCACTTTGATTGGAGAAGATGCATTAACCAGCCTTGGTTTCAATTCTGGAATGTCCAATGACTTAGTTAGCTTCAGTGGAGTTCAATTCAACAACACCATATCACTTTGAATGTTTCCATCATTGGGTGTCAAATGATACTCTTCCCTCATCTCTGTATCCATTGAGTCGATTAGACTTGTAATCTCTACACTTCCTTCTACTACGAACTCCTTCGGATATAGATTCATATCATTGACAAGGGATATATAGAAAGTGGTGGAATTGGACATCTTTATGAGTAGCACAGTGACAGCAGGCTAAAAATACTTATCATGATCACAAGTGATTCAAATGACCAACATTAAGAATAAAGAAATGCAATTACTAGATGAATGAGCTTACCTCTTTCTTAGAACAATGAGCATATGCACGGAAATATGGAGACCCTTCATGAGAAACAGAGAGCACATTGCTTCCCATAAGCTGATGCCACAAAAGCGCTCTGTTCAAGAGCCATGTTATTTATATATGAAAATAAACTAAAAAACTTTGATGGTCTGTTTTCAATTCATGATCTCGGTACTTATTGGTTGTGTTGTTGTTGCAATGGTGCATAAAGATCTACTACATCGTAAGTAGTGCTGAATTTCTTTCTGGTACCTGGTTGCTTTGTTTCTGTTTTATGGTCTCTTTAACTTACACAAACAATAAAAAATTACGGTGTACCAATTAAATTGAACTGGCATAAAAAAATCATAAACAAGTAATATGGATAAAGTCATAATGTGATAAATCTCTTAAAACCTAAAATCATGACCATCTGGCCTGTAGTAAACATAGATGATGAAAAGGTTCATAACATGACAAAAACATAAACCAACCAGAACGTAAAATTAACCAACTTAAATAACTTATATTTCAAGTGCAAAACAATCACTTTGCATCTTTGAAATTTTCGAGGAAAGTTTTTGCCCTGTTGGCAATTAATTCTTGATTTTTGTTGAAAGGGTTCATGACCAGGTCCAGTGCAATCTTCAGGCGTGTTCCTTCATCAATCTGTGTAAGAAGATATAACATCTAGTCAGTAAAGTAAATTTCTTGATGGTTTGTAAAATAGGAAAAATTGACTTATTAATTCTTGCCTTCAATCTGTAGCCATTAATTCCCTGTTGTGTCATCCACATTGCAACCCAAACTCCACAGTCATTTCTAAATAAGAGAAGGAAGTCTTTAGTCAGTGGACTTTAAATAACAAAGCAAACCACTTATTTTTTTTAAATTAGTTACACTTACGAATCACTCCCTTGAATCACTTCAGTGTTTGGAATGATTATTTCAAACTCAGACACCAATGGTTTTTGAGTTAATTCTATTTGATAAAATGACGGATGTTGCAACAGATCTTCAGTATACATTGCCTGCAACCAGAATAAACTTTAATTTACAAAAAACGTAAACTTAGTTTATGAATTACATGCTTACAAGTTTTAATCTTACCACTTTCTTCACACTCCTTATTCTTTCTTCAAATCTTGATTCATCCGGGTATGAGTCAAGATATATCAATTCTTTCGCCAAAATATCAATTACCAGCAGGAACTAGTGGTTGTTGTTGTCGTTAATTAGCACAAAAATCTAAAGTAAAGAATGACATAATTCAATAACTTGGGGATGCAATAAATCTCAACTGCAGAAGTTACTTACCTTTGAAAGCATGTCAACACGACTCATGAAACGTTCCTGATAGTATTGTATCATTAAAGGTACATGAATATTCCATGCCATGATAAATTGTTGTTAAGAAATGCATTTAATCAGAGTTATTTGGTAATACGGTAAAATATTTACATAAAAATATAAGAATGAGTGACTTTAAATAAGAGTTTTACTGCATAGGTAGTTGGCATGAACTAATAAGGAGGGTACTTAGTCAGGTCCTGTTCCTTCAAAGTCAGCAATGATGCTAACAGATTGAGAACCTGAAATGAAACAATTGCAAATAATTAAGTAATATTTCTTTTAATAAATCAATTTTATAAAATGATATAAATCATACATCCTACTCCATTGCTTGCTTAGGCTTTAAACATTGGAGGAGTGCTCTTGTTCCATCACAAAAGTTCACATCTAATGATATCAGTACCTCACTACTATAGCAAGTAATAGATTTTACAATTAATAAAATACATTCTATCCTTTTTTCTTTAAAAAATAAACTATCATATGTAATGAAAAGAAATAAAAACTGAAATAACTCACCAAACCATGTCATCACTCATGTTTCTACAAAAAACATATGAAGCAACTTCAACTTCAGTTGGAGATAGTTGAAAGGGTGACCGAGGTGTAAACATGGAACAAAGTGCCTGGTATTCAAATTATGTGAATTTAAAGTTTAAAAAAAACATATTATTTGATGATTAAAAATATGTAAGTATTAAAGGTACTAAAGTGTGATTGTCTACCTTCGGAATAGATGGTCCTATTAAAGTGCGAGGAATGTCATCTTCATGGACTAATGTAGAATCCTGATGGAGATGCAGTGGTTAATAAGACCTTGTTACGTATGTTGGCATTGTTAACAGGGTAGAAAAGTTTCTTTCCAGAAATTTTGGATGCTAATTCTCGAAAATTTTTTGGCATTGGGTCATCATTCAACATGACCGTTTCATTTTGAACTTCACATAACTTTTTCATGATCCTTTCAGTTGCTGCACTTTTCCTCTGTGAAGTCAACTTTGTACCAGATGACATTTTCTCACTAGCACTTTTACCTTCTTTATTCAACTTTGAAGCAGATCGCAAATCCATTCCCTTTAGTGAAATTACATTTGTTGGTGTTTCAAAAGGATCTTCTTGGGATTTTTTTCTAAGCACAATTTCAGTCAGTTCATTTAAGGCACTTATAACCCTTTCCATCTTACTTCTAACTTATCGACTTTCTGAACTAAACCCTGCAAATTGTTTATCACAAATATTAATCTATATGCTATAACAAATACAATTACTAAAAAGTATTGACAGCAGTAGTTTTAGTAATGAACCTGGTTTTGTTGTTTAACATCCTTATTTGAACGTGTCTCATCAAAGAATTCCCTGGCATTTTCATCTCTAAAAAATTATTCTGGTTGGCTACATTAGACCATATCCAATTTAGAGATAAAATTTAAAAAAAAAACACAAACAAATTATTCCAAACAAGGGTATTATTACCTGCAAGAAAGCTCCACAATAGGAATATTTCTCTTCCTTGCCATCATCCGCCTAGAAACTCCACCTACACCTGGACTATTCATGGCATCTGTCTTGTGTTCTTCTTCTCTTGCAAGTTTTGATCTTTTCCGATTACTAGCCCCATGTGGAGTTTCCCCTTTTCCAGCCATAATGATTTTGAGCAGTGTGTTTCTTCTTCCTGTATTAGTGCTTCGGTGCTTCCTATTGTAGTGTGCAGTAATATTCTTCCAATAGAGTTGGTTTTATAATGATCAAAATTAGGCAGCGTCCAAAATGATGATTGGTTTCGTATCCATCCGGCATCCGCTATTGTTAAACACAATCGTGCAGAATCGTTAATCAGATTTGTTTAGGCATTGAGTCCATATTCTTCATATTTGCTTTCAATATTTAGTATGATTTGATTTATTTTTCTGACTTATTATCCTGTAATTAGGAATCATGTTATATATAGTTTTATACTCAATCATGGTTAGGATTTCCTCATAAAATTTAGAAATATTTTAACACTTTTCAAATATTTATTTCCTTGTTAATTAATTAGCTAAATGAACTAATAGTATGTACCAGATATCCACCACCGCCGAGAATAATTAAACCAATTTTAATGAACGAATGCAGAGTATAGTTGTTGGGCAGTGTCATGCCATCATATGTCTTCTTTACCACTTAAATTAGTCAGTTAGATCTAAAGGTGTATGACAAATTTAAAATGCCCTTCTTATTTGTTAGGGCCCTGCTACTCTGTAGTTCAAATTAAATATTTTAAATTTCAAAAGGAGGATAATGCAGAACTATGTTTCAAATGACTTGTCATTCTGATGTGCAGGATGCGTGAGTTCTGATTTCTAACTTATTTTCATGTCTTTTTTTCAGTTTGGCAAATGGAATAAATAATGCTAGAGTTGTTGATTAGTTTTTTTTATAAATCCAACTGGTGTATTATTCTAGAATAGACATCTGTCCAACTTATCAACCTAGCTGATATTGTTTTCATTGTTCTTTCTTTTTTATTTGCAAAACCCAATTTTGGTTGTAACAATATAGAGAAGGAGCAGTTGCAATGATTTCATGTATTGGATAATTTATTTGATGGTTGGAACCAACTATTTTGTCATGATTTGCGCTATCTATCAGTCTCAAGGGATATCAAGCTATCACAGGGATACCTTCTATGCCACTCCAATGTTCATATTGTTTTAGATGTTCTGATGGAAGGGGTTAGGTAATGGTCTCTTCTGGAGCCAATTATTGCTTTGGTGTTTTGTCAGTCAAATACTATGATGTATTAACATGTTGTTTCATACCAAGTGCTTTTTTTTCTCTTTTACAGGTTCGATCTATTACCCGGCAGCCAATAAAAGGACGAAAGCGTGGTGGCAGTATACGTTTTGGAGAAATGGAATGTGACTCTCTACTTGCACATGGAGCTGCATATCTTCTGCATGATATATTGCACACATTTTCTGATTATCACATTGCGGATGTATGTTCCCTTTGTGGAAGCATGCTTAAAACAACATTCATCCAGCCTCAAAATAGTTGATATCCCTTGAGATTGATAGATAGCGCAAATCTGTTTGCAGTCAATTATTTGTTTGCAGTCAGTTATTAGTTAGAGGCATTAGTTAAGTTAGTCATTTTCTTGTCATCAATACAAATTAAAACATCCAGATTCAATACTTACTAGTTGTTATTTAGTTGTTCAAATGTTTGTTGCTTTTAGGTGTAGTCTTAAGAAAGTGTGCACAATCTTATCTGCCGGATGCTAAACATGTACTTCTCATGTGATTACCATTCATAGTACTCAAATGCAAAGTATTTTCTCACCGGCTCAATTTAGCAGCTAACATTTTCCTTTTATTAGGTAGAACTTCATACCTTCTTTGTTTATCCTAATCACGATTCTTCATGTGGTGTTCACATTATAAATGCAAAAGCAAAAAAAAATCGGCTAAATTTAATATGGTTTGGTTTAAAGATTGACTTATTGATGTTGCAGTTTCACAACAGAGAGACAAAATAAGAAAAAGATAAAATGCAATTGATGATCATTTAATACTTTTTATTATTTCATAAGTGAAGAGTATTATGAATCCTTATTTTTCAACCGTCTTAATTTCATAAGGATTTGTAGCAACACAACTAAACTACTACACATTTGAACTAAAATGCTAACTATCAGCCAAATCTTACCCATAAGAGACCCATTGCTAAATACCCTTAGTTTACCACACACATACTTCAGTAATTTAAAGCTATAAAACTAAATTAGACATAAAACTTGACTCAGTTTTTTTCTGGGTCTAGTATTTCTCAGAGCCGGAATTTCTCTTCTTCCAAAACTTAAATTGCAAAGATCTTTGTTCCAGCATCTTCTCTACTTCCTCCATTGAAACCCTTTTGATCTCTGGTACAAAATTAGAGCAACCCAACCATAGTTAAAGTCTTTAAGATAGTGAAGACATCAATTCTATTTCTGTTTTTTATAATTTTTTTTATTCCAATGAGTGTCTGTTTCTTACTGCTAGTACATCATGTCATATAAAATCATTTAAATGAACTGCTGCTATGATAAATAGGTAGGATTTAATCAAATAAGCAAGTTCCAAGCATTGTTTGTTTCTCCTCCAATGTAGTCTCCCAAATTGAAGTTCCCTACACATAGCTTACATTTTATTCAATCAGAAAAAATGGGAAAAAAGAAAAGGAAGTTCAAGTTGATTCAAGCCTATTGTTAAAGCACGGCAAGGCTTTTACTATGCTTTGCCCCTGCATCTCCTCCTCTACAGCATCTGTTAGAAGCAGCAAAACATTACAATGGAAATTAAAGAAACGATGTGTGCAGCTATTATGTTATTTATTTATATGGCATGGGAACACTTATGACACAACCTGTAGCAGCAATGAAGTTCATATAAGTAGATCATTCCTAGTTCAACAATTATAAGTCTAACAAAAATCCAATACTCGCCAATTAGTCATGTATTAGCATCTAATTAGATGCACTTCAGAATAAAAAATCAAACAAAAAGAAGAGCTTCCTCTGTAGCAGCAACCAAGTTTAGATAAGTTTTAAAGATGGACAAAGAATGAAGTGTTATCCATTGTTTGCATTTCCCTCTTTGAAAATGTGCATTTCTATTCACGTAAATGGTTCCACCAATGGCCTGCATCGCAAGTTAAATTCCAAAAACAATGTAAATGTTAAAACAAATATAAGGGTTACACTTAAATGAGATTAAGAAATAAAATCATTAATTGGATTATAATACACCTACATGAGAACCATTTCCATGGGAGCATGCAGAATAAGGATTTTGAAAGAACTGGTGGCATAAAATTCATTGCTGATATATGGGACAAGGATACTGGGAAGAGAAGCTTGGCATGTTACCATCCAATAGCCCATCTCTCCAGTGAGGGAAGCCATATTGAACAACATTTGTAGAAAGACACCATGTGACTGAAACGAATGCCAATGTTCATATGCACAATTGTTTAAAATAAAACTCATAACTAGTTGCCTAAGTGGTATTTAATTAATTTTTTAAATTAAACAAATAACATACTTAACTCACATTGCTATTTTACATTAAAACATTGATTGTAGTCCTTACACCAAAAGGATTCACACTTCCATCCATATTCTAACAAGACAAAACATTGAAAGTCATTAATAGTTGATAAAACAGTGAGTAATGCTACAATATAATTAACTCTAAATAGTATACAATCATAAACATGATTCCCATCATGTAACTCACAGTGGCTGTATGAGTATCATTAACAGATTCTTGAGTCATTTTAATCTCTGAATTTCCATTTTTTTTCCTCTTAACACATCCAGTAGTGGTTGCAAGAGGCTAAAAGATCAAATGAAAATTGTTAAAAAAAAATAACAAATCAATTTATCGAACATGGTAATAAAAAATACTTCCAAATTGAGTGAGATGACTTTTTAATTAAAAGTAAATACCTCATGTGTTCTACAATTTTGCATTGCCATCTGCAGTTTACTCTCCGTTTCGTTGTGTTCCTAAAGAAATATCAGTCAAACCCTTGTATAAAAATACAAAACAATTGTTATCTATTATACTTAATATTAAAAATAAAAAATTTGAAATGTTTTAAAAAATAACAACACTAACCACATCATCATCATTTGTTCATATTCTGTAGCTTTTGCCATGCTGTCAACTTTAATTTCTCCCAGCTCATCACGATCTCTCAAAGCAGGACACTTAGAAACATAATGACTAGTCCTCTTACAATGCGAACAATGTTTGCTTTTCTTCCAATTTTTCCCTTTTCGTGGAGCACCTTTAGTTTTAACCACTATAGGGTCACCAATCACATTGGATCCCGTGTTGCGGTTCTTAACTGAGCTTCCTCTTTTTTCAATCCCATCAGTCAACTTGTTAATTGAATCAATATTTACAGGATAATTTCCCAGATACTTACAAGTAGCTCTAAAGAGGCCTAATACGTGCATCTGCAATAGCTCCAGTCCTCAATAGATCCAACTTACTAGAATCATTATCTTCAACACTTATTTCAGAAATAAAATCATCCTTGGATGCCTTTGTCCATCTCTTGCATATCAAAGATTCAGGTATTACCTCTATACTCTCATTTTTCATTGTGCAAAAGATGTGAGAGCACGAAATTCCACAAGACTCAAATAGATGACAATCACAAGCATAAACCCCTTTATCTTTGTCATAAATCACCATATACTCAGAACAAGCACTTCCAAACTTGTTTATCTTCACCCTCACTTTGTTATCAACTTCCGATCTATCAATGACATTAAGAGCGGCAACATTTTCAATCTCTTTTCTAACATCCCAGAACTTGTTCCTTGTACAAACTTTGGATGCAACAACTTCATACTTATACAAAGATGTACTCAGAACAGGATAAGAAAACTTAGTCTTGAAATCAGACATCAACTCATTGTGTCTGTATTCTTTAACCGCCCTTTCAAAATTGTGTAAAAATTCAGTAAGACTATTCTTATTTTGCACATATCTCTTTATAAATGAGTTTATACCTTCACAAATAGAAGTTGTCTTTATACCACCTAAACAACAATCATGCATATAAGCAGTAGCCCACAACCTCTTCATTTCATAAATTTTTTTAACCCATCTATTATTAGAAACACCATACTTTTCAACTAAACCGCTCCACTTTATTTCAAACTCATCAGGTCCAATGTTAACGTAAAGTAATGTCTTAAATTCCTCTAGAAACTGAGGATTCTTAACATTCTCGCATGCATTCTGATGAAGATGCCAAGAGCACAACCTATGAACAGAATTTGGGAAGACACTCCTAATGGCTTCCCTCATTGCACCATCACCATTAGTTACAATTGCCTTAGGATGTTTCCCAAACATAGCTTCTGAAAAAGTCTCTAAAACCCACTTGTAAGTATCGGTCTTTTCATCAGAAATCAAGGCACAACCAAATATTGTTGTTTCACCATGATGATTATAACCACAAAAAATAACCAATGGCTTATTATACTTATTCTTCTCGTAAGTTGTGTCAAAAGCTACTACATCCCCGAAACAGTGATAATCAATCCTACTACTTGCATCAGTCCAAAACAGATTCTTAAGATTTCCATCATCTGTAATAGTAAATTTTGTGAACACCATTGGGTCATTGTCAGCTTTTGCCTGAAGGTAACATAAGGCAGCAAAAGCATCATCATACTTTATTTTAGCCCTTTTGTCCTTATCTATATGGTTGTACAAATCCTTTTTGCAAAAGCCTAGATCAGCATACCCCCCTTTCTGACCTAATATGAAACCCAAAATATGACAAGTACGAACACCATACATGTGCAAACTATTCACTTGAGCCTTATCACCCTCAGAAAGACCTCTATATGCTGGAATCAAATGGACATATGTTGATGGGATCAACTCGTGATTATGGTTGGGTTCAAAATGAGTAACTGTCCATTTTCCACTCATGTAACCTAAACGAACACGGAGCCTTGCTTGGCAACGTGTGCGGGTAATTGCCCTTGGTTCACGACACCTATCCTTCCTTTGCATGTTCTTCTCAGACCTCTCTCCTTGCCTATTACATACCATGTTTCTCATAACAATGACATACCGATCATCACGATAGACGTCATCTTTTCTTACAGAAAAGCCAACTACTTTAGCATAATTACTATAAAAATTGAAAGCATCTTCCTCTGAATCAAATTCAAGAGACATAATCTCATCAACTGTCAACTCAGTAACATTTTTAGGTCCTTCACATACCTCATCACCACCACATACTTCATTGTTACCACTATTAACATCACCGTTTGACAATTCCTCACAACCTTTTTCCATTACTTTTTATCTGCCATGAGTAAAAGATAAAAAACCATTGAACTACCTATTCGTAAAATTAACTTATATTAATAGCAAACAAAATATACTTCAGCTCTAACTTTCCTAATAACAAACAAGTAAACCATCAACTATAGGAAGCAAATATGCAAATATATGACAAAAAAAGAATCAAAATCGAAATACAAAATCGTTTTACAAAGAAACCCAAAAAAATTTGAACATCGACGTACCGAAACAGCGAGACAAATAAATGACCTTAATTCGTTGCGAAGAATTGTTCAGTGCAACAAATTAAAACTCCTCTATCGAATAATCACCTAGAAAAACAAACAATTCACCCATCATGAAGAACAGAGAACAACCAGGGGGGTTGGAAGGTTTAGGGTTTGGAAAATTGAAAGCAGAGTAAACAATGACGAACAACCGAGATAAATAACACATATATATACCTCTTTGTCGAACAACCACCGATAGAAGGGGCGAGAACAACGACTGCACCGATTACGAAATCTAGAAGAAAAGGGGTGAAGAAATTCAAATGTGGGTTCAACAAGCATCAACTATAAGAATAGGGGTGAAGAAATCCTAAACTATAAACGGCTATCTACTGGAAAAAAAATTACGAAAACGGAGAATGCCTAATGTCTTCACCGTTCACGAACAGGGGCTTACGAAATTTGCTTCCCGGTTCATGAATTTGAATCAAGGTTCAAAGAGGAAAACATAATTTTAATGTTTCCTTTACAAATATGATAAAAGAGTGAGGGGTGAAAACATGATTTCTTTTTTTACAGCTGATGTGTCATACTTAAACCATGTGTATCACTAAATTGTTGACACCTAGGAAATGTATCACTGCCCATATTCTTTTAACTTTACTGTAGAATCTACCATTAAAAATAGCGTAGTACATCCACTATTATAGGAAATGGGGTGAGTAGTGGATAATAATTTAAGGGTATAAAAGGAACTTCGTGATTAATATAATTCAAAATTATATCATGTTTCTTATATTTAGTACAAAAAAAAAACATATTTTTGTCTTTATAAAAAGGGCCGGAGGTACTAGTAATTAGTTGATAAAATATAATGGGAATAACTAAATGTTTTTCTCTCAAAAATAAATTATCTTACTATGAACTTCTGTAGGAACCACAGGAAACACTAGAAGGGGGGTTGAATAGTGTTTTAAAATTTAAGCTAATTTATGAAAACCTTTTCGTAAAAGACATCAAATGAACGTTTGCAAGTTATTATGGAAAACTCAGTTGACCAATAAAAGATTATCAGAGTTACGCGGAAGTTATGGACATTCGTTTTCAGAAACTTGCTGACTTTAATAAAACAGATAAGCATTCTATGAGTACTTCAGATGGTTCAGAAAAAAAATATTCAAAAACTTTGTTTAAACTAGATTCAATATATAAAACAATTTGTTCAAAAATGTTTTGCATTATTATTCAGCAGATTTAGTTGCTTACTAAAAGTTGTGTTTATTTGAGAAACTTGCTGAACCACTTCAGAAGGTTTCAGTAAGTACTCTTTTGAAAAGATTTGTTTAATAATAGAAGTTGTAGTTGCGCGAAACACAGATTCACTTATCAAACCCTCCCTTGGTTAGAAATAAACAAGTAATAACAGAAAGTAAAGAGTTAAGGGTAGAGAGAAATTTGCACAGAGAATTTATACTGGTTCACCCACTAACTTAGTGAGCTACATCCAGTCCCAGGGCAAACCACCACTGGATTTTCATTATCTGAATGCAGATACAAGTATTCTTTATCCCACCCTCTTCAGGCTTTCCAAGTATTCTTTGTTATCAACTGCCTCTCTAGGCAACTCATTGCGGTATTCTTTTATCTAAGCCTCTCCAGGCTTAAGAAGTATTCTTTGTTATCAACTGCCTCTCCAGGAAACTTAATGCAGTATTCTTTTATCCAAGCCTCTCCAGCCTTAACAAGTATTCTTTGTTGTCAACTGCCTCTCCAGGAAACTCAGTGCAGTATTCTTTGTCAACCAAGCCTCTCCAGGCTCTAACCAAGTATTCTTTTACAGTCAAACCTCTCTAGGCTCAAACACGAGTATTCTTTTATAGTCAAGCTTCTCCAGGCTCAAACAAGTATTCTTTTCTATCAAGCCTCTCCAGGCTCTACCCAAGTATTCTTTCTTCCTCCAAGCCTCTTCAGGCTCTCAAAGTATTATTTCCTCCATCAAGCCTCTCCAGGCTCTCTAGAGTATTATTTCTTTCACCAAGCCTCTTCAGGCTTTCATACACTTAACGTGTTTACAATTAAGAACTGAATTTAAGTTTCAGCGAAACTTAAATTTCAGTTTTCTTGTACATAGGGATTATTGAGTAAAACTCAGAATACAAAGATTGAGTGCTAAGTACAAGGAATGACAGAGATATAAGTGTATAATTCTAAGCTCTAATTCATCTTTGTAGGTTCAAAAGGTTGGCAGTATAGAATCTGTATGGAGCTTGGCCAATTTCTTCTGTGAGCTTGATAAATGCCATGGTTTAAGGATAGATGATTTGATATTCATGGCTGCCCCTTTTTTTGTTAATGCCTTATGAATATTTCATTTTGATGTTAAGGCTGACTTTCCTCTCTTTTCTTCTTCTTCCTTCTTTCTTCCTCTCTTGGAGATTTTCTGGGATCTCCCTTTCTCTAAAGACCAGAGGCTCGAGGCAAAAGCTCTACTCAAATTCACATTTCAGGCTATTTATATGTCTTGATAAAATATAGTCGTTGAGAAATGTTTTGACTTTACCGTTGAGAAAGTATGAGTGATGTTCTTCAAGTCGTTGTGAAAGTGACTTTCTCAAGCAGTAGCTTCTAAGATTGAGCAGATTAGGTGTGTAGATAAATTAGTTCTGACACATTGCATATAATATAATAATCTTGCCTTTATCTGAGAGATTTTCCTTGATCTTCAGCAGGTTGATATCCTCTCTCTTCTTTGTTTCTCTTCTTGCTTCTTTCTTCTTTATATTTTCTTCGAGAGTGAGATTGCCCCTTCAGCAGGTTGGCTTAGCTTCTCTCTCCTTTTTCTTTTCATTGTGTGAGGACTGTGGCTAAAATAGAGATGATTTTTAGCCGTTGTGCTTCTTCTTTATCTAGTGAAGTTAGCTTTTCTTCCCGAAAAGACTTCCGACTTCTGATAGCGTGTTGCAGAGTTTGTGCAGTAGTAGGTGTACAGCAACGCTGACCTATTCCTGACTCTATTTGCTTTTCTGCCTTTTTCTCTTTTTCTTTTTTGAACAGAGCTTCTTGAAATAAGGAAAATAGCTTTTGCTACTATTTCCTTTCTGGATGAAGGCATAAGACATTTAGACAATTTTCTAGTTGTTAATCAAATGGTCTTTGCCTTTGTTTGAGACTTCTCGACGTTTGAGATTTGTCCACGTAGTCAGAGAGTTGAGAGTCTTCATATCTTCAGAATGTTATATGATATGTCTGGCTTCTTCTTCTTCATATAGTTTGAAATGCCACATCATTTCAGAGAGTTGATTTACTCCAGCATTTTTCTTCTTCATATTGCTTTTTCTAGATTTGCTTCTATTCTTTATATTGTTGCTTCGTTGTTCTTCCTTGTTCTTGATGATTTTCCATGAACTTGATTCTGACTTTCATTGGTTGATTCAGCATGTTAACTGCTTCACTGTGATTGCTTTAGCATGTTTATCATTTCAGCATGTTTATTATCTTCAGCGTGTTTGACTTTTCTCAGTCTTCCTTGATGACTTCCAAGTAGTTAACCTTTCATATAATTGTTGTAATGTTTTTTCTTTTTAGTCTAATGCTTCTTCCTTATTCTTCTTCTTCCATTCGATTCTGTATTATTTTTTTGTAGCTCGTTGCTTCTTTCTTCTACTTCTTCCATATCCAAGTCTTCTAGTTCTCTTCTAGTCTTTTTCTTCTTGTCAATTTGTTGGTCATCTTCAGAGAGTTGCTCCAATGCTCTTCTCTCGTTTTCTTGATCTCTTGTTCTCCTTCAGCAAGTTTCTTCTTCAGCAGGTTGCTTCTACAAAGTTCCTGAAATACACAGACAAATACCTTTCTCAGTAGCACATGTTTTCTTATAGTCTAATCTAATTTGTTACCCATTAAAACCAAGGATAATAAGTCTTAAATCTAATTTAAATGCTTAAATTAATTCTGAGACTCAACACTTCTCTCTATCTGTAAATACTAAATACTAATAAAATACCATCTTCAGTCCTATTTATAAGAAATATAGAACTAAATCATCAAGATCAAGGAAAAGCCTTGAAACAAGTTAATTACAATTAATAATGTCATAACTTTAAAGATTATTCCAGAAATACCCTTGATGTTAAATAATTAAAATAGTGCCAAAACTATTCTTAATTAAAACCATTATTAGAGTGGTAAATTAATCATGCTCCAATTGTTTGACATTGAAAATAATGTAGTACATCTAATGTCATGGGAAAGATGAAAGTAGTGAACAATAAATTAATTATATAAAAGGAACTTCATAACTAAGACAATTCAAAATAGTACTATGTTTCTTATATTTATAACCAACAAAAAATATTGTTTTGTTTATTATAAATAGGATCGGAGATAGTAGCAAATAATTTTGCATTCCAAAACAATTCAAAAGATAAATTTTTAGTAAAATTACAATTATTGATAATATGGATTCAAGGAAGCCAATCAGCCGCGAAGCCAAACACTAAGGATAAGGGGACCAATATTACATTTTTTTTTATCTAAATTGTTCATCTCAAATACAATTTTATTATTATGTATCAATTATAAATATAAAGCAACAAATTAAGACACACACTCGTAATTCTTTTATATGTGTGTGTGTATGATGTAAGTAATTTAAAAATGTTATGAAATTATTATTCTCTTTTTACTAATGGGTTTATATTATCTAATTTATTATTTAACTATTTATTTTTTTAATAAAATATTTTATCATTAAAAAATAATAAGAAATTAAAATTTAAAATTTATAAAAAAATATAAAATTATAATTACCTAACATTATATTTTTTCTAGAAGAAAAAATAAATTTTATATGATATAACTTATGCAAATATATCTTTTACTATACAAAAATACTCTATATTTTCTTCTATATGGGTTTCTACTATATTCATATTTATTTCTCCCATTACATGAAAACACATAGATTAAGAAATGCAATAAATATATTAATTTGCATTAAAGTTTTTATATTTTTTCTTAATTTATCATTCTATCTCTCTCTATATTAATCATTAATTTATCCTCTTATTATCTTTTTTATTAAGGGTAAAAGTGGAAAAAGATAACTAATAGTTTCTTAAATTTCTAAATATGACAGATAAATAAAAATAAGCAAATTCTTTAAATGGAACAAATAAATATCAATAAAATAATAATATTAATATATATATATATATATATATGTAGTATACGAATTTTAAAAAAATTGAAGGGTGCCGCCATTAGTCCCAACCATCCCCCACCCCTGAAGCCAGTGATAAAAGTTTGTAGGTTTAAATATGATTTTGATCCCTGCATTTTGTCAAGTTTTTTGTTTTAGTCTTTATGAACTTTTTTTAATGTTTTTCGTCCATACCTTTTTAAATATTTATTATTTTAGTCCCAGAGTGTTAACTCCTAACAGAGCTCTATGTCAGCATGTGTCACGGTATATAACTTTAGTCTACGTGACAAGCATTAATCATTTTCAACTAATCTGATGTGGCTCTTAAATAACATATCTTCTCCAACCTCTCGTTTTATATAATCCCTAACCCCCAATTAAGAATCCTATCTACCAATTTCAAATTTGAAGCTCCATCCATGGCTTGAAACAAGGTGATTTCAACCCCTTCATCATCCTCACAAAAAAAAAAGTATGAAAATTGTAAATAAGGTCATCACTGAAATACAAATGCACAATTTTAGCCGGAGAAAAGAATAATATTGTTTTTCATGAGAAAAATACTTTTATAAAATTTGAAAATGTAGCTCATTAACTTTAGAAAAACACTTTTTGTTTTCATTTCTTGTTTTTTAATTTTAATTATAAATAATGTCAACTTTTTTTATTCATTTTATTTCATATTTTAGAGTTTTATATAGAAAATGGAGAAATCAATACAAAGCTATTTTCATTATTTCTTTTACAAAACTTTGAAAATATAAACATAATCAAAACTGAATTTTTTTTGGTAATTATAAATAAAAAAATAGAAAAGGAAATCAGAAAAGTGTTTTCTCAAAACAAATGGCCCATTAAAACTTCATGAAAAAGCTTTCAAATAAAAGTGATAAATTTTTTAGACGGAAATTCTTCAAAGACGCAAAGTCTCTTTCTTTCACTATTTCAAGCCCTCCAAATATATATGAGGCAAAGGGACTATAAGTCTCCTTTTACTAGGGGTGTCCACGGGTCGGTTTAGTTTAGTTCTGTGAGCAAAAGAAATCCCAACCAAATAAAATTGTTTGGTTCGGTTCGGATTTTTCAATTTTTATATGAGTGACCCAAACCAAACCGAACCGATAAAAAATGGGTTGGTTCGGTTTGATTCAATCGAATCATAAATTTTATCATATCAATATAGTCACAGTTTTTTTTTCAAAATTTTTTAGTACATAATAAAATTATTCATTAAAAAAAACAATCCATGACAAAACCTCTTGTTGATGTTCCTTTATGATAAAAATTCATGTTGATATTTAATCTCTCATTTTTTTCCAATTTTTTTAGTATAATTTTTTTTATTTAGGGGTGGTTTGGTTCGGGTAACGGGTCCATTGTTTTTAATCCATTACCTGAACCAACCATTGACAGGTTTGATCGGTTCGGTTCCAACCCGATTGAGTTAAAAAAATCCAATCCCAATCAAATTGGTAGGGGTGTAAGCGGGCTTGGGCTGACCCGCGAACCGGTCAACCCGACTCGAACCAAACCCAGTTACAAGTATTATTTTATCCACAACCTCTTCAGGCTAAAGCCCAAGTATTGTTTTACAGACAAGCCTCTCCAGGCTCAAATCCAAGTATTCTTTGTTCCGCCAAGATTCTCCAGGCTCTCAGACACTTGAAAGTGTTTACAGAAAATGGATGTTTAAGTTCTTGAGAAACTTAAATTGAGAAATATCTTGTACAAAGGATAACTGAGTATAAACTCGGGATACAGTGAGAATTTTCTAAGTACAAATATTATCAGAGAGTAGCAGCTTGAAATTTTGCAGCGTTATGACTTGATAAATTTACTTCTTTAAGCTTGACCGTCGTATTTAAAGTCTTCCATGAAGAAATATATAAAGTTCAGAAAATTAGTCCGTTGAAGATTGCTTAACCACCGTTGAGAGATAACATTTAATGTTGTTTAAGACGTTGTGAAACAATCTCCTTAAAGCTTCTGACTTTGAGTCTTGCAGGTGTTGCAGTCTGTGATACAATTCTGACACGTACAACAGGTTCCCTTTTAAGGTAAAATGACTTTGACAGCACAAAGGGTTTCTGAAAACATTCCTTAACTGAATCAAACTTGCTTCAGACGTTAATGATGCATTGAAATCTTGAGCAGACAACCTCCTGACTTCAGTCAAATGCTACGTTATAGGTCTTCAGCAGTTCTTCTTTAATTTTGATTACAGTAACACTTCAGAGAGTAAAGTGGACTTTAGCAGGTCCTTAGCTCTTCAGAGAGTTCCTCATATCAGCAGGCTCAACTTCGGAGAGTTGAAATATATCAAGGCTTTCTCTTCAAAAGGTTTGCTGAAACAATTAAGCAAAATACCTTCAAGTTATTTTGTTCTTAAAAAGTAATCCTTTTAAATCAAATTTGTCATCTATTAAAACTTTGGATTTGTGAGACTTTAAACATTATTACATTCCTTAATAATATTTTGAGACTCAACACCGTCCACCCTCGGTCATCGTCATTCTTCATTGGTCGCGACTACATCATCTAGCCATAGATCCACCGCACAGCGCCGCGTCCACCATCACCATTCCTCCAAATCTGCTACTTCTTCAATCGTGAAACCACTGTTTCGCGTTGCGTTTCCGTTCCCCATCCTCGCGCATCATGTGTTCGACGCCGCGCAGTTGCCTACCCGTGGCAGTACCACCTCTGTGCGCTAGATCGAAGATCGCTCTCCCTTCTTAGATCTAGAAGTTGTTGTCTTCATTGCTTTCCAGACCCTTGTGAGCGGCGGCGTCGATCCTCTCAGTCTTAAATCTAAGCTCACATGCTTCTTATATCCTCAAGATGGGTCTTTTTTACAGCTTCTCAAATCCTTCATAGCAGAGCGTGGAGCAAAGAGAGATATTGAGATTGAGGATTTGGCCATTTAGGTGTGAAGTAGAGATTTCTTAGGTGTGAAACAGAGAAGGGAAGGAGAGATAGGGGCTAGGGCTGGCTTGATATGATTCTGGACACACCATTTTTTATATTTTCCATATTTTTTTCTTGTTTAATTATTTTTTATTTTATGACCCGAAGACCCGACTCGAACCAACCCATTATTTAGCGGGTTGGTTTGATTCGGGTTGTGGGATCAAAATTAAAGAGCCCGAACCGACCCAAACCGATACAATTTAATTGGTTCGGACATCAAAATACACTTAACCTGACCCGATTACACCCCTACAAATTGGTTCAATGAGCCCCCTACCTTTTACCTCTATATACGTTTGGAAAATCTTACAAATGGAAAACCAAATATGTTCTTATTGTCCATTTGGTTTACAGAGTAGTAGAATTGGTTCTAAAATCAATAGTTGAAAATGAGTGATACATGTTTTATGAAGCACGTTAGAAGAAAATGATTTAAAATAATTTATGTGAAATTGACTCTACATTGTGCCAAACGGTTAACCAAACAAGCACTTATTTGTTTATTAATGTACATAGTGTTGAGTGCTACTGATATTGCACCCTCGTTCTATCAGTCCAATTTCTTTCATACAAATTTGTTTATTTTTCATACTTTTTATATTTCATTTATCTTGTTGATTAGACATCCTTTGCTATAGGGATGTCAAAATAGGCCAACCCAACTGATCATCAGCTCATTAAAAAATGGACTGAGTTGAGTTGACTCACATTTAAAAGTGGGTTGAAAATCTCAATCTAACCCGCTTTTAGGTGGGTTGGATTGATTGAAATTAGATTTACATTTTTGTCAGTCAAAGTGAATAATCCACTTAACTTGTGAATCAAAATGAGTTTGAGCCAAGTTAGATTGGATTAACTCAATTTTTTCTTTTTCTTTATTTTTTTTTATTTTTATATGTTTTTGATTTTTGATTTTTTTATTTAAGTGAATCAATCCACTCCATCCATTAACCCATTAAACTAAAATTGATCTGATCGTGGAGGTTTGAATGGTTTATTACAATATTATAGGCTCAAAACTCACTACATTTCTTATAAAAAAAATCCACTTAGTGCATGTTTGGATACTAATTTGAAACAGTGAAAATCAATTTCATCGAAATTGATTTTAAATCATTCTCGCCCAATGTGCTTCGTAAATGTGCATAATTTATTTACAGTCATTGATTATATAAATCTATCAAAATCAATTTTACCCAACTGTAAGCCAAACGTACCCTTAATCCAGAGCTGAGTTGATATATTTTCGTCTCAAAAAATAAATTAATTACACTTGACATACTTTTAACTCAGGCCTTCACATCTCTAATTATTAGTAATAAAGCTAGAAAATTTTCATTTTTTTTATTAGTTTTTTCTGTTTGATTTTTAGTTGAGAACAATCATAATTAATTATGTTGAATTGATTTTAAATTATTTTTATTTAACCTTTTTCATAAATATTATATCATTCATTTTCTGTCATTAACTTTATAAATTTATTAAAATTAATTTTACCGAACTATAAATGAGACCATAATGCTTTCCAAGTATAAAATGCAAATATTTATTAAGAAAGATATTATAACAATAATAATTTGAGGGCGATGGCCTTTTTCTTCACATTAATGAGGTAAATATGTATTTCTGATGTGGAATACCTTCTATAAAAAAGAAAGAAAAGAAAAAGGATTAACGAGGTGACGTGACAATGATGATTCGGTAGCCTAACCGACGTAACCGTAGTTTTACAGGTCAGACCTCATCTTACAAACATCATTTCGCTCTGTCTTTTCTGTTTCATTGTCAAATAGCCGGTGCGGTGCAATGCAAGACTTCTTATTTTTTGGATGAAAGGTAGTAAGGTACAAGGCCCTTCTATGCCTATTCTATTCGATCAGAAAAAATATTATATTTATTTTTCTTTCCAAATTTTAATTATCAATTTTTACTTATTAAAATAAAAAGTAAATATAATTTTTTCACATGATATTTTATTTTATGTAAGAAAAGTTCATTCGTAAAGCCTTCCTTTCCATGATCATAACTCTCCCATCACAATAACTAGCAACTTTTTTTATAATTTAACTGGTTTTATAATATATTTGAATTTTTTAAGAAAATTTACTTTAAAATTTTATCATTAAAATTCTTCTTCCTATTATTATTTTACATATAAAATAAATTATTCTAAACACATATTTAATTTATAAATGATTAAGTCATCAATTAGATTTTAACTTTTAACACTTTCATTGTTTTAAAAAAAAGTTGTGAAGAGAGAAATGAGGAAGAGATAAGAGAATGTAACGTCAACCTCATTTAGTAAGATATAGATTGTGTTTGGTAAAACTAGTTGAAAACTTAAAGTTAGTTTAAGTTGAAAAGTTAGTTAAAATTTAAAGTTAGCTGAAAGCTGAAAATCTAACTGATTTGATAGAATGTGTTTGGTAAAACTAGCTGAAAATGGTAAAATAACATATAAAGACATCATTAATTATTAAATAATAATAAGTGAGGGTGGTTGAGGGATAAACTTGTAATTAATTTTCAGCTAGTAGCTGAAAATTAGAGTTTTTTTTTTAAAAAAAAAACTACCTCAAGTACCTTTTAAAGAAAAACTAATAGATACCCAAAAAAGCTACCTTACCAAACACAGCTGGAATGGTTTCAGCTACTATTTTCAACTTTCAGCTAGCTGAAATGACTTACCAAACACACTCATAAACTCAACATAGAGAAAGAAAGAGCGAGCGAGTCGCACATGAAAGTTAATCTCTTCAACTAAGAAGAGAAAAGTGTGAGAGCATTAATCACTTAATGCTTTGTTTGGTGGGAGTAGAGAAATGGATAGAAAAGAAACGAATAGAAGAGAAGAGAGAAGAAAAGAAATGGAGGTGAAACTTAAAGGTGGCAATTCGGGCTACCCGCCCGCCCGCATTGATGCGGGTAGCGGACTTTATCGAGCTGGGCTAAAAAATCCGGAAGTTATTCGGGCTTCTAAAATAGGTGCCCGAGCCTACCCTTTGTGGATTTTTTGCAGGTAGCCCGGTTTTTTGGCGGGTTTTTACGGGTATCGGGCTGGGCTAAAAGCCCAGAAGTTATTCGGGCTTCTAAAATAGGTGTCAGAGCCCTACGTTTTTTGCGGGCTTTTGTGGGCCATCTCGGTCGGGCTAGCCCATTTTGCCGGCTTTAGGTGAAATAGAGGAGAAATAAAGGAGAAATAAGGGTTGTTTGGTGTGAGTGAAATGGATGAGAAATAGAAGATAAATGTGAAATGGGTTGGTGTGGGACCCACCATAAAAGTGCATTTCTCCTTATTTCTCTACATTTCTCGTCTGTTTTGCAGAGAAATAAACCTTGGTGTGGGACCCACCATAAAGTGCATTTCTCCTCATTTCCACTGTGCCACCAAACAAGGGAAATAGGTCTATTTCCCTCCACTTCCACCCATCTCACTTCTCTTCTCCTCCATTTCCAATTTACCAAACAGGGGATTAGTCTTGACTAGTATACCCTCAAAAGAGTTATTGTTTACAAATAACATTTCATTTTAATTGATTAAATGACATTTTTGTCCCCTAAAAAATATAACTCTTTCTCCCCCTTATTTCTCTCATGTTTTCTCAAATCATATAATCTCTAAGTGTATCATATTTCTCATCACTTTCTCTCATTTTTTTCTTTCTCATTTCACTTTTTCATATTTCTCTTTTTCAACCAAACATAACATAAATGAGAGGTTTTCTTCACTTATATCTCAAATTTACGTTTTGGTTGATAACATATAAATCAATTAATCTTAAATCCTCTTTAGCTTAAGTTCTCGTTAGTTTACAATTTAATATAATTGATTTTGATAGATTTATAAAATCAATGATAAAAAATGAATTAATGATGCACGATTCACGAAATGCATTAGACGAAAATGATTTTAAATCAATTCTATTATAGTGGATTCTCACTATTTCTAATGTGTAACTAATCGGACACTAAAATTTTATCTTTACAAATCAATTCTATTTTTCACTATGGATAAGGAAATGGAAACATTGTGCTCATTCTTTGACTTATAGTTTTTTTGTTAGCCAAAAAATTTATGTTGAATTAAAAAGTATTAGAGTATAAGGGATATTTTAACCCGAAACAAAGAAGCAAAACAATGTTATCCAGTGACAAAATTGAAAAAAGAAAGCAAATGGTACAACCAAAAAAATATAGCAATTGATACATGCTGCAATAATTGAGAAAAATTAATAATTAAAAAGATAGATGGACAAAATTAGGTAGGATTGAATTTGACAAAATTTCAAAATTAATGATTGATCGAAAATAAATAATACACATTTTATGATTCACATTAAATAAAAATAATAAAAAATCAATATAAGTAGAATTGACTACTACTACCAAAGACAAGGTGACTTAACACTTAATAACCTAACTCTTTCAACTTATCAATCATTGGGCAGAGTGAAGTTTGAGGCATAAGATATTTCTAAAATTATACAAAGGATTCATTGCATTTTAGCCTTCTATATATAATATTCTAAAATACATTTTATCTAATGTTTACTTCTTATTTTTATACTAGTTATCTTTTACATGTAAGTTGTCTTTTTAATCCTTCAGAAATACAGAATATTTTTAGTTTATTTTATATTTAAATGGTCTATACTTAAAATTTTGTAGAGAGGAATTTGAAAAACAATTTTTTTTTAAAAAATTAAGCTAATTCAAATATGTTACTATTTTTTAATTTTTAATCATAAATATTAATTATTTTGTTTAAAAGATACACTAATAACGTGATTTTTAGCCATATTTGAAAAAATAATATAAATATGCAAATCCAAGTTTGCCTCTAAAATATTTTCCGTTGAATTTACAAAAGAAAAAAAGAATATAAGAAACATGCGCATGCTTCCATTATAAACGGAAAAAGAGGACGATTAATTTAAGGGGAAATTGCACTCACCTCCCCTGAGGTTTGTCTAAATGACAAAGACCTCCCCTCTAGTTTTTGAAATGCAGAAACCTCCCTTCTCAATGACACCGTGAGGATTATCTAGGGATATTAACGGAGCGGAATGAATTATACACTACATGTATCCATACCTACTAAAATTAACAACTACCCAAGCGGGTAACGGATATTCACGAGTATCCATTATTATCTAAGAATTAAGAATTTATAGAAAAATAAATAAAAAATGACATATAATATATTATGGTACCATATTATATCAATTTTATATAATATAAATTAACATTATATAATATTATTACAAGTCAATGTATTGAAAATATTATTATAAAATAATAAAATATCTTAATATTTTAATATATTTAATAGAAAATATATTTTAATGAGTATGTGGGTACCCGCGGGACGAGTAATATAATATTCATCTCCACTCATTTAATAAATATGCGGGTACTCAACACTGGTATATCTACGAATATCCATAAGTACGAGTTTTTTTATCATTCTATTTTAGGCAAGGGAGGTGAGTGCATTTTAAAAACTAGAGGGGAGGTCTTTGTTATTTAGGCAAACCTCAGGGGAGGTGAGTGCAATTTTCCCTTAATTTAATGAGTTGATAAATCAAATAGTTGATCATGACGGATATATAATTAGCATTGAGCGCCATGATCATTATTTACTTATAATTATTCCTTTTGTAGAAATAAGGGGGAAAATATACTTATGTTTTTTCAACTTTCAAGTTTCATACTTTTTTGCTACGGATTTGAATCTTTGGCGCCGAAAGAGAGTGAGTGAAACGTCGTTCTCATGCTCCATTGACCATCGCATTATCATTTTTGCCTATTCATTCCCATAATCAATGAACCAAACCAACCAAAATAAATTTTCCTTTCTTTTTTTTTTCTTGAGGGTTTTTTATTGCCAATGGAGAATAATTAATAATACTAAAATTATTTACATATACGTAACTTGATCCTTGAGACAAATCACTGTCAAAAGGTTCATGAATCATGACTGGATATTACTGTATTGGTACTCTTGTGAAATAGTAGTTCAATTTTTCTTCCAATTTAGGCAAATAGTTATTGACATCCAACTATTTTTTTTTTTTAAAAAAATGTTTCTTCGCCCTCTTTAGGACCTTACGTGATTGACCCCGAAAAACTTACTCGTATGTGAAAACTTGTCAAAACTTCAAGACTAAGTATGCTATACATTTTCCAACTAAATTAAATAAAATAAGTGAAAGGAGATAACAAAGAATAAAATGCTTGCCCCAACATAGGTGATTGAAGTGAAAATAGGTTTTACTAAATTAAATAAAATAAGTGAAAGTTGATTTATTTTGGGTGTTTCTTGGGGAGTATTGTTATTACTACAACATACAAGAGAATTAATAGCACTACATAATAAAGTGTTTTGACTTAATTAAACGATATTAAGAAAACACAAAAATAAATAAATATCGTGTATAAAATAATCGCTATTTAAGAAAGATATAAGGGTAAAATATGTTTTTGTTCCCTGTAAATATAGCGAGTTTTGCTTTTAGTCCCTATAATTTTTTTTTTGTTAAAGCGTCCTCCCAATTTTTTTTTTGCAATTAATCCTTCTCTTCAATTTACGTTGTCAGGTGTGTTGACGTGACACGTTTTTTCTCTCTCTCTTATGTGTCAATTAGTGCGTTTGTGGTGGTCTTAAACTGGCAGAAATAACGCTCCTTTCTTCTCTTTGTTCCTGTCCTCCAATTCTTTCCTCTCCCTTTCCAAATTCTACATTACCACCATCCAATTCCTACGCTTTCTCCAACCTCAGGACCCAAATCCAATCCTCTGCAGCTTCCACCAACATTTTCACCCAAAAAATCAATACTTCTTTGCTTACCTCCGCGTCCGTTCCTTCAACCAATTCCGCCCCGATACCTTTGGAGTCCAAGTGAGTCAATGTTTCATTCAGCTTCTTAAAAGAAAATTCAAATTTCAATTCTTAAATCTGGAATTTTAGCTACAAGCATAGTTTTTGGCTATCGAATCGCAAAAAGGCATGCTTGAATTGTTTATTTCCTGGTTTCATTATTGTGGGTCCAATTACAACTCCAATTGCAAGCTCCGTCACCCTTCCTCCACCGCCACCCCCGTCGTCTCCAAGGAAATCCAAGAGATCGTCCACGTCCCTCCCTTGTCGGAGATCCATGTCGACACCATCAAGCTTGAGCTCCTCCACCACCGTACTTCCACCAGCGGGGAGAGCAAGGGAACCGCCAACGTCTGGGAAACGACGTCGTCTTTGGGGAGCGATAGCATCAGGCCTGAAGTTTCGCATCTTGGTTGGGGGAGATGGTATACACTGAGGGAACTCGAAGCTGCCACCAATGGTTTGGGTAATGAAAATGTGATTGGAGAAGGTGGCTATGGAATCGTCTAGTAGCGTGGATCATCCAATACTCAAATTCACAGAAATGTAACATGACCATATAATTAAACTGTGAATCCACAATTAGAAATTCCAAGTTACATTATAATCCGCGGTCGCATCCTTCCTGTGACACTGATACTGTGTGGGGATGAGTTTGTCTTGGAAAGGAACAACATTGGGTGGGAGGGAGGAGGGGAGGGTTGGTGGTGAGAGAATAGGGACGAGAGAAGAGGGAATGAGGGAGAAAGAGAAAAGAAAGGGTATATTTCTGGCGGTTTAAGACCGCCAGAAACACACTTAGTGACACGTAGAAAAGAGAAAACGTGCCACGTCAACACTTGACACACGTAAATTGAAGGGAATGACTAATTGCAAAAAAAATTTTAGAGGACGCTTTAATAAAAAAAAATTATAGGGACCAAAAGCAAAACTCGCTATATTTATAAGGACCAAAAACTTATTTTACCCAAGATATAAATAGTCTTTATCTCTTACGCGCTATTTAAGTCGATTTTAAAAAATATTATAGGAATAACACTAGGTGTTAAGCTCTATTCAACTCATTAAAAAATTAGGGGTGGCAAAGCGGGCAAATCCGCCTCGCATGTGCCGTGGCCCGCGGGCCAACACGTCAGAGAAATGTGGGCTAGAATGTTAAGTCCACCCTGATTTAGGATGCGCTAGGCAGGTTGCGGGTTGGCCAGCCTAAAAAAACAAAGCAAAAAACTGTATCATTCATGATAATGTTGCCATTAAAAGGATAAATATACATAGATACTTCATTTGTTAAAATATTGCCATCAATAAAGAATACATTTCAATATCATTGATCAAAATACAAAGATACTTCATTTGATCATAATAAAAATACAAAGTTACTTCACTTGATCAGAATATTATTCATCTAAATATTGTCATTAACCTAACTAATCTAAACGTATCAATTTAATGCAAGAAAGGGCAAAAAGTTCATTTATGAAATGTACCCCCAAACTTCAAAATACAAGCAACAACAAAGACTATATGAAATGTACACTCAAACAACAAGCCTAGATTTTACTTCAGTAAAGTAGATCTGTATATGAAATGTGTATATGAATCAAATCTTTCTTGGCTGGTGCTACGTGCTGGGCGAGGAGAGCAGTGAATCCGCTAGAGAGTTGGCTGCTGGTGTTTCTTATAGGGTGACGGGGATCACAGGGCGAGCGAAGACCAGTGAGGAAGACGTGCGACATAGGACGGAGGAGCATAGCGGCAGAGCAGGGGGGACGACAACCAACAGAGCGTTAGAGATGGTTGCTGCTGCTAGGCGACTTCGAGCAAGGACAGAGAAGCAGAGCACCAGACCGCTGGCGCGCCGAAGATGGAGGCATTGTAGGAGCGTTGGAGCGGCGCAAAAGGGTGGTCCGGATGGCAGAGAGAGGACGAGGGTGTATGCAGGCCGTGCAGGAGGGGCGACGCCGCAAAAGGAAGGAGAAAAGGACGAGAGGTATTCAGTAACTCTGAAAGTGAAAGTCTAGAACCCTAATTAAGTTATACCCTTTTTATTTCGTTAATACATTTTTTTTAAAAAAAAACTAACCAGGCGAGCCAACTCGCACTAACCCATCAATGAGCTGCCGGGTTGGCGTGCTAGGCGGGGTGGGGCAGATTAGGCTGATGGGCTGGAGGTGCTTATCCCACCCCGCCTAATTAGGGTGGTCCTGAACCCGTTTTGTCTCCCTTAAAAAAAATTAAGTATAGAAAAAGAGAAACTGCTCATTTGCTAAACTCTTTTCTCCCTCAACACGCATATTTTCTCTTTTCTCTCTAAACGAGCTTTTTCTTTCGTCTAGATTTTGTTCGTGAGCCTTGTAGGTCGACTTTGTGTGCATTTGTGGTCGTCTTCGGGAGCCTCCACCTCCGTGAGCCTTACAAGCTTCGTTTTCCCTAAAGCTCCTCAATAAGTCAAATTCTTAGGGTTTTTGCCCCACCTTCACACTAAAAATCTACAAATTAGTAGTGACAACATGAGGAGAGGGGAATGGAGCGACCATGTTGGGGTTTTGATGAGACGGTTAGACGTGTGGAGCACTAGACAATGCCATGTCGCCAATGTCTGGCCCTGTGGGGATGACAGAAATGGCATGGCCATAGTCATGGCATCACACATGACTGGTTGAGGTATGAGGAGCTTGTGACTGGTTCGAATCCAATGATAAGAGTTCGCAGCGGAGGAGGCTAGACGCAAGATGGTGCAACAACGATGGTTGTCTTGCTAGTGGCGAGTTTGCTGGTTTCCAAGGTAGATGACAACGCGATGAGGAGGGGAAGTAGTTGTGCGACTATAGTTAGTGGCTACGACCTAGATATACATATGAAGGTGTTGTTTTGGACATCTTTTTTTTTTGTACCTCTAGGTTTTTTATATTAATTTTATTTGTTGTATTAGGGTTGTGTAATTTGCCCTATTCTTGTTTTGTGTTTATTTTGTATTGTATCAGTGACTCATGTTATATCTATGTTTTCTAGAATATAACTATAAATCCATATTTTTTCTTGTTTTAATTGACCGTTTTGTTGGTGGGTTTTTCCTTTACCAACTCTGAAAGGGAATCATAAGGGGGAGATATTGCAGATGCAAATACAGAGAGATATGATTAGAATGATGAAGACAAGTCAGAAGATAATTTTAATGATGATGATGATGATGATGATGATGATGATACAAAGGCTTTCCCACCAACTCCTGTAACATCCCAAATTTTATTAAATAAAATAAAATTAATAAAAGTATAGAAATAAATAAATAATAATATTAGTAAGATTAGTATATTTTATGAATAAAGTTATTTAATCAATAATAAGAATAATAAATAGGATGAGTGGGTTGAGGGTGGGCCTAGCCCAATTAACTATCTATTTAAGGAGGGGGTCCTCAGTTCACCCTAATCCTTATTTTTCAAATCGTCAGAGAGCGAAACGCCAAGGAGAGGAGAAACGACGTCTCAAGAAGGGGTTGCTGCAGAATAATCATTGAGAATCAAGAATTGTTGCGGTTTGATCTTCACTTCAAGGTACAGTGGGGGAGGGGGTGCTGCTTGTATGTGCATGTGAGGGTGCTTGGGTAGTATTAAGACTTTGAATTCGAATTGATATATGTTTATATTGAGAATGAATGATGAAAACTGTTGATTTATGATTGATTGAATGAATCTTGATGAGTTCTTGAATGAGATTGAAGAGTATAGAGAAAAATAGAGAAAGGGGTAAATAAGGGTTTGATGATTTGGGGTTTTGATGGGTTAACTGTATAATCTGTGTAAAGATTGTTGTTTTGCTGAGTATAATTGATATAAACGAATATGATTGAAGTATAAACGATGAGGATTGAGTAGAGATTGAAGAAGGGGAGAAAAAGGGGCAAAACGCAGTATAGTCGCGTTCTGCGTAATCTGCGCTGCAGCGCATGTTGAAGCGCAACCCTCTGGAATCTGCGCTGCAGCGCAGGTTGAAGCGCAGCTCCCAGATTTCTGTTTTGATGTGATTTTGATGAGTTCTTTTCGGAGTGAGGATGATTTTTCCTTAATACATGGAATTGAGATTGATATGTATTTAATATAAATGTTATTTTGTGGATTTGATGATATTTAATGATGAAAATGATGATGTATAAAATGGTACTTGACGATGTATGATGATGAGGTTTGATGATGAGTACGATGTTGATGATGATGATGTATATATATATATATTTATGATGATGATAATTATGATGACTGGTGATATTTATGATGATGATGATTGGTGATATTTATGATGATTTATGATGAGAATGATTGATGATGATGATGTTGATGTTGTAACTGAGGCTAACTCAGGGAGGTGAATAGTGTACCTGAGTCTAACTCAGGGAGGTGATGATGATGATGATATAACTAATTTTATGATGTTTATGATGTCTTGAGCATACATGATGTTGTACTTGAGATACACAAGCCCAGTGAGGGGTGGAGTGTAGCTCAGGGAGGTGAGTATTTACACCTGAGTCTAACTCGGGGAGGTGATTATGGTACCTGGGTATAACTCAGGGAGGCGAGTGATGATTATAATAATATGGATTATGGTACCTGAGTATAACTCAGGGAAGTGAGCAATGAGTATGTTAATATTGATTATGGTACCTGAGTGTAACTCAGGGAGGTGAACGATGATTATGATGATTATGATGATATTGAGGTGAATGATGATTATGATGATATTGGTGATTATGATGATTATGATGATATTGAGGTGAATGATGATTATGATGATATTGGTGATTATGATGATTATGATGAGTATGATGATTATGGTGATATAAATGATTATGATGATATTGATGAGTATGATGATATGGTGATATTGATGATTATGATGGTTATGGTGATATTAATGATGTTGTTGGTGTATATGATGATGGATGAATATGTCTTGTATATGCTGATATAAAAATGAGTTATATGATGATGCTATGATTTTGTAATGATGAAATGAGTAATAGGTGTTGAGAATAGAGTAGGCGAATTATTTGGTGAATGGGATAGGAGAATTATATGATGATATTGATGTTTGTTATATGATGAATTATAGGTGATATTATCTGATGAATTATTTGATGTTTGAGTATGTGGTGTGATTGATGATGATGTTGTCCATATGAGGGTGAGGATAGGGTAGCCTCCTATGTGTATGTATGAGTAGTATTCTTTTCCTCACCGTTACACTGTGATTATTTTACAGGTGACAATGGAGACACAACTGGTGTCGAGTTTTGAGTAAAGGGAGTGTTGCTCTGGTACATGTGACATCAGGGCATATCATTGAGGGTTCTTTCTTTATGTTTTAGTTATGAAGGATTTTACAAACCTTTCTTTAAATGCTTGCACGGCGAGTAGGATGTTTTGTTATTTATATTTTGGAGATTCCGCTGCTTAAGTATTTTGAAAACTGTTTCTACTTTAAATTGGTTTACCGTGAAATAAAGGACGTTTTATATGACGAGGATTTGTGAACCTTTTTACCTAGTGTGGGATATTATCTTCAAATATTTCGATTTATTTACTGTATAAGAGTTTGGGGTAGAAGGGTGTCACAACTTCTATTACCAATGAAGCCATGTTTAAATATTTATATTAATCACTCAACAAGTTAAACAATTTTTTCTTGAGTTTGTTCCCATTTCAATTTCTTAATGATATCTCTATTATTAGTTTGTTTTGATTTCCATGACTGTAGAGGAATCTTCTCAAGATAACATACCAAAAGGTAAGAAAGGCAGCCTTAGAGGGTCGAGGAAGAAGTACTAGTAAGTGGACTCGGATGATGACGACTGTTTTGAAGAAAAGATAATTGTCAACTAGTATGGATAACCAATCCAAGGAAATTGGTAATGAAGATGGTCTTCCAAATTTATTTTTAAACATTTTTACGTGTTTTTTTATTGATTTTTATTTTATTTTTTCTTTTTATTTTTTTTAAATAAATTAGGAAGACGAACGACAAAGGACTGAGGAGCAGAGCGACAGAGTGGGGGGGGACGACGACCAACGGAGCGTTAAAGATGGTTATTGGTACTAGGCGACTTCGAGCGAGGACGGAGGAGCAGAGCACCGGAGCACCAAAGTAATAGAGCCGCCGAAGCGCCAGAGATGGAAACAGTGTAGGAGCACTGGAGCGGTGCAAAAGGGTGGTCCTGATGGCGGAGAGAAGAGGACGAGAGGTGTTGAGTCACTCTGAAAGTGAAAGTTGAACCCTAATTAAGTTATACCCTTTCTATTTCTTTAATACATTTTTTTTAAAACTAACATGTTGAGTCTAAAAAATATTATTAAGTAATTGATAATGTTTTAAGTCTCACTATCCTAAGTTTTAATGAGTAACAAATTTGGTTAAAGTACTCTGAAAGATAGTGCAAATTCTCTTGAAAGTATTTTTTGTGTTTCAGCAACCCTCTGAAAGAGCAACTCTCTGAAGTAACGCAACCCTATGAAGTGGTGCAACCTTCTGAAGAACAGGAACCCTCTAAAGAGTCAGGACCTGCTAAAGCAAGAAAACTCTCTGAAGTCTGGAGACGTCATACTTCTCGTTGTGTTTGAGAAGCAAATCATCTTTGGAGTGAGACTCTCTAAAGATCCTTTGAAGACTCAAGTATTTTCATCATTTCCTACCAGGTGTCTGCTAGGGGTGATCATGGGTTGGGTCAACCCGACAAACTTGACGGGCTGAACCCGACCCGATTTGATGGGTCCGGGTTGGTCGGGTTCTCGGGTAGACCCGACCTGAGAAACATGGAACCAAGCACGGATGGTTCGGGTAACGGGTTTGGGTTTTGCCAACCTGACCAACCCGACCCGACCCGAGCAAAGGTTTTTTTTTCTTCACAAACAAATAGACATATATACAAAAAAGTTGTTTTTGGCCTTTTTTTTACCCAAGAAGCTATTTTTTTTTGTCAAAGAATTTTTTTTCTAGCCCAAAAAGCTTTTTTTTCTTGGTCAAGTCAAAATATTGTTTTTAAAAACTATTTTTTGTGTTTTTTTCTGGCCCAAAACAAAAGGCCCAAACCGACCAACCCACCCGACCCAAACTATGTATCCTCGGGTTGGGTTGGGTTGGGTTTGATCCATAAATATTTCCCACCCGAACCGAACCGAACCAACCCGTCTCCTTGTCTCGGGTCGGGTCCAAAAAAATCCCTAACCCGACCGGAGATCACCCCTACTGTCAGCATCTCGCTTTTTATGGCAAGGAACAACAGAACCTTTTTGGCATATTTCAAATCCTGTTCACCAAAAGGGATGTCTCTGCTGCAAAAGTACTCTGTGTTAAAAAAAAGTAGAGTCAGGGTCGTTGCACCCTTACTTTTGCTTTGTCCTGCTGCAGAAAGCTATCAGAAGCTTGTATCTCAACAGGAGAAAAACTATCTCACAACGGTATTAAAGAGAGTCTAACGAATCTCAAAATCTCTCTCTCTCTCTCTCTCTATATATATATACCAGAGTGCATGCAAAGAAAGACAGAGAATGAGTACGTCAACTTGCTGAAGTGCTGCAAAAATTCTTTGAGAAACTTACACTTTGTTTCATCTGTACAAAACTTTTATATCCCAAGTTTAACTCAGAAGATTGTACATTGTTTACCCAGTTTAGGCTTCAAACTTGTGTGGTTTCAAGCTTAGGCAATCATTTCTTCATAAACAGTTTGTTTAGAGCCTGGAGAGGCTTGGTAGATAAAGAATACTTGTTGTAGTAGAGCCTGAAGAGGCTTGATAGAAAAGAATACTTGTATTATTTGATCAGATAGTGGAAATTCCTTAGCTGGTTGGCTTTGGGATTGGACGTAGCTCACAATGGTGGTGGGTGAACCAGTATAAATCTTTGGCTAAGTTTTCATCCCTAAACTCCATTTAAATTCAGTTTATATTAACGTGGAGGGCTCTAGAAACATTGAACTGTAAAAAAAGTTTTCTAAACTATTTTATTGAACCTGCTGAAGCTGTTTTAGCAAGTACGTGAAGGTAATCAAGCATGTGGTCAGGGAGGGTGCAGCGGAATAAATGGATTCCCTCCCTTGTTATAATCGTTAATGCGAAAAACATGAATCAAGGCATAAAAGGCATAAAACAAAAAGATCGTACCTTTTTAAGGATTGCGAACGAGGCAATAGAAGCCACGTCTCTAGTGGTGTCCACGCCAACAACCAAACTAGGAAACCCTCCTCGACTCTGCTAGTAGCGTTTAGAGAGTTTAGAGAGTAAGAGCGACTGCTCATGTGTGTGTCTTGGGTGGTGCATCTTATGCTATATTTATAGAGTGGTGGCTAGGGTTTTACCCCTCACTCTATTAACCCTAACACTTATGGGCATGACCCATTATGTTATAATTCTAATCAAATTAGAATTATTATCTTTTCCTAGAGGCTTGTTGTATGCGTGTGACCCAATAGGCTTTTAATATTTGGTTATGATATTAAAATAAAACCCTTTTATATTTAATATCATAAATAGTGAGCGGTATTTAGCAATACATCACTATCCAAATATTGAGTTTATCAACAACTTTGACGAATCCTATTTTATTATAATAATTTATATGATATGTCCCTTTGTCCAAATATCTAATTGAACACAAGGGCATGGAATGTGTCAACCTTGTATAGTTCAATTTATGTTTTCTTGATCCTCAAGTAGCCTGTACAGAAAATAAACTTTATGATTACCCTGTTACAGGTAACGTTTGATGATAATTAAAACATATAATTCCTTATGTAGGAATCGTAGTGATTTCAGGTAGAAGGACTTCATATAACACTTATCAATTTAAGAAACATTCATGACACTTATGTAACAATCCATGCAACGTTCTTAAGGTGTGTCTGTCCAGTACACCATTACTCTTAATGTGTACCTATGTGAGCACATGATATCTCATATCCATGATCCGTGAGATGTGATCATCAATGAACTCACATACTAGTCTAAATGCATCTTTGTCCTAAGATGATACTTGACTAGGGACTATTTTAAGAATAGTTCTTCATAAGATCTCACGATCAAGTCATCTACTTGATTTCTTATGAAGTTTGAGCTTACTATTCTAGGGACATTTATTATATTCTAAAAGAATGAATTGCCTTTATAAAATAATATGATACATGTGATGTATGTTTCAAATTTATATAAGTCTCTAGTGCATATACCTAACAGTACGAATATCCCAGTTTCAGCAAGTTATCAAAGTTTTTCTTTTAAACACTGTTGCTTGTGAAAGAGTTTCCAAAAACTGCTTAAGTTTTATAAAACACTATTCAACCTCCCTTTTAGTGTATCCTGTGTGTTCTAGATAACCCGACAGGCCAACTCGCACTGACCCATCATTGACTTGTCGGGTTGGCGTGCTAGGTTGGGCAGGGAAGGTTGGGCTGGGGGTGCTTATCCCATTCCACCGGGTGGGCCAGGTGGGCCCAACCCGTTTTGCCTCTTGATGGAAACTTACTTGGATTGTGTTGTGGTATTGATTTCAGATCTTAAGAAAATGTTGGATTGCCTAAGCTTTTATATGTATGACTGTATGTCGATATTGATAATGGAGTAAAACAATTTCATGTAATTGAGGAATAATGCTTCAAATGAGCATTATCCTTAAATGAAGAAATTAGGACGTTACAAAGTGGTATTTGTGGACTAATACACCAACCATGTGGGCCATTTAGATATTTTATGATTTTAATTTATGCACCAACTAGATGGCCACATGTTTGTTTAAAGCTCAATCAAAGACAATACACCTTGATAATGTCAGTGAATTTATGTATGTCCATTGGAATAGATGTTGAACATCTTGTAGCGTATGTTTACAAACAAAATGATCTTGCAGAATCATTTATTAATTGCATGGAAATTACTAATGAGATCAAAACTTTCAATTTCTACTTGGGGACATGCAATCTTGCATGCTGCAACACTTATTCGCATCAGGCCAATGAATTGTCATAAGTCTTCCCCTTTACAAATGGTTTATTGGTCAAGAACCTAATACCATCTAAGAATTTTTGGATGTGCATTATATGTTCTAATCGCTCCACCACAATGCACTAAGATGGGACCTCAAAGAAGGTTGGAAATATATATTGGCTATCGATCCCCATCTATGATAAAATATATTGAACAATTGAAGGGAGATTTATTCGCAACTCGATTTCTTGATTGCCATTTTGATGAATTTATTTTCCCAATGTTAGAGGGAGAAAATAAGCAGTTGGGCAAAGAAATCAGGTGGAATGAATTATCCTTATCCACCTTGATCCTCGAACAAACTAATGTGAAGTGGAAGTTCAAAGGATAATTCATCTGCAAAGTTTAGTCAACCAACTATCAAATGTATTCACTGACCCAAAAAGATGTACCAACTGCTAATACTCCAATTAAAATATATGTCCGTGTTGGACAATCTACAGTTGCAAATGATTCTAAAGCACACCTAAAGCTTGAAAGATATGTTGGTTCTAATTATAAAAAATATCCTCGAAAAGAAATAGGAGCTAAAAATCCAGAAGGCTGAATCGAGGATACAGAGACTCCAGAAGAGAATACTCTAACATGATTAATATTTCAGTTCTAAAAGAAACTCAGGTACCTGATTTTGATGAAAATAAAGATATCTCAATTATGTCCTGAATGAAATACAATCGAACTAACATGAAGTAAACGTTGATGATATTTTTGCATTTAAAGTAGTACTTGATATTATAAATGATAGTGAGGATCATAAACCGAAATCGGTTAAAGAATGTCGACTAAGAAATGATTGGCTAATGTGAAAAGATGTAATTCGCTTGCAAAATGCAAAGTTTTGGGCCTGTAGCCTGATAAGTGCTAAATTAATGATAAATTTCTATATAATTACATCACTTATCAAGGGCAAAATATTAGATTTATACCCCAAATTACCTCTCTTTTTAGTTTGAAATGCATATCTTGTGAATATTTAATTCAAATTTGAATTTGATGCTATTTTTATAAGAAATTTGTTGATTTTGCATATAAAAAGGAAAGTTTTAAATGGAGTAACAAGATAGCAGCAAATAAGAATAAGACCAGCAAGAGATCAAGCTAAAAAGAGGGAAATCAGGAAAGCGAAGCAAATAAAGATAAGATCAACAAGAGATCAAATCAGAAAAGAGGAAATCAGGAAAGCAGAAAAGGGAGATCTGCGCTCCACTTGTGATAAAATTCCATTCTGATACCTGCGCTTCATCTGCGCTGAGCGCATGTTGGAGCGCAAGAGCACAGAATCCTAATTTCCAATGGGCCAAAGCAAGGTTTCAACAGGCGGAGCATATCAGGAGCTAGAGAAAAGTGTGACAGTTTCTCGATTGGTTTGTAATGGCTACCATGAGTAGCTAAACTCTCCGATAGGATTGAATGTAGTCGATTCAATCCCCAGTTGTATTTGAATTCTCTTTGTTTTTTATGAATCCCTGTTTTTATAATATTGGTGTTTTTAATCTGTTCTTAATGCTTAGCTTCCGCCTTTGTGCCGGAGTTATGAATTGATTTTATGGGGCGCATTAAAAGGTGGTTTTATAAAATCATGAGCGAGTTTGGGGGAGCCTAGGCATAGGAAACTTGAATTCTGATTGGTGAAAACACTCAATTCGCGACTGTGGAAACCAGTGTTGAGACTAAATAAATTGTTAAGGGATAATAATGTTTTTAAGTCTCACAATCTCAAGGTTTTAATGAATAACAAATTTGGCTTGCTGAAGGTATTTGTTCAGTATTTCAGAAGGTGCAAGTTGAAGATATCATATAATCTAAAGTACATGAAAGACCTTCCGAAACGAGGAAACCAACTGAGAGAACTCAACCTGCTGAAGGCAATGAACCTACTGAAGTTGTGCGACAACGTTTCTTCGTCTGTTCGTCTTCAATATTATATTCTCATAAAATCAACTTGAAGATTCAAGTCCCGTGTAGTAGTCTCATATTACTTATGCCTATCATTCTTCTAGAAAGTCAGAGAAAATTCTTTTTGGCATATTTCAAATTTCTCTCACCAAAAAGGCAATAGTCTGCAGAAAAGTACATGCGACTTAGAAAAAGTAAGGTCTGCAAGCTGACTCTACTACCGGCTACAGCTAAGGGCTCAAGCTATGTTTCACAACGGGAGCATTTGCATTTGATGCCATCTCTCAACGAAAAAAAGGTTTGGAGTTCAATGGACTGAAGATGACTTCTCTATAAATACCAAACTCCTTGACGAAAGAAGTGGAGAACTAAGAACAGAGAAATCGACTTGCCGAAACGCTGCAAAAATTTATACTCATCTGTTTCATAGTCCTTCATTGTACAATCACTTCTATATCCTGAGTTCTTACTTAGTTATCTGTACAAGTTCCCAGTTTGAGCTATAAACTTCTGTAGTTTTAGCGTTTGAGCATTCATTCTTTCAATCTGTATTTGTTGGGTTAGCCTGAAGAGGCTGTGTTAAAAGAATACTTGGGTTTTCAGCCTGGAGAGGCTGAGTGTACAATGAATACTTGGTGCTGAGCCTGGAGAGGCTTGACTACAAAAGAATACTTGCTGAGCTTGGAAAGGCTTAACTGCAAAAGAATACTTGCTGAGACTGGAAAGGCTTGACTGTAAAAGAATACTTGTTGGGCCTGGAGAGGTCAGGTGTGCAAAGAATACTCGGAGTTAAGCCTGGAGAGGCTGGGGTAAAAGAATACTTGTAATCTTGCGGGATTAGTGAAAACTCCAGTGGTGTGTTTGCCCTGGGACTGGACGTAGCTCACTGTGTTAGTGGGTAAACCAGAATAAATCTCTGTGTTAAGTTATCTCAACCCTCAACTTTTTATCTTCTGCTGCTATCTGTTTATCTCTAACTGTGGAGGGTTCTGAAAAGTGAATTTATAACTTACGCTGCGAAAATAACTCTGCTTATCTCCCAAATCGTTTTAAAAGAAATTTTTTATTAAACCTTCTGAAGTATTTCAGCACGATTTAGAAAACTTATTTTCAGCAAGTAGTCTGAACGTTAAAAACTTATTTGCTTGTTTTGAAAGGTTTTCCAAAAACTGCTAAAGTTTATAAAAAACACTATTCAACCCCCCTTTTAGTGTTTCCTATGGCCCTAACAGTTGGTACCAGAGCTTGACCTCGGGTTGAGCATTTCACAAGTGCTGAGGATAAAGATCCAGATGGATACCTCTACAAGAAACTCTCATTACATCACAGAAGGAGCCTCAGTTTCTAGGCCTTCTGCCTTCAACGGTTCAGATTATCATTATTGGAGAGACCGCATGAAGCTCTTCATCGAATGCAGCAACATAGATCTTTGGGATGTTGTGACTGATGGTGAATATACTCCTATCAACAATGGTGTGCCCATTCCCAAGGCAGAATGGTCGGGAGAGCAGAAGGCACGTGTACAGCTTAATGCTAAAGTTAAACTCTATTTGATTTGTTCCTTGAGCAAATCAAAATATGAAAAAGTACACGACTGCTCCTCTACCAAGGAAATATGGGACACTCTGTCTGCGACTCATGAAGGAATTGACAATGTGAAACAGTCCAAAATCAGCATGCTAGTGCATCAATATGAGATGTTCAAGATGCATGAGACTGAATCAATTGATCAGATGTTCGGGAGATTCCAGACCATCACCAATGGATTAAAATCTTTGGGAAAGACCTACGACTCAGGTGAGAATAATCGGAATATTTTGAGAAGTGTACGAAAAATCCGGAGGCCCAAGGTAACTGCCATTCAAGAGGCAAAAGACCTCAACTCTCTACGAATAGAGGAACTTTTGGGATCTCTCAAGGTCCATGAGCTAGAACTAGGAGAAGATGCTCCTAAAAAGAAGTCCCTTGCCCTAAATGCCAAATCTAAGCTGGGGAAAACCACTTCTCAAAAGGCCTTAAAGGTAGAAGAGTCCTCAGAAGACTCAGGAGACTCAGAAGATTACTCTGATGAGGATAATGATCTTGCCTACTGAGCAGAAGGATCAAAAGGATGCTTCAGAAGAAGGCCAGATACAAAAGGTCATCCTCATCTGACAACAAGATGAGCAAGTTAGGTAAAGACACCTTCTCTGACAAAATAACATGCTATGAGTGCAAACAACCTGGTCACATGAAGGCAGACTGCCCTAAACTAAGAAGATTATTCTCAAAGACAAAGAAGTTTCCGAAGAAGAAAGGGTACATGGCAACATGGGAAGATCTTGATGAGTTCACCTCTGATGAGGATGAAGAAGATACTGTAGAAGCCAACCTGTGTATGATGGCGAGTCTTCCTTCATCAGACAACTCCGAATCAAAGGTAATACCACAAACCCTGCAAGATATGTATGATGATTTAGTGGAAAGTTCTAAGGAACTTTTTCTTGAGTACAAAGAGCAATCAAGAGCCTTCACTGAAGTGGCTACAAAAATTGAAGCTCTTGAAGTTGAAAATTTGTCACTCAAGGAAAAACTCCTTAGCTCTGATATTTGTGATTCAACAACTTTGAAAACAGAAAATGTAAATCTTAAAAACCAAGTTGCTGAACTCACAAAGGAGCTGGCTGCTTTTGTCAATGGAACCAAGAATCTGAATATGCTTCTGGGTGTCCAAACAAATCCCAAGGACAAAAGTGGTCTCGGTCATTCAGATACTTCCTCTATGCATGATATTAAGGTTAAAAATGCTAATAAGGCTAAGAAAGGTAAGGGATGCTTTCATTGTGGTAAGCCTGGACATGATATGTCACAGTGCCGACACAAAAAAGGCAAACCTCTTGCTAACAAGAAAGGACCCAAAAAGATGTGGGTACGTAAAGCTTTAATTGTTCCTGTTGCAGATGTGTTTAACAGGACAAAGGAGACACCTCAAATGGTACCTAGACAGTGGCTACTCGCGACACATGACAGGAGAAAGTTCTTTGTTCCAAAATCTTAGACCTGAGGATGGTGGAGTGGTGACTTTTGGAGGAGATCAGAAAGGCAAAATCACTGGCGTAAGTTCAGTAGGTATATCTCCTTTATGTGTCATCCATAATGTTCTCTTGGTTGAAGGTCTCCAACACAACCTGTTGAGCATAAGTTAGTTATGTGATAGTGGTTTCGTTGTATCCTTCACAAGATATGGCTGCATAGTCAGAGATTCCTCTGACCAAATCATTTTTACTGCAAAGAGATACAACAGTGTGTACAAAATTGATCTTGAGGATCTAACATATCAAAACGTAACTTGTGTTATTTATGTAAAAGATGAAAAACAGATTTAGCATCAGAAACTTGGACATGTCAGCTTGAGATTAATCTCAAAGCTCACAAAACACAATCTTGTGATAGGCTTACCCAAGCTCTCATTCAACTCTGATATTTTGTGTGAAAATTGTATAATGGGAAGCAAACTAGAAGTTCTTTTAAAAGCAAAAATGTTGTTTCAACTGCTAGACCCCTAGAACTACTCCACATTGATTTGTTTGGTCCTACAAGAACTGAAAGTCTTTCTGGTAAAAAGTATGGTTTGGTCATTGTTGATGACTATTCTAGATTTACTTGGGTTATCTAAATATATATTAAACCTGAATACTTAGACTGCGACGTGTCGTTATTTCAGAAACCAATTTCAATTTGACTACATTTTTTCTTTTTAAAAGCAAAAAATTCAAAACCTCCAAAGACAAAAAAAGAAAGAATCCGTATGTTTATCTCTAAAACCACCAAAGACAGTTTTTAATTCAACTGCTTAACTGCTCCTACAGATCCTGGACAATGATGTTATAAGCTTTGAATGTTTCACTATCTCCATTTCCCGTAAAAAAACCGCTCCTCTCTAATAAAACTTATTCTTGCATTTTCTTTTTTCCTTCAAACCGCTCCCAATTGCATTTTAAAAACTTCTGCTTGCATTCTCCCAATTGCATTTCCCGAATCCCACCTCACCACTTGATCATTTTACTTATCTTTTTTAATAATTTTAAAAATTGCTGCACTCGGGTGTTGTGAAACTCTGTAGTTTCCCCCTGCACTCCTCTTCTAGAACCAGTTTGTCATTTTGATCACATCTCTCTTTCCATTCCTCATAACAAAACCGCTACATAATTAGTAATAATCATTCTCTCAAAAACTTATACTTTCCATTTCCTTGTAATTGCTCCACAATGTTTCGCCATGGCGGCAGTAGAAAACCACATATTCACCATGATCAACCTTCTTCGACCCAGGCTGCAAAAAGAGGCTGACGTCGCGATTTTGCACATGCACCGCTTCTGCCGTCGTTCGTTCCTCTTTTGTCGATGACAATTGGTTCTTTAGCACTTCTTTGTCCCTTCTCTCTCTATTTTTCACCTTCTTTTCCTCCTCTATGTGTTTTTCCTATCACAATGGTTATGATAATCTATATGTTCCTTTTACTATTGATTGATACTTATACGATGACTGGGTTTCTCACATATTTACATCATTTTGTAGGGATTTTTTTCTTTATTTGTAATCGTTAATTTAATTTGAATGATATTCCATTTCTGGTTTGCAAAGAATCGAGATATACTTTTGTAGATTCTTTTCCAAAATAAAAAATTCAAGTGTTTGGTTGATCGGTGATGTAGTTGAAAATAGTGTCATGAAGATTTTTTTTTTGTATAGTTCAAAATTGTGTAGTTCATAATAACTCCATGGCATCTTACAACAGCACAAAAATGCACCAATTTTGGACTGCACCAAATGTGATTTTATGGAAACAGACATAGAGTAATTAGCATATCATTTTTTGTATAGTCTATTTCAATTCAACAAGTTCATTTAAATACCAAAGTTTATTTTCTGGACCTAAATTTTATTTTGAAATTGATAGCGAAAGATAATAACTTAACCTCTAAATTCAATCCCCATTTGGTGTGATGTATAGAAGCGACAATAATTAGTGTATCCTGGGATACACTAACTTTAATTTCATGTATGTGTGTATTGTGAGATATGTTTATTCAGTGTTAATGTTAAATTGCTACTTCATGGGAATAAGACTTACCTAAAATACAGTCATCTTACTAATTTAGTTGATGTTCGAGAATTTGAGCATGTCTCGACTAAAACACAGTTAACATAAGAAAACACCTATTGTAATTTTTCTTTTGTTGAACCCATCTTTTTTATGGCTATATTCTTCTTTGTCTTGGTTCTTAACTTTTTGGTTCCCATCTTTTTTATTGCAGTTTTCTTTGGGTTCTTATCTTTTGAATTGTTATTTGATTTTCATGCTGAAAATCATTGAGTAAGTCAGATACTATGTGGCTTCATGAAAATCACTTTGAGTGCTTATCGGAAATAGGTCAAATACTACATGGCTCATTATTCAGAATCATAACATGTTCTCACCTCCTATGTTTCAGACAAACCTATTAACTACTACTTGCAAGAGCTTATTGAGGAGTTGTCAGAAAGAGAGAATCAAACCATTAATTTTTAGAGACATAACATTAAAAAACAATAGAATTGCACCATCCAATTAATTGTTCCTTTTTTGTACATGAAACTAATTTGTTTCATATGTGGGGAAACAAGTTTACCCCAAATAGACCCTATAAGACTACAATGGACGGATGCTTTGAGTGGCCGACTGGTAAGCTTTTTTTTTTTTAAATGACACACAAAATTGGAAATGAAGAAATGAATATTAATTTAAATTTATTTATTTCATAACATACATTCTTTTTTAAAAAAATCTGGAGATATTTGTCACAAATACCTTAATTTATTTAAACTTAATTACATGTAAGGAATTGTGAACGCCATGTTAATAATTCCAAATATTATTTGGATATTTTATTAACCAAGTGATAAATTGACTGATATTGCCTTCATAATTATTTGAATTTAATTTATTATTTAAAGTTATTTCAGTGATTTTTATTATACTAATTATTGTAATGTAAATTTATTTTCATGACCCGTGCTTAGCACGGGTCTCTCTACTAGTATTCCTTAAAAGCAAGGATGGGATTTTTGAAAGCTTTGCAAAATTATGCAAAAAGGTGCAAAATGAAAAAAGGATTTTGCATATCTGCCATCAGAAATGATCATGGAGGTGAGTTTGAAAACTCGAGCTTCAATATGTTCTGTGATGAGAATGGGATCTCTCACAATTTCTCAATGGCTAGAACACCTCAACAAAATGGGGCCGTTGAGAGAAAGAACAGAAGCTTGCAGGAGATGGTAAGAACCATGCTCATTTCAGGCAATCTTCTAGGGTCATTCTGGGCAGAAGCTATTCACACAGCCTGTTATATCCAAAACAGAATTTTGATAAGGCCAATTCTCAACAAGACTCCTTATGAATTGTGGAAAGGAATAAAGCCCAACATTTCATATTTTTACATCTTTGGCTGTGAGTGTTTTATACTTAACTCCAAAGATGACCTGGGAAAATTCGATTCCAAATCTAACAAGGGATTCTTCATTGGTTATTCAGAAACCTCTAAGGCTTATAGAGTTTACAACTCTAGAACCCAAACTATTGAAGAAACCATACATGTTAGATTTAATGATGCTAAAGAGACTGATAAGGAAATATCAGATCTAGAAGATGATTTTGCACGAATGGAGATGAATCACATCTCAGGAACTTCAAAAGCTAAGGATGAAGCACCTGCTCAAGGACCCTCTGAAGTACCCTATGAAAACATAACCCCTCAACCTGATGACACTGATACTCTTCAGAAAGTGGATATTGAGTCTCAAAATATACAAGTCTTCCCTCGCTGGCGTGAGTGGAGGTACAGAAATAATCATCCTCGAGAGAAAATCATTGGTGACACTTAAGAAGGAGTAAGAACATGATCAAGGCTAAGGGAAGTCAACAATCTTGCCTTTCTCTCTGAAATTGAACCAAAGAATATTGAATAAGCATTGCATGATGATGGGTGGATCCTAGCAATGTAAGAAGAACTAAATCAGTTTGCTCGAAGTGATGTTTGGACTCTTGTTCCGAAACCCGATGGAAAAACAATCATAGGAACCAAATGGGTATTCAGAAACAAACTCTCTGAAGATGGTCAAGTTGTCAGAAAAAAAGCTAGACTGGTGGCTCAAGGCTACAATCAACAAGAAGGTATTGATTTTACTGAAACCTTTGCTCCAGTAGCTAGATTAAAAGCTATTAGAATTTTACTTTCCTACATAGCTAATAATACCATCAAACTATATCAAATGGATGTTAAGAGTGCCTTCTTGAATGGTTTCATTGAGGAATAGGTATTTGTTAGACAACCCCCTGGTTTCAAAAATGCAACTTTTCCTAATCATGTTTTCAAACTGAAAAAGGCTCTGTATGACCTGAAATAAGCTCCTAGAGCTTGGTATGAACGACTGAGCAACTTTTAACTCGAAAATGGCTTTGAAAGAGGAAAAGTTGACACAACTCTCTTTAGAAAAATGTCTAACAAAGACTTGATTCTGGTCCAGATATATGTTGATGATATTATTTTTGGATCAACAAACTCCTCTCTGTGCACTGAGTTCTCAAAGCTTATGCAATCTGAATTTGAAATGAGTTTAATGGGAGAACTAAAATTTTTCTTAGGTCTTCAAATTAAGCAAGACTCTGATTGTATATGGATTCATCTAGAGAAATATACAAAAGAGATGCTTAAGAAATTTAATATGCATGATTGCAAGCCTATGTCAACTCCTATGCACCCCTCATCTATTTTAAACAAAGATGAAGGAGAAGAATCTGTTGACCCAACTATGTACAAAGGAATGATTGGATCCTTATTATATCTTACTACAAGCAGACCTGATATTCTATTCAGTGTATGTCTGTGTGCAAGATTTCAATCTGATCCAAGAGTAACTCATTATAAGGCTATAAAAAGAATCTTTAGATACTTGAAAGGTACTACTAATCTTGGTCTATGCTATAAGAAGAGTAAGGATTGCAGGTTAGTAGGATTCTGTGATGCTGATTTTGCTGGAGACAGAATTGAAAGAAAATCAACCAGTGGAGGATGTCACTTCATTGGAGAAAATCTGATTAGTTGGTCCAGTAAGAGACAGAGCACGATAGCTCTCTCAACTGCCAAAGCCGAATATATTTCTGCAGCATGTTGTTGTTCACAGCTGCTATGGGTAAAATATCAGCTAGAAGATTTTAATATTCATATTAAATCCATTCTAGTCTTCTGTGATAACACTGGTGCAATCAATCTTTCTAAAAATCCAAATCAGCACTCAAGAGCAAAACACATTGAAATTAAACATAATTTCATAAGAGATTATGTTCAGAAAGGAATTACTGATATACAATTAATTGATACAGAACATCAATGGGCTGATATACTCACTAAACCTCTTACTGAAGATAGATTCAAGTTATCAGACAAAATTTGAGTATTCTTACTATTTCGGATAATTGAATCTTCTTCTCACTTCTTAAAATGTATTAATTTGCATGAGTAGTATCCTGAATCTTTTCTTTCCATGCTCATATCACACTTCTTCAGACTCTCTGTTTACCCTTTTGACTGATAACGAAAGGGGGAGTATTAAGAAACTAACAAAATATGAAGTTAAGTGCTTTTCAGGAGAATTCTCCGTTTGAGGGGGAGCAGATAAAGAGAGCATATTCAAACAGATTTCAAGATTTTATGCTCTAAATAAGTATCTGATTTAGGGGGAGATTTACTCGAAAATACTTTTATTACTTTCCTTCAGATATTTGATGTATTTCTTAAAGCAATTTTGTCATAATTAAAAAGGGGAGGAATGTTGAGACTAAATAAATTGTTAAGGGATAATAATGTTTTTAAGTCTCGCAATCTCAAGGTTTTAATGAATAACAAATTTGGCTTGCTAAAGGTATTTGTTCAGTATTTCAGAAGGTGCAAGTTGAAGATATCATATAATCTGAAGTACATGAAAGACCTTCCGAAACGAGGAAACCAGCTGAGAGAACTCAACCTGTTGAAGGCAATGAACCTACTGAAGTTGTGCGATGACGTTTCTTCGCCTGTTCGTCTTCAATATTATATTCTCAGAAAATCAACTTGAAGACCCAAGTCCCGTGTAGCAGTTTCAGATTACTTATGCCTATCATTCTTCTGGAAATTCAGAGAAAGTGATTTTTGGCATATTTCAAATTTCTCTCATAAAAAAGACAATAGTCTGCAGAAAAGTACATGTGACTTAGAAAAAGTAAGGTCTGCAAGCTGACTCTACTACCTGCAACAGCTAAGGGCTCAAGCTATGTATCACAACGGGAGCATTTGCATTTAATGCCATCTCTCAACGGAAAAATGTTTGGAGTTCAACGGACTGAAAATGACTTCTCTATAAATACCAAACTCCTTGATGAAAGAAGTGGAGAACTAAGAATAGAGAAATCGACTTGGTGAAACGCTGCAAAAATTTATACTCATCTGTTTCGTAGTCCTTCATTGTACAATCACTTCTATATCCTGAGTTCTTACTCAGTTATCTGTACAAGTTCCCAGTTTGAGCTCTAAACTTCTGTAGTTTCAGCGTTTGAGCATTCATTCTTTCAATCTGTATTTGTTGGGTTAGCCTGAAGAGGCTGTGTTAAAAGAATACTTGGGTTTTCAGCCTGGAGAGGCTGAGTGTACAATGAATACTTGGTGCTGAGCCTGGAGAGGCTTGACTACAAAAGAATACTTGCTGAGCTTGGAAAGGCTTGACTGTAAAAGAATACTTGCTGAGACTGGAGAGGCTTGACTGTAAAAGAATACTTGTTGGGCCTGGAGAGGTCAAGTGTGCAAAGAATACTCGGAGTTAAGCCTGGAGAGGCTGGGGTAAAAGAATACTTGTAATCTTGCGGGATTAGTGAAAATTCCAGTGGTGTGTTTGCCATGGGACTGGACGTAGCTGTTGCAGGTAAACCAAGATAAATTTCTGTGTTAAGTTCTCTCAACCCTCAACTTTTTATCTTTCGCTGCTATCTGTTTATCTCTAACTGTGGAGGGTTCTGAAAAGTGAATTTATAACTTACGCTGCGAAAATAACTCCACTTATCTCCCAAATCGTTTTAAAAGAAAATTTTTATTAAACCTGTTGAAGTATTTCAGCACGATTTAGAAAACTTGTTTTCAGCAGGTAGTCTAAACGTTAAAAACTTATTTGCTTGTTTTGAAAGGTTTCCCAAAAACTTCTAAAGTTTATAAAAACACTATTCAACCCCCTTCTAGTGTTTCCTGTGGCTCTAACAACCAGGGTGAATTGATAGCTTAAACAAATAGATCTTTAATCCGGGGTAGTTTATCACTGTGGAGACCGGGGTAGATTATTTCTGAGTATTTCATATTTGTGGAGACCTTTGTGAAATTACTTTAATTTGTGCTTCAATATTATAATTTCTTATTCATAAATATCATTGGGTTTCAAATACAAAAGGGGTGCGATAGATGAAGTTCAATCCTAGTTCTAGTAATTTGCTCAACCCCATCTCAATTTACTGCATTTATTTACTATTGCAATCTACACAAACAACCATCTTCTCTCACTTGATAAGTGTGACCACTAGGATTTACAATTGAACCGTTCCCTGTGGATACGACAAACCCCTTTTACTTACTATTATACTGCTGTGATTCTGGTACGTTTGCCAGAATTTCAACATAGCCCACACACTTGAATGTGTAAATCCAGTTGGATACAAATGGGTTTTTGTACAAAAATGAGATGAGGAAAGTGAAAATGTACAGTATAAAGCACAACTTGTTTCCCAAGGCTTTTCACAAAGACTTGACATTGATTTTGATTAAACATATTCACCTGTGGTGCATGCGAGTACTTTTCGACACTTTTCAGTTCTGCATTATATGAAAATATCGATGAATATTATTACGACCCACTTGTACGGCTTTCTTGAAAATGATATTTATATTAAACTCCTAAAACCGTTTAATTTGTTGGAAGCATATAGTCCAAGTTCTTGAGAAAGTTATTCAATTAAATTGAATAAATCCTTTTATGAACTAAAGTAATATGGGCATATGTGGTATAATCGCTTCAATGAATATTTGCTGAAAAAAGGATTTAAGAATGATATTATTTGTCCATGAATTTTATAAAAGGATTTGGTAGAGTTTGTCATAATTGTTGTTCATGTTGATGACTTAAATATTATTGGAACTCTTGAAGAGCTTCCAAAAGCTGTAAAATTCTTATTAAAGCAATAATTTGAGATGAAGGATCTGGGAAAGGCCAAATTTTTTTCTGGGATTACAACCTGTATATTTAAAAGGTGCAATTTTAATGTATTAAGAAGCATATACAACAAAGATGTTGAAACAGTTCTATATGGACAAATCATGTCCATTATGCACTCTAATGGTTATAAGGTCACTTGATGTGGATAAAGATCCTCTTAGACCTCAAGAAAACGATGAAGAAATGCTTGGTCTTGAAATATCACATCTTAGTGCAATTGAGGCACTAATGTATCTTTCTACTCATACATGACCCAGCATATAGTATATTGTTAGATTATTTGCAAGATATAATTCTTCATATACAAGGCATTGGAATGGAATTAAGAATATATTTGCTACCTTAGAGGTACATTGGATGTGGGATTATTCATCTAAAATAAACCAAAGTCAAACCTGATTTGTTATCCAGATGCAAGTTATTTCTCCGACCCTCATAATGATCTATCGCAAATAAAATATTTGTTTACAAGTGGTGGTACAACTATTTCATGACAATCAACGAATCAAGCTATAGTGGCTACATCATTTAATCATGCAAAAATTTTAGCATTATATGAGGCGAGTTGAGAATGCTTTTGGTTGACATATGTGATTCAACATATGCAAGAAAATTGTGGTTTATCTTTCGGAAAATTGACTCTGACGATATTATGTGAAGATAATAGTGCATGTATTTCCCAATTGAAAGAATGGTACATTCAATGAGATAGAACAAACTCATGATCTTCAAAAAGAATTGCGATATATACGTTCAATAAGCTCATGAGAGAATCCAGAAGATCTTTTACAAAGTTGTTGCCAACTAAAGTTTTTGTTTATGTAGTACAAAAGATTGGTCTCCATCGCCTTATACATGATTGTCTAAATTAGGGGGAGACATAAATACGTTTTGCACTCTTTTTTCCTTCGCCATGGTTTTGTCCCATTAGGTTTTCCTAGCAAAGTTTTTAATGAGGCAATATCTAATTGCGTATTAAAGAATGGTGTACTCTTTTTCCTTCACTGGATTTTTGTCCCACTGGGTTCTTCCTAGTAACGTTTTAACGAGGAACGTTCTAAAATAATTGATATCCAAGGGGGAGTGCTATGAATAATCAAGATATAGTGGATGTCCATCGGATTTAGTCTGATAGGATATGGCTTTACCTATTTCCTTTAATAGAAGGAATGATCTTGAGAAGATATTGTATAATTGTAGGTTACGTAGTTTCCTCAATTGTAGGTTACTTAGTTTCCTTTATGTACTTTTATTCACTTGTATAAATACCCCCTTATATGAATGGAACAAGATACGATCAACTCTTGGTCTCTTCTTCTTTTATCTTTCTCTCTACTTTTATATATTGTTAGCATTAATTTAATAACAATATGAAAAATATTAAACTATTGATTTCAAAGTATTTTTAATATGTACTAGATGTATAATAGGATCTAGAGTCATATATTGTTATATAATTGCTAAAAATATTAGAAAAGATCAATGTTTCACTCTATTCTATTTGCAAAAAGACACACACACACACACACAAAGTTAGCTAATTTGTTTGTGTTAACAAGGGGCAAGTTTATATACTTGTTTCGATAATTCACATTGATCTTATGAGGAGATTAATACTATTAGAATTAGAATTAATGGAAGATAAATAACAAGAAGAAGAGAGTAAGATTCATACGCTTGAGAGGTGTGTTGATGGAAGGGGAGGGAAGACGTTAACTTGTGTGGCTTGGTGGTGAATAGATGGGCCATCTTGGATTTTCATAGGGGATGAAGGGTATTTACAAAGTACGTCCTATGGTCTGATTAAGTGTTTCTCACTTGGTGTTAAATGGTCTATGTGTTGTTTTTGCTCTCCATTGTTTGTATCTAAATGTTATATAAATGGGTCTTTCTATAGGCACTTAAAGTGGAATAATACAAAAGAGTTATTGGATGATAATGACTTATTGTTGTATTCGGGTGTGTGAGGATCGGGTGACAGACTGTTAACTTAACAGTTAAGAAAGGTTGTCTTAGAGGCCAAGCTTGTCATTAGTTAACGTGCGATCTGGTCAATAAGGTTTCAAGCAAGCTAAAGTGGGATGTCATAATGACAAAAGCATAATGATATTAGAAGTTTTAGAGAGTTAGAGTAAGGCATCATGGTTGGCCGTCTTTAAGTAGGGCGTACTTTAATTAAAGTGTACTATTCTTGGGTGTCCTTCACCCATTCATCATAAGATTTATCCCTTTCTATGTACTGGTCATGATGTCTCTCATTCTAAGGCCTGATATGTATTCGGAGCATTTCTCATCCAAATCCCACCAAGCAACTTACCTGTCAATGTTACCGCAACAAGGATGCATTCTCGCTAGTCTTGAGAATCATCTTGTCGCCTTGGTCTAGTAGTCGAGACAACAAATATCTATCCTTTTTTAATATTTTAAGTCCAGTTATCTTTACCTCCCATCTCCACCTTGATTCCCCTCCACTGCAGGTCCATCATCCTCTAAATTTGCAGATTTAATTTCCTCCCCTGGTGTATGTTAATAATATGCTTTTTCCTTTTCAATGGAGAGCCATATGGTCTTTGTGGAGCCATATATTATTTCCTCCTAACAAATATCTTTTGTCTTGGATTTATAGGGGTTAATACTCTTGTGTAGGGATCTCAAAACCATTATCAAGACTTGTGAATCTCTCTTCCTTACTATCACCAAAATGTATATCTTTAACATTGTTATCACTTTTGTCACCCTCACCATTGTTTACATTTTCTTCAACACTAACTTTATCACCCTCATCAACTGTCACAAACATTTCCCCCTCACTTGTTGCATCCCTAGCTGAATTAAATTTCCCCTTTTTCACCATCATTCACCCCACTTCCTGTCATTGTCAGCGCATGAACCTCTAGCACCTCACAAGCTGTTGTAGTTTCATGTTCAATATAAACCTAAACTTCACACTTGTTTTTCAATGCATAATTCCTCATTTATAATGCATCATCTTCCTCCCTAATTTTCTCTAGTCCATCCTCAAAAGACTTATTCCTAACTTTCCACCACAATTTCACATTACCAGCATATCCAAATTCATCCATCAATATCCCTAATGCTTCAAAATATGACAACGTGTCAACATCTATATTATACACAACATGTACTCCCTCACCCTTATAATGAAGTACGAGTTCACTACCAAATGAACCCATATGATGGAATTCTACTGTGAAAGTCATTCATATATATATATATATATATATATATATATAAACAGAAAAAAGAATGCATTTAATATTGAAAAAAAATAAGAGACATGCATATGATACATTATTTAAGACAATATCCTCCCTGTTATGTTTCAAAATCGCACACTTTACAATAACCCCTGCACCCACATGATCCCTTTCAATTTAGAAAAATTTTAAAGAATAGGATTAGAGTTACCTTTTCTAAGGCGCGCTCCTTTAACTACTCTCAAAGTACACACACTCCCGCTAATTGCAAGTCGACCACAACTTACCTACCTTCAACATCATGTGACTGCCATGTGCGGAGGCTTCTCTCAATGTTATTCAAGCAATACCGTTCTTAAAATTTCCAAAGAGTATAGGGAGAGGACAATGAAAGTTTTCACCCACAATTTTTATCACAATAGGAGTGAATTAGGGTTACTTTTTTTTAAACCCCAACAAAATTTAGTTTTAAGCTTAAATATGTATTCGGTCCCTATAAAATTAGCGAATGTTGTGTTTAGTCCCTACTATTTTTTTCACCTAAGTTTGGTCTCTCATTAATTTTCTGTTACAAATTTTAGTCCCTCCTGTTAAGTACCTGCTATTAAGTGATGACATGGCTCTTTACTCATCCTAATCAGCTGTGCTGACTTGTCTCAATGAACCCATTTGTCATCCACATCAGATTTCATTTCATTTTATCTTTATTTTTTGTTTGGTGAAAATAAATTATCAGAAAACATTATTAAAAGTAAATCCCCTCCTTGGTCTTTCCTGTCACTTTTATTAATATTTTCTGATAATTTATTTTCATCAAACAAAAATAAAGAAAAAATAAAATGAAATCTAATGTGGATGATAGGTAGATTCATTGAGACAAGTCAACACAACTGATTAGGATGAGTAAAGTGTCGCGTCATCACTTAACAATAGGCACTTAACATGAGGGACTGAATTTGGTAATAAAAAAATTTATTAAGGGACCAAACTTAGGTGAAAAATTTAGTAGGGACTAAACACAAAATTCGCTAATTTTATAGGGACAAAAAACGTATTTAAACCTTAATTTTATTATTGGAATTAAAAGAATTAGTGTATTGATGTGTAAATAACATGTAGGATGAGTAAGCGACACATGGATTTGCTGAGGTGGAACTCTGTTAGCCACATTAGCAAATAATTGACTTGAACTTGTTAGAAAAAGACAAAATCACAATTTGAAATATCTAAGTTTTGATGAATAAAAATATGAAAAAAACTTATAAGTCTTAAGATATAGCAAAGTCTGAATTGTATAACTGCAGGAACAAAGTCAGTCTGAAGTCTGGAAATAATTCTGGACTATGTTAGTCAAAAGGGATCAAAGTCTGAAGCATCCTAACGCTAACCTAAGTCCTATGTACAATCAAAGTCTAAAGCCACATTAAGTACTATACTCTCATCAGACTTAGAGAAGCAGCTGAAGCTTTAAAATCCTACGTGGTTCAAAATTCAAATATTGTTGTCTCACACTACAATTTGCTAAAAGAAGAAGTTATCAAAATATCTTTGTAAGAGAAGAAAGCATATCAACATAAAATCATAAAAAGGACAAGAAAAGTCTGCCCAGAAAACTTTCTGAAGTTGAAATTCCAATCACAAGAAGGGGGGTTGAGATGGTAATTATGCAGACTGTTGCCTTCTTCTGGACTGTTGTGTGTTTTTTCATGAAGAAATGAGCTCTTTTTATAGCCTTTTTGAGAATTCTAGTCGTTGGAAATCCTTGGATGAGCTGGGATGGTTCCATCTGTGAGGAAGGAGCTGTCTCTTTTAGGGACAGTCTAAAAACATTGCAGGTGCAGGCTATCACAGTCAAGAACAACTGTCTTTTGACTGAGATATCTTCTGGAGACCGTTTCTTCTATAGGAATTAACTTCTTCTTATTTATAACCTTTAATCTCATGAATATGATCATTTTAAACATATTAAGATGAAGGAAATGTTTTAATAATATTTTGATCACTTGCAGAAGAATAAAAACTGAGAAATGTGAATCCTTTAGGAGATTGTTTCTTCTGCAGAATCTTTGACAGTGAATCTTCCTTCTAATATTCTGTCCTTGTATTATCCCTCTCTTCTGGACAAGTTATCTGTATTTAATCAGCTCAGTTTAGTTTGATTTGTCATTCTTTTATTTATTATAAGCAATCTCCATCTCCTGATGAATGTAGTGCTTCTTATAAAGTGATGGTGTTCACACTGAGCTTTCTTCTCAACAGCTTTTTTTGCTTTCCTTAATGATTAAAGTATGATGTATCTTCTGTTTCACTTCAGGAATGAATTCTTGCTTTGTTTCTTCAGTCCAAGGTCTTCAAAGACCAATGATGGTATCTTCTAATGTGTTTATACATCTGTACTTTCTTAAACATACTCAAATGAAATCATTAGTACTTTAAATCAAAATTATACTAACTAAAATTGAAGAGGTTGTCATCATTAAAACTCTAATGGAGAATTTTGATCCTTACACTTTCTAGCCTGATATCTGTCACATTGTTGCTAAAGATAGTACAACCAAAGACTTCATGTATTAAATGCTAAAAGATAACATTAAATTGCTCACACTCAATGTCTCTACCTCTTGGAGCATATGAATAGAAGAAGAAGGAATGAAGAAAGCATAAAACTATTGAATAAGTGCAAAAACGATCTATTTTCTACTCTCATTCTTTTATTCTTTCATTTCTTCATTCTTTGTGCAAGTCATTTCAAACAAGTTTTGAATTGAACTTTGCTTTGATAAATCTTTGCTTCATCTTATATATTCACACTCTGTGTGTGTAAACTCAAAGCTTTATCATGTTTCTTTTGATAATATTTGTTGAACCTGAGGATCAGACTTGTTTGTTGTGAAAAGGATACATAGTTTTGGCCTGAGATGAGTTTGAAGAATATCTTGTAAGCCTGGAGAGGCAATGAAAAATACTTGTGTAAGGTGCCTTTAACTTAGTGGAAAATTCTAATTGTGTTAGGGAGTGGACGTAGTACCTATGGTTGGTATAAATCAATATAGACAATTGTGTGCTTCTCTCTGCCTTATGTCATTTTCCCCATATTATAAGACCTTTTTAACCGTTTCACATAGTTTAAGTTGGCTAATGCATTGGTCTTTTAAAAAAATTATAGCATTCCAACGATACCTCTATTTAAGGTCACTATATTTTAGGGACATTAATTGTCACATGGGTGAAAGAATGCAAAAGTTAATTTCTAATGGTGTAGTTGAACATGTGGGTCAGACTCCATTAACTATTCACACTAATCATTATATGGGGAATTAAAAAAAGTTAAACATTAATGAAGGAAAAATATGAAAAAAAATGATTAATTCATCTAAAAATTTGTAGAGGGTCTTATATTAAGGGATACTTAATTCTTCTAGAAGGGGTCGTATAAATAGGGATAGAGGGAGTAACTCGATATCAGGTTGAGGACGGGTTCGGGTCAATCATCGGGTTACCCAACCATCCAATATATGTACATATAATATTTTTTTTTATTTTCTATTACTTAAAGGTTTAACACATTTTATCTTTCATGGGTCTCTCGAATTCCACTTTCCTTTATAATAAAGGCTTTATCTAGGGGTGTAAGAGGGTCTGGCCGACCCGCGAACTAGGTCGACCCGACCCGCGAACTAGGTCAACCCGACCCGAGTGTAAATATACATGTTGGGTTGGGTTCGTGGGTCGGTTCGGTTTATTTCCAGTCGAGCTGATCACCTTCAGATAGGAGTGTTCATATCCAATCCAATCCAATGCAAACCGCAAAAACCGAATCGAAAAATCAAAAACCGAATCAAACCGAAATCCAAAAAACCGCAAACCGCAAAAACCGAAATTTTTTTATTGGATTGGATTGCTTTTCGGATTCTATATCGAAAACCAATCCAATCCAATCTAAACCGAACTTATATATACACATATTATTACTTATAAAATAATCATATATTTATACTTGCATACATATATATTTTAAAAAAAACTTATACTAATATATTTTTTATGATTTTATTATCTAATATCATGTTGATATTTCTATAAATATATCACTATAAAACTAGTTTTAAATTAGTTTTTACGTCTCACGCTATTTTTTTTATATAATTTTATATTAACATTAATAAATATAAGTTCCAATAAGAAAGTGTTTACTGTTACTTCATTATTCTATTAAATTTGTCAAATATTTATTATCGCTTCAAAAAATCAAAAACCGATCCAATCCAATCCAATCCAATTTAAATTGGATCGGATTGGAAAAAAATATCAAAACTGATCAGATGATGAAATGATAAAACCGCAATGATCGGATCAGATGGTTTTTTTACCTCAAAACCGATCCAAACCGAACCGTGAACACCCCTACCTTCAGGTCGGGTCTCGTTTAGGGATTTTGAACCCGAGAAACCCAACCACCCGTCTATGACTTTAAAAAAATTGTGAAGGCCCAACCCAAACTCTCCCTCTCTCAAATATGTTTACCTTAGCAAACATCACCCAATAAGGAATATCACTTATCTGTAGTGACTGCAGTGCGGACACGTGAGGGTTCAACCGTTCAAGCCTCCAAGGAGTACAAGCTAGCTTGCGGCGGCGGCGACGATGAATGGTCCATCGTCATAGTTTGGTGTAGAACGACGGAGACAACATGATCTTCTCAGAGGCGATCTGTTCTTGCGGTAGCAAGGGGGCGAGGATGGCTGATCTCTCATCAGAGTGAATTAAGGGCGACATCTGTAAGCATGTTCCACGACACAATCACTAGGGGTCTTAAGTGCTTGGACCCAGTTTTCTTCATGATGAATCATCCCCATTGTACTCTGTTCAGTTTCCGGACAAAATGTCTCCTTCAAAAGCCACTAGTAATGCAAGGTTTGATGTTCCTAATCACATTCAAACACAAATTGGGAACACTTTACAATTTGAGTGCACTAAACTCACAAGGAAAGACGAGTACTTTATTTTGGCTGGGAACGAAGGCATTGTTACGAATATCAGTACTCTAAGGGAGGTGATGTTTTATCTTTCAAGTTGAGGTTAAAAGAAAAATGAGAAGAAGAAATGGTGTTGAGATTAGAAGAAACATTGCAGAAGAAGAAATGGTAGTAGAAAAGGAAAGACTAGGATATTTAGTTTTTTTTTTAATTTTTCCTAATTTTCCATATTTTTAAATGTTTTTTTTTTGAAAAATTTAAATAAAATATTATTTTTATTCATGACCCGATGATCCGCCCCGATTCAACATGCTAATAATTGGGTTGGTTCGGTTCGGGTTGGCTAATAAAAATTAAAGGAACTGACCCAACCCAACCCAAAGGTATTTAACTGGTTTGGATCTTGAAAACCTCATAACCTGATCCGATTACACCCATTTATCTATCTATTTTTAAAACACATTCCATACAGAACTTTGTGTAGTGTCATATTGATATTATTATCTTAACAATGTTTTAAAGTTAAAAGGAAGTAAAAAAATGCATATATTAAGAGAAATTCTATATATTTGATATATTTACTAATTACATGAACTATTTTTGTTTGATCATTGCAATATAACTATTTAATGATTTTATTCAACTTATACGTTGGGTCAACCCGGTCCTGTCCCACTTAAATATATATGGTCTTAATTAAACTCACACAGTGTCGAGTTTTTTCGGGTTTATGGACGAGTTCGAGTATACAAAATTGGCCTGACCAAAAATTAGGATCGAGTAAGGAACAAGCAAAACCCGTCCCATGCATACCCCTGCCTTGCCTCTTCAAACTCCTGATGTTTGAAAGAAATAAGGATTCACTTGTTTACTCTGAAGTAACTTGATCTAGAGTTTGTACAAATTCTATTGAACTTGGTACAAAATATGAAAATTAAAATGTATAAGATATTTGAGACAATATTTTCAGAGTTTTGTCATAACAAGAAAGCTTAAGGCTCTTCTCTTTTTATTCTTCTTGGTTTCTTATGGTATTTATTATGCTTTGTCTTCCCTCTTGAAATAATCTCGTTCTGACTTGCATTAAATGATTGAGAAGTCGTTGAGAGACAAACAACTTTGAGTTGGACTAGGTTCAACGTTGCTCTGAATTTTCTGATGGCTTCATGCAGCGTAATTTCCTTTTGTTAACAATGCTTTTGAATTGATGCAGTAAAGCTATTTTTTATCTTTCCTTCTTTAGCTAAGATTGCTTCTTGAGGAACAAAAGATGTTTGACTTGAAAAAGCAAGAGTACGAACACTCAGAGAGCTAACACTTCAAAACATTTAACACTTAACTCTTCATATAGAGTCAAGTGCTATTTGAAGCTTGAGTGAATATAATTTGTTAGCTCAAACTAAAATTTTGGTTGTTATCATCAAAACTTAATGGGGTGTCTTAAAGTTGTAAACCTTTGAGATTCAACACTTAAGTTATGTCACATAAGCAATCAAGTTGGCACTCAACGTGCCATATCATCAAAACTAACAGTGTTAATAAATCGACTAATGGATATCATCAAAACTACCTTGTGGGAAGTTAACATAGGCCCTAAAGTGACTAACGATAAACAATTTTGGGAATTTATTAATGGGTTCCTCCCCTTGTGGGACCTAATCGAATAATGGATATTATTCTAGTAATCAAAATTGTGCTTTGATAAAAATATAATAAATTATTTTTCTTGATTAAAAATTAGTATTAAAATTACAATTATATATATATATATATATGAATTTAATTAGTATACGCTTTCAGTGTAAAAAAGTTTTACACAGACATCCAATAGTGTGCCACCACATCATTTAATGAATATGACACCTCATGTGTTATTAAATTCAATAAATGATGTGACAATATATCATTGGATGTCTGTGTAAAACTTCTTTACATTGATAGTGTACATATATTAAACTCTCTCTCTATATATATATATAGTTTATTAAACTATATTAACTTTGATCGTGAATTTTTTAATTAATGAGTATACTCTTGTTTTTTTCTCTCAAAAGTAAGAAAATGTGTAACTTTAGATGAAGCTAAATCCGTGAGTTGCATGGTTAACGAATTTGTGATGGTTTTGTTTAGTTTGTTTTTTGTCAAAATTTTTGGTCAAAAACATAAGAGGGTTCAACTCCAGCATGTGGCCGGTCTAATTAAGCTGACCCACTAAGATGTAGCCACGTTCCCACTCGCAACAGTGGGGCCCATTCATTGTCGACGAAGAACTTCTTCCGTCACACAGCACCTGGCTACACAGGATCATTGCTTTTCGCATGTTACTCACGTGACCCCCTCCTCCACTCATTTCCCAACCCGCTGCCAAAGCGCGTACTCTGCACCCTATTGACAAGTGTGTATTATTTAATTTAATAACTTTATAAATATATTTAAATTTTTTTATAATAATCAAATAAATTTATTAAAAATATAATTTTAATATGAAGTTGAAAAATTTTATATTGTAAAAGGATATTTCACAAAAATTATTGAAGCGTAACCATAGTCAATTCTTAACTTTTTTCTTTTATATTGCTTTAATAACTTTTAGTATTTTTAGTAGGTGAATTCTAGGTGAGGTACCCCTTGATTTAGGGGTTTTTAAATAAAAATATAATTTTTAGAATTTGTAATATGATCCTCCTAAGTTTTTAGAATTTGCAAAATGGTCTTCTTAAATTTGCAATATAGTCCTCCTAAATTTTTAAATTTTACAACATGATCTACCTAAATTTTTAAAATTTGCAACATGGTCTTCCTAAATCAAGGGTACACGGTAAGACACCTTAATATGTGCCTCACAGTAGAATTCACCTTTTTAGTAGGTTATTATTTTTAAAATGCATATACACACACCCATATGAATATTCTCAAATTAGTATGTTGAGTGGAGTTTGGTTCCCCTTCTTTCTTATGCTACTTGTAGAATTTAAAATTTTAAAAACAGAACTAAAAGAGCAAATTTCTTTGATGCATGCTAAAAATTTGCGGGGCATGTCAATTGCAAATAAAGTTTGAAATTTCACTTTAAAAAAAATTGATAATTGAAGCCGTGAGTGGTGGTGAGTGGCAGCTGTTGCTAAGTGGAATCCAGGTGGAATTTCTGACTTCTCATTTTAAGGCAACAAGCAAATGAGGTATCTTCATCTTCCATGTGTATCTATAAGTATAGTGTGTTAGCACTTGCACTAATAATATTTCCCATTTGAGTTTTGGTGTTCATATTGAGTGACTCTTAAGCTAGCTAGCTCAAATTATTCCTTCCTCCCCCACTTTTGTCCCCTATTTTTTCAACACTCACATTTCTCTTGTATACCTTTTTTTTTAGTTATGCCTCTGATCTTTATGTCAAGAAAACGTTCATTCAGTTTCATTCACCATGCTCAATCAAACCTTTTCTCTTCTGTTTGGGTCCTCCTAAGGTTTCTTTTGTTTTCTTTAATATTTCTTTGGGTTGAGGTTGTAGGACCCGTGGCAAATTAAAAGACAAGATGTGTTTATTCGGTTAAATCACAAATTGCGGCAATATGATTTGGTTTAAATGGGGACAATGATTGCTTTGTGATATTATACCTCGAGAAATGATATATAATTGAACTTTAATGGTTACGTTATTAGTCCAAGTTCTATCATACACATGGATCCTTGTGTTGTGACCCACCCGCCCATGTAATTGCTGCTAACGCTAACGCAGTTTCCTGCTATTGCTGCTGTTTTTCTCTTTAGGCACAATTGCACAAGTCTTCTATAGCTGCTCGAGGTTTCACTATTAACCATAGTATTTATTATTCCCTCTTATTTATAATAAGACAATTCATACAAAATCACACCTATTAAAAAAATAATTAATATATTAACTTTTAAGAAATTAATTTATAAAATTACAAATTTCGACTGCCCTTAGGGCACTGTTTAAGAATCCATGTATAGAAATGTTTTATTGGAAATCACAACAATAATTACATCTGTAACCTTGAATGTTACACACTCCAATAAAATCTTTCTATATTTGGTTCCTTAACCAATGTCCTTGGGCATTGGTTAATATTTTCCTACAAATTTATCCTTATTTAAAATTAAACTCCACTATCAATTTAATTGTGCTACCTTATCTTAGTATCCTTACAACACTTTGCAATCATTAATAAGACTCTCTAAAACCCACCTATTCAAGGATAATCATAAGTCTCTTTGAAAGTACTATTGATTAAATAATTTTTAATAAATAAAGAGAACGTATCATAAAACTAACTGATTTGATTGAAAGTAGTATTTAGTAAAATTAATTAAAAATAATAAAATAATATAAAGATATTATTAATTATTAAATAATGATAAGTGAGACTGTTAAGGAATAAATTTATAAATATATTTCAGCGAGCAAATGAAAAATAGAGTTTTCTTTTTAAAAAACTATCTCAAATAACTTTTGAAAAATTAATAGCTACTTAAAAAAAATTACTTTACTAAAAATTAATGAAATAATTCTAGCTACACATTCAAAAGAAAAAATTATGTAATTTTATAATGATTGAAAAATTTAAGAAATATATTTGTTACTATATATATTTCTCTAAAGTGATAAGAAAATTCAATTATATATGAAGATTGCTTTGTTATTAATAAAGGCTTTATGACTGAGTAGTGGGCGCTGAGGTTGCAACTGTGCGGGTACAGTCAAAAGGAGAAGATTATTAGTGAAAATGAAAATAAGAAATTGATTAACAGGAGAAGCTGCACATGCACTTTACTGCTTGAGTCAAACCTCGTAGCATCGGAAATCTCACACCAAAATAAAAAAATATGCTTCTGACAATAACTTTTTGCAATATTTATCTACACATTCGGTGCCTTTAATTAATTTTACATTTCATAGCTTCTTTATTCCTTAATCAGATCATATGGCACCGTCCCTTTGCTTAATTTATTTATTTATATGTACTACAAAGCAAAGTATGGGATACTTGGCAGGTAAGAATCACGTCAGAAAATAAATTGGAATTTTCCAAGATTGAATCAATGTTCCATGCTTACAGGTTGCAACATATATATGGTGTCCATGTCATAATCAATCATCATTATGTGCAATATGCATTAGCTAGTTTTGTTATTAGTTAAATGCAAATGTTTGAATTATGGGTTCGATGATGCGTCCAACATTTAAGTTACAGCGAGTATAATTGTTGTGCATATGGAGAAGGTGTGGTGCCATCAGCAACAAGCAATTATTCCCTCCAATCATTAGGGCGTGGCAAGCAAGTTTCGCCACAAATACTATTAGAGTTTTAAAACTAAGTGATGATAGTATTATATAAATTTATCTGTATTGCCACCATACTCATTACCATGTGATATCATTCACTTATGGGGATCGGGATCAAATGATATAAAGAAATTCAGCTTCTGCTTTATGCATGTAACCCCACTCCTCTGTTTATCAGCTTTCTTCTCCTCTCTAAAACAAATATGGAAAATACCATATACTCCCTCCGGTCCTATTTATAAGAACTTTTTTAGGGTGGGTCTTGGTCCTTTTTATAAGAACCTTTTCAGATTATCTTATGCATTAATTATTTTTTATAAAAATACCCCATTAGTGGAGGTAGGTGCGTAATTAATTAGTAGAGAGAGTATGACACAATTGAGTAGTTAATTGGAAAGAGAAAGATAATGGGTCTTAATAAATTCAAGGGTAGTTTAGGAAATATCATACACATTCTTGACAAATTTATTGCAATCAACTAAATTAACCAACTTCCTTAATCCGTGTGATATAGTTAAAAGGTTCTTATAAATAGGACCGGAGGGAGTACTTGCTAATACTATAGAATTAAAGAGATTGCTTAGTACCAATAGCACTTTCTCTTTGGCAAGTTTGGTTGGGATGATACAAGTAATAAATGATATGTATTACTTATGACAGAAACGTGATTAGTAATAATGAATCATACTTACATATATAGGGTGCTTGATAAGACATTTTGCCTAAATGAAAGTTAAAATTAATAGTTGAAACTATTTCATCATTATTTGGTCAGATAATTTTTTTACACTACGCCAATTTTAGGATATTAGAGCACTGTCTTTAGGGCGCTCCCGTGTTAGCTAGCGTCTGAAATGATCGTTTAAAATCAGGGCGCTCCAAAATTTGGACGGGAGCGCCCTTACAGATAAAATAGAGGGCGCTCCATCTGCGTTCCCTCGTTCATAGGGTATTTTTTATTTCTCTGCAATAGAGGGCGCTTTAATTTTTTTTATTTTTACAGGGCGCTCCCTTGGAGCGCCCGCCCTCATTTTTGGTGGAAATTTTTAATGTTTTTTATTTCCCTGCAATAGAGGGCGCTCCAGGGGAGCGCCCTCCTTTACTATTAATTTTTTTATTTTTTAATTTTAATCTCTGAGCGCCCTCCATTAATATTTTTTTGCTATTTTTTCTTTGGTATAGAGGGCGCACCGTGGAGCGCCCTCGTTTCTACTTAAATTTGTGAAAACTGTTTTTTTGTAGCAGAAATTAATGAGTCAATGAGCCATTCTCTCCCGCGTTCTCACACGACTGTCTCTCTCTCTGTAAACCCTACCCTTCTCCTTCTTCCTCAAGCTCATTCGTTCCTTCCGTCGAGCTCCACGACTCCTTCTCCCTCCGTCTCCCTCCGTCAAGTTCACAGTGTTCCTTCACCGTGAGCAACTCGTCTCCTTCTCCGCTGTCACCTCTCCTTCTCCTCCGCAACTCCTCCTTCCCTACCGTGAGCAAGAGCCTTGAAGTGAGCAAGCTTCCCTCACCATCCTCAACCTACCATTCCGGCGCGAAGTTCTCATTTGCTCCTTCCGTTCCGGAACGGCGGCTGCCCTCCCCCTCAATCTCCATTTCGCGGCCACTAAGGGCAAGGGAAACCCCACCTTACACTTTTTTTGCTATATGCACCTTTTTTTTGCTTGTGCACCCTTTTTTCTGAACATGTTTTGTTCTGCTAATTGCACCATCTGTTTTGCTATCTCCACTCTGATTGTGCTAGTAAGTTTAAATAACACTGAAATTTGTATATGAAAGTTAATTATGTGAACATATTAGTATTGAACACTTTTGGAAGAAATTGTTGTTGGTTGGAGTTAAAAATATGTTTTATAAATTTGGGGATGTTAAATAAATATGGTATATACTACCCATGCATTTAGTAATGTTATATAAATATATATTACTCATATTGATCTCTTTTGGACTGGTAGCTGGTGGTTTAGAGTTAAAGTTGTTTTTCTTTAATTTGGGAATGTTAAAGAAATAGATAAAATGCTGCTGAAATTTTCATAGACTAGGAACAATAGTCATAAACTAATATGATACAAATTTGACAAATCTAGATAGGATAGGAACTCTCAACCTTTTCTAGTTAGTACGTTAGGTGTTAATTAGACATGTAGTTAGTCATTATATCTAAAGAATATGATATATACTTTTCGAGTTAATTATAAATGATTCCATTTTATGTTGATAGAATATGGATCGTTCTTGGATGTTTGCAAACCGTTTGACACATGAGTATGAGGAAGGAGTGGAAATGTTTATAAAATTTGTCGTTGACCATGCAACAAACCCTAGTAGAATTCTCTGCCCTTGTACGAAGTGTTTTTGTTCTAAGCGAGTTAGTGAAACAGAGTTGAGGGACCATCTTTTCTGTTTTGGAATTGATCAGAGTTACACATGTTGGACATTTCATGGTGAGATTAGGAGTGAACAAAGTGGTATGAGAGAGAATAATGTTAATGTAGAACCAAGTGATGATGACTTTGGGACCGGGTGGGAGGATTGCGACCGAATTGATGAGATTCGAAAGGTGGTTGAAGATGACCTCAGAGATTGTCCCTAAATGTTTGATACCCTAGCTAGTGATGCTGAAAAGCCATTGTACAACGGGTGCACCAAGTACACAAGGTTGTCAGCTGTGTTGAAGTTTTATAATTTAAAAGCAACAAATGGTTGGTCTGACAAGAGTTTCACAGAGTTACTCACCTTGTTGAAGGAGATGTTACCGGAGGACAATGTGCTACCTAACAGAACATATGAGGCAAAGAAGATGTTAAGTTCTATTGGGATGAGCTACGAGAAGATACATGCTTGTCCCAATGATTGCATTTTGTTCAGAAATGAGCATGCGTCATTAAGTGTGTGTCCTAAATGCAATTTGCCTCGTTATAAGAAAGAGAATACGCCAACAAAGGTGGTTTGGTATTTTCCCATAATACCAAGGTTTCGAAGGATGTATCATAGTGTCATTGATGCAAGGAACTTAACTTGGCATGCAAATGAACGAATCAAGGATGGCATGTTGAGACATCCCGCTGATTCTCCGCAGTGGAGGAGGATTGATAATGAGTACCCCTCTTTTGGCGAGGAACCAAGAAATCTTCGCCTTGCTTTATCAACAGATGGAATGAATCCGCATGGTATCCAATCTAGTAGTCATAGCACATGGCCGGTGGTATTGATAACATATAATCTACCTCCATGGCTGTGTATGAAGCGGAAATACATGATGTTATCTATGTTGATATCGGGACCCAGACAACCGGGTAATGATATAGATGTGTACTTGGCACCATTGATTGAAGCCTTGAGGCTATTGTGGGATACTGGAGTAGAGGTCTATGATGGCTACAAAGAAGAATCTTTTCAGTTGAGGGCGATGTTGTTTGGAATGATAAATGATTTCCCTGCATATGGTAATTTGTCTGGCTATAGTGTAAAGGGTCAGTGTGCCTGTCCTGTTTGTGAAGAAAATACTACTTGGATGCGCTTGACTCATTGTAAGAAGAATGTATTCATGGGCCATCGTAAGTTTTCGCCTTTATCCCATCGTTATAGGGGATGGAAGAAATCATTCAATGGAAACACCGAAGAGGGTAGGGCTCCTTCTCCATTGACTGGTGAGCAGTTGTGGGAAAAGGTGGGTAACTTGACCAACAACTTCGGTAAACCTTTTGCCACACAACTCGTTATCGGAGGTTGGAAAAAGAAGTCCATTTTTTTTGAGTTGCCATATTGGAAGACATTATTTGTTAGACATTTCCTTGATGTGATGCATATAGAAAAAAAATGTGTGCGAGAGTGTTATTGGCACGTTACTGAATGTCAAAGGCAAAACCAAGGATGGGGTAAATGCGAGATGGGACTTGTTGGCAATGGGTATAAGTAAAGAATTGGTTCCAGACAAAAAGGGATCACGTACATATCTACCACCGGCTGCTTATACTCTTATCAAGAAAGAAAAGGTAACTTTTTGCAAGTTTCTGCAGGCTGTCAAAGTTCCATAGGGTATGATGATAAGGTAGAGCCGTATGTTGAAATTCACAAGGAAATACTTCGGCAGTCTAATCCTAATAGAGGAGACAATTGGATCACAAGAGAACACAATCGAAGCTTCATCACATGGTTTAAGTCTAGGATTTTTCATGACATGAACTACAATAATTCTTCAGTCTCTACTAGGCTTAAATTTTTAGCATATGGTCCGAGTTTTAATGTGACATCTTACAAGGCTTACATGATTAATGACTACACTTTCTACACAAAGGACCATGATGATAGAACAACGGTTCAAAATAGTGGTGTCACTTTAATTGCCCAACCATTGCATATGTCAAGTGCAAAAGATAGAAATCCAGTTTATGCAAATATGTCCTATTTTGGGGTCATTGATCGCATATGGGGATTGGATTATACTAACTTCTGGTTGCCTGTCTTCGGTTGTAAGTGGGTCGACAATAATAGTGGTGTTCAGGTTGACAATCTTGGCTTCATGAAAGTTAATTTTAGCAAGCAGGGTTACAAAGATGAACCATTTATCCTAGCTTCCCAGGCTCAGCAAAGTTTTTATGTTAGTGATCCCGCAGACAAAAATTGCTCCATAGTGATGTTAAGTAACAAATTCAATGACTCCCCAAATGTGGATTCTGACCAACTGGAGGATGTTGAAGATGATCCTTTTGTTACGACAACACACATATTACAAGGTGACTCCACAACAGATGATGTTTGTTACACTATACCGGACCACGATGAGGGTATTTGGATCAACCCATCAATTCGTATTAGAAATCGACCCACAAGTTTCATACCAACCAGAAAAAGAAAGAGAATGAGTTAGTTAATGTATGCATGACTCCACAAATTGCATTTTTGTTTATACTTTTAAAAGATTTTAGTAATTAATCTCTTATATTTTTTTATGCAGCTGTCATGTCAGGCGCGGGCGATGATAATCCTCAAAACATGGATAGAGAGCACCGACGTGGGATTACAACAATGGCTCATGTAATCAAAGAAAGAAACAAAGTAAATATAATCAAGGTAAGCACTTAATTGGCACCATTGCTATAATTTATGCTTATTAAGTTGAATTATGTATATATAAACTTAGTCCCGTTACTTAGGTAGAGTGGAATATAAAGCGCCAACCTGTTGGACCTGGTGGCACGACACTATCTAGTTACATTGGTGCCATTGTTCGTGAAAGGGTACCAATTACAATAAGGTCATGGAGGGACGATGATTGCAAAGGATACAAGGAAATGATTTGGGAGGACATTAAGGTATGTACTATTTCCCCTTAATTTATTAATAAGAATTGGAGGACATAAAAGCACATGACTAACTCATTATCTTATTATGTTTTGTTTTATATGTAGTCCGCATTTGATGTTGAAGAATACTTTGCAGTTACAACAAGCGGGGGAAGGAACCTCGGAAGTTTCAAGACATATGTTATGGAGAACCGCTAGGATTAACAAAAAAAAAAAGATGCGAATAATGAAGGAGTGGAAGAGGTCTTCACACAATGTGTAAGTATATAGTTACTAACATTGTGTGTTAAATTTCATGTATTTCTTGATCGTGGAGTTTATATTTTTGCCCTTATCTTATTAGGAGGAAATATTGTCTCAACCTGCTGAGAGTGGTACCTCTGATGATAGACAAGTTCTTGACCAAGTTCTGAAGAAGGATATCTATAGGGGACGTGTTCGGGGTGTGGGCTTTGGTGTATATCCCGGACAATATTATAATGCCTAAACCCCAACCAAATGTAGTCTCTGAAAATTATCAAGACATCCTTGCGGAATTGAGGGAAATGAGAGCCGGATACATGAACATTCAACAACAACTTGATGAAACAAGAAGAGAGCTTCACGAAGTTAGGACAGAACGAAGTTGCAGAGATTCTACCTCTTTTAGTACACCTGGCTTGCCTGAGGTATTTTTTACTTCTTAACAGTTATGTTTTTTTACCACTAATTATCCATAAACTTGATTACTTGTGTTAATTATATAGGGTGTATTTCAATGTATACTGTACTTGGGAGACTCGGTGTTACGAGTAGTGGGTAAGGGACAAGCATGGAATATCCCAGGGCAGGACCTACACAATTCCCCACTTCCGTCCAACTCAATTAAGGTGCTGGTTCAACTTGCTATTGAACCCCATGTGGCACTTCCACGCCCTGGCGCTTACGGGGAACTGAGCACTGTTGCTGATGCATTAGGGTGTTTCATCGCATGGCCATCTTCTCATGTTGGATTGGATGCATTGGTATGTCTGTATTTTATTTGTGTCAAAAGTGCATTTTTATTATTTCAGCTACAAATATTAATACGTACAAATTGTGGAATTTGTAGCCTGCACAATCTTCTGCTGCGGGGCCGAATGTGGAGACTCGTTATTCACCACACTCAACTATGTGGAAGTCTCCCGTTTGTGAATGCCCGCCAGAGGTGGTGACTTCAAAGCCTGCTGCATCTACCAGAACGTCGTTGCAAACATTGGATACGTACTACTCTGAAAAGATGCAAGTAAATGGTGTTGTGATTAATTGCACGATAGGTGCAGGCATTGTTAGTACTGATGAAATGATTGAATGGATCGATCCCGAATGTCTTCATTCGGTTTTGTACCGTGAGTGGTTGGATGCCACCGTGATTAATGTCTATTGCAGGTAATTTCAATCCAAAGCATCTCATAGTTTGTTTATCTCATTTTTTTTTGCTTGGTTTAACATTATGTTCATTTTTTCATATAGTTATTTATATTATTCAGCCTTAGCTCCATCTTCTCGCATAGATCGATATGTTTTCATATCTCCACAAACCACCACAGCATTCAATGCGAACACCAAGCAACATAAGTTGGTGAGACCGGTGTTGTACAATAGACGCGGGCAAGACAAATTGTTCCTGCTTCCATACAATCATGCCGGGTATGTGTAGTATATGTTTATGTCTCAATATTCTTGTTTTTTAAAAACCATTTATTTGACATATTTTACATTGTGGTTGTAGCCGACATTGGATTCTTCTTGCATTGAGTCTCAATGGTTTTGGCAAGGTTTACTTTTTGGACTCTTTGCGTAATCCCCCGGAACATTATGGTCCCATCAAGGATATGATTAAAAAGTAAGTATTCCTTGGCTTACTATCACATTAACATAGTTAAGAGCTCTTATACAATTTACTTCTTATATTGCTTTAGATCTTTAAAAAAATATAGAAAGTTGAGTGGATTGCAGACACAGAATAGTATTCTACCAGATCCCACATGGTACCGCATTAAGGTAATGTTGATCTCTTCTGGACATTTTGTTTCTTCATTACTAAGCGCGTAAGCATCACTTATTTTTAAATTAATTATACTTGTAGTGTCCTACCCAAACAAAGAATGACGATTGTGGGCTCTTTGTAATGCGTTATATGAAGGAGATCATTGATCAAAACCAACTCATAATACCTAGAGAGGTAATTATGACTTGTGATAGCAAAGTACTTTTTTGGACCCTCATTCACTAGTTTATATACTGAAATCAATTTTTGCCTTTTACAGTACTTTGCTCAGTTCCGATGCTTAACCTACACAACAGAGCAGCTTGATGAGGTTCGGGAAGAATGGGCAAACCATGTAATTACCAGTTATTTGTAATTGATTTGTACATTATGAGGGTAAGTAAACATGTACGTAATGTGAAAATGCTAAACAAAGTTGTATATCAATGACTTAACTAACGGGTTCAGCAGAGTAGATATGATCACTTTTCTTTTTCCAACTTGAAGAAGAGGCTTGCTTGTAATTTGTGCACCTTTTCATATTACATTCCTGACTGGTTTATCACTATTTCACTTATGAATTCTGGCTGCTGGTATGGTTTTGTACAGCTATTTGATAAATTTGGAAATGTTGAATAAACAGAGTAAACTATGCCAAAAAACTTTTAGTTTAGAAGACTTATAGTTGTTAAGCATATATATGAGATGCATGTTTATTTACCAACTGAGTTGATTCTTGTGAGATGTCATGTGTTTTGGTTATTTCTATATAGTTGTATAGGTACTTCATACTTTCACCACTTATATCTTGCACAGGAAACTATTCATATTATGACAAGTTTGAATTCTTATTTCAAGTAAATATGTGTGTTGTTTACTAAGTGTTGTTCATAGTATGACTAAGTGTTTGAATTTTAAGGAATTAATATGCATGATTTTGGATTAAGCCATTGGGATCAGACTGAAATAAATATGCAGAATAAATATGTAGGTTAAAGTAGATTAAAAAAACAAAAAATTGAAAAAAAAAAGAAAGGAGGGCGCTCCTAGGAGTGCCCTTGTTGTGAAACAAAAATTGAAAAAAAGAAATAAAAAACGAAAGGAGAGCGCTCCTTGGAGCGCCCTTGTTGTGAAACAAAAATTGAAAAAAAAAATAAAAAATGAAAGAAGGGCGCTCCTTGGAGCGCCCTCCATAAGTACGTCTTGTGCTTATGGAGGGCGCTCCAGTGTGCGCCCTTTAAGGCTGCACGGGAGCGCCCTCTTTTTGCTTCAGTCAGGGCGCTCCATTGAACGTCCTCGTTTTATTGACCAAACAAGAGCAGAATCTATTAGTGTGCACGGGAGCGCCCTTTAAGGCTGTACGTGAGCGCCCTCTAAGGCCTTTTTTGGCATAGTGTTAGGTATATAGCTACTAGCTTTTTTAAAAGCTATACTTGAGGTAGCTTTTTAAAACAGCCCCCTTTCCAGCGATTAGCTGAAAATGTATTACAAATTTATCCATCAACAATTCCCACCCATCATTACTTGATAGTTAATATAATATCCTTATATGTCATTTTATCATTTTCATCTAGTTTTACCAAATGCTTTCAATCAAATTAGTTAGGGAATGTTTGGTTTACATTTTCATTTCATGTTTCAATTTCCTGTTTTCATTTTGTTTCATGTTTTCTGAAATTTTACAAAAGAAAAACTAGAAATGTTGGAAATAGAAAATTTTTGTTTCCAGCAATTCAGTTTTTCCTTTGTAAAATTTCAGAAAACAGGAAACAGAAAATGGAAACAGGAAATGAAAATGCAAACCAAACAGACCCTTAGCTTTTCAGGTAGTTTTATCTTGGTTTCATGAGAAAAACGAGCGAAAATTTCAGAGGAAGCAAGGAAGCTGAAAATCACTTTGTATTCTAATGATTGAAAAAGGGACTACAACAATGGATATATAGAAACTACAAAGAACCAGAAGGAAAAAAACTAAAATAGAATACAACAAACCAAATAACAGCTAGGATCTAACTAAATAACTAACAACAAACTAACCAATTAACAACTAGGATCTAATTGAATAACTAACAACAAGCTTAACAGAAAATAACTAACTATGCTAATATCCCCCCTCAAGTTGGATTGTGAATGTCAGAAAGTCCCAACTTGGAGAGAAAAGCTTCAAAAGATGTGAGATGCAATTGTTTGGTGAAGGCATTCACAAGTTGAGCAGAAGAAGGAACAAGAAGTAAATGGACAAAACCAAATTTAATCTTCTCCTGAATGACATGGCAATCAATCTCAACGTGCTTAGTGCGCTCATGAAAAGAGGGATTATGAACTAAGTAGATAGCAGACTTGTTATCACAGAAACTATCTGTAGGAGAAGTAAGAGGGACATGTAAATCATTGAACAAAAATTGTAACCATTGAAGTTCACAAGCAAGGCTAGCCAAAGCTCTATATTCTGCCTCTGAAGAAGACCTAGACACTATGCCTTATTTCTTAGATTTTTAGGAAATGAGAGAGCAACCAAGCATAACACAATAACCAGTAATGGACTTCCTAGTGTCTAAGAAACAAAGCCCAATCAGAATATGAAAAGGCAGATAATTTCAACTCATCAGAATTAGATGGAAATAAGAGACCTCTCCTTGGGGAAGACTTGAGATATCTTAACACTCGAGTGATTGCCTGAAAGTGAGGCTCCAAGGGATTAGACATAAACTAACTAAGCTGTTGAATAGAAAAGGTAATGTCAGGTCGAGTAGTTGTCAAATCGAGAAGCTGACCAACAATTCTTCTATAAGCACTTGCTACTGAATAGGGAGTGCCATTATCAGAGGTTAATTTATGTGATGGGTTAAAAGGAGTAGAAGCTGGTTTAGCATCAAGGTGACTAGATTCTTCCAAGAGTTCAAGGGTGTATTTCCTTTGGTTAAGAATAATTCCATATTTAAATGTGGCAATCTCAAGACCCAAAAAGAACTTAAGCCGACCAAGATCCTTGATTTTAAATTGAGAATCCAAAAAGGCTTTTGAATGTGATTTTCAGCCAAATAATTGTCTGCCAACACAATGTCATTAACATAGACTAGAAGGGAAGTGGAGGAATGAGACGAATGCTTGACAAAGAGAGTGTGATCAACAACTGATTGGGTATAGTTGAGTGAAAACAGGGTCGTAGAAAGTTTAGAAAATCATTGCCTACTATCTTGCTTTAATCCATATAGAGACTAGTGAAGTTTGCACATTTTAGTGAGATCAAAACATTGTAGGCCACTTGGAAGAGACATATACACTTCTTTATGAAGATCACCATAAAGAAAATCATTATTAACATCTAATTGCTCTAAGAACCAACCCTTGATGGCAGCTAGAGCTAGAAGAACCCTCACTGTGGTAAGCTTAGAAAATGGTAAAAAAAGTATCAAAATAATCTACACCTTCCATCTGTGTATAGCCCAGTGTTATAAAACTCGGACCGGTCTTTGACTCGGTGAGGGTACTGGGTTAATGGGTTACTGGTCAAACCGGTGAGTCATTGGTTGAACCGGTTAAACCGATATATATATAAAATCAATAAAAATAATATAATGTATGAGTTTACAAAAAATACAAGTAATTATTTTAAGTATATAGATCTTTTAAAATTGAGTTTGTTGTAATAAAAGAAAAAGTAGGAAGAATTAAATCATATTTGATACACCATTCTTTTAATTTTTTTATTAAATTTATATTTTTAATATTTTTGTATTATTTAATTAATGAATTACATATTGAATTTAAAAGATTAACAACATGAAAAAAAGGAAACAATATTTTTTTCAAAGAAAATTTTAAGCAAAATTAAGCACAAGAAAAACAGTTAAGAAAAAACAATTTTATTGTTGGTCAAGCAAGCAAAACATTTGAAACACAATATATATAAACTTAAGCGCATATATAACAAATGACTACATTGGTTTAGTGGTCATGCAGCGCACCCACTAGTTTAAAGGCACCATTTCGATTCGCAGTTTGCCATTTCGCTAAATTTTTTATTAGTAAGAGGAGTTCGCACGCTCAGCAAAGGAGGTGACTCACAGACTCGGACTCCATTGTAACTCGGCCGGTTCACACGAGTTAACCGGTTCTTGACCGAGTTAATCGGTTCTTGACCGAGTTAACCGGTTCGTGGCCGGTTTGATTATAAAAACTATCTATATGGCTAACCGGACCGGCCATGGGTCTGGTTCCCGGTCCAACCGGTTGAACCGGCCGGTCCGGTCCGAGTTTAACATCACTGGTATAGCCTTTAGCAACATGCCTTGCTTTATTCCTTTCTATATTGCCTTCAACATGTCTCTTTATTTTATAGACCCACTTGCAGCCAATAGGGTTTTTCCAGGGTGTAAATCCACCACCAAGTCTGATTCTTCTCAAGTGTAACTAATTCAACATGCATAACCTTTTTCCAAAAGTCAAATTTAGATGCTTGTAGGCATTTTTTGGTTTATTGGTAGCACTTAATGATAGGCAAAAATGTTTATTGGAAGAAGAACAATTATCATAAGAAAGAACAAAAGAAAGGGGGTGAGAAACAATACCTAAGGATGAATTAAAAGAGCTAACTACAGTAAGGTTAACATGGTAATCTTAAAGATGGTTTGGTATACTTCTTATTCTATTTGAATTTCTTGTTGAAACTTGGGAAACCTGGGAAAGTTGTGGAGAGGCAGCAACTGGTGCAATATGTGTAGGAGGGGGTGTTTCAGGGATTGGAACAGTGTTGGAAGGAACATAATAGGGAGAATCAATAACTAGATATGAATTAGTACATGAGATGTGAGGAGTGGTGGAATCAGTAATTAAGGAACATGAATTAGGTGTTGAAAAGGGAAACATGATCTCATAAAAAAACTTTTCAGGAGATTTTTATTTTGGAATTTAGATCATAAACAATATAACCCTTGACTCCATCTTTGTATCCTAGAAAACACCTTTGCTGGCTCTTAACAGAAACTTAGTCCTATGTGATTGTAAAGTACTAGCATAACTAAGACAGCCAAAGGTTTTAAGATTTAAGAAATTTCGTGGCAGACTATATAGAATTTCATAAGGACACTTATTCTTAAGTAGTGGTGTGGAAAGTCTATTTATGATGTGAACATGTTGTATAGCTAGAAAAGTTCCAAAAATTCTTTGGTAAGTGAGCTTGATAAAATAATGCTTGAGCTACATTGAGAATGTGTTGATGTTTTCGTTCTATAATACCATTTTTTTTGTGGTGTGTCAACACATGACTTATGATGTAGAAGTCTTTTTGAAGAGAGAAAATCACTTAGGCAAAATTCACTACTATTATCAGTTCTAAGGCATTTCAGTGTAGTATGAAACCGTGTTCCAATAAAAGAAATGAAGTTGATCAAATGTTTCCTAGTTTCATCTCTAGTTTTCAACAAAATAATCCAGGTGAACTTAGAGAAGTCATCCACCAATGTCAAAAAAAGTTTATGACAAAAAATGGAAGAAACTGAATATGGTCCCCACACATCATCATGTAACAACTCAAAAACTTTATTGGATTTAATAGTGTTGTTAGAAAAAGGCAACTTGTGTTGCTTAGCAAAATGGCAAATGTCACATGGAGAATTATTAGAAAATGGTATAAAAGGAAATTGTGAGGAAATAAGTCTCAAGTTGGATGAAGAAGGGTGCCCAAGCTTGTTATGCCAAATTGAGGAATCAGAAACACATGCAGATAATAAGAGATCAAAGTTTGTTTTGTAATGATAAAAGGCCATTCTACAGTTCAGCTGAATCAATCATCCTTCTTGTACCATTCTATTCAATATAATAAAACGTGTCAATAAATTAAAGTTAAGTGACAAGGCATGGATTTTAATAATTGAGTAATAGAAATGATATTGACATGAAATTGGGGAACAAAAAGAACATTATAGAGGGTAAGAGAAGAAGAAATATTCACTAAACCAAAAATTGAAATAGTAACTTGATAGCCATTAGGTAGTGTGACGAAAATAGGAGGTATTTTGTGATATGTAGTTAGGATTTTGAGATCAAAGGTGATGTGATCAATTTCTCATGTATCTAAAAGCCATTAGTTAGAGTTTTTACCTTGAGACGGTTGACAAGAATATGGTGTATTGGTTATGTTACAAGCTACATAATTAACAACACATGTGACTTGTTTAGACTGTTGTAGAAGTTTTAGTAAGCCTTCATATTGCTCTTGAGTAAAAGTAGCACTTGAACTTGTAGATTTGACTCTTGAATCTGAAAAGTTCTCTAAATCCAAAGAAAAAGAGATGTTGTTGTCGTCAACAGTACTCAAAACATTGACTGCTCTAACATTTCTTTTTTGATATCCAGGGGGAAAACCATGCTTAAAATAACAAGTACCTACTGTGTGATTATTTTTCCCACAACATGTCCATATTTTCCCAGCACCTTGGTTTCTTCCTCCAAAGCCATGACTTCTGCCCCTTTCCTTGAAAGCCACCACGACCACTACCATATGCAAAATTAAAACCAGTATTTACAACAAGAACCTTGGAATTAGCTGTAAAATCTTGAATAGAGAAGAACTATGTAACTGTCTTTTTTACTGAGTCAACATAGAAAAGGCTTTGGTAATGTCAGGAAGAGGATAAATTAACATAATTTGTGATCTTACATGGGAATGAATATTATATTGCTTATTTAAACGCCTTAAAAATTTGATTACATATTCTTGATTTTTGTATTTTCTCATTGAATAAACAACACCACAAGAACAAGAAATAGAGCAATTGTAAGGTTGAAAGGCCTTAAAATTCTCAAGTTCATCCCAAATAGACTTGAGTTGGGTAAAAAATTCAGAATTTGTTTGCATTACCTTGATGAAGTTGATAGAATTATTCTTGAAGTTCAACTATTAAAAATAGAGCTCTATTTTAGAGCTCTAATACCATCTTGGTTTTGTATGAAGAACGAGAGAAAATGTTAGAGGAAATAGGGAAGCTGGAAATCATCTTTGTATTATTGATTCTATTTTAGAGCTCTAATACCATCTTCGCTTAGAAATGAACTTTTCCTCTTATGTTGTTGGAAATGGGACAATTGTATTTTACTACATTTACTTTTCAGTTTCATAAGCAACTTGCATTGTTGTGATCCCACATAGAGTTTAGAGCCTTATTATATCCCTACCCAGTTCTTGCATGGCTTTGGCTTGTTTCTTTTGTTTTGCTATAATCTGCTGCTAAATGCCAATTATTCTCTTCTCGGTCTCGATATAATTAACCCATGTTTACAGCGTTTTAACATGTGAGCAATTTAAAGTCTAATATGTCCCGTTAGTGTGCTTTTGTTCCTAATTTAAAGTCTAATATGTTTGAAGGAAATCAAGCAGGTGGTCAGGGTGCAGCGGAATAAATGGATTCCCCCTTGTTATGATCATTAATGCGAAAACACGAATTAAGGCATAAAAGGCATAAAACAAAAATTGTACTTTTTAAGGATTGCTAATGAGGCAATAGCAGCCACGTCTCTAGTGGTGTCCACGCTAACAGCCGGACAAGGAAACCCTCCTCAACTCTGCTAGTAGCCTTTAGAGAGTAAGAGCGATTGCTCATGTATGTAGGGTAATGCATCTTGTGCTTTATTTATAGAGTGGTGGCTAGAGTTTTACCCTTCACTCACTTATCCCTAACACATGGGCCTGACCCATTAGGTTATAATTCTAATCAAATTAGAATTATTATCCTTTCCTAGTGGCGTGTTCTATGCGTGTGACCCAATAGGCTTTTAATATTTGGTTATGATATTAAAATAAAACCCTTTTTATATTTAATATCATAAATAATGAGCGGTATCTAGCAATACATCATTATCCAAATATTGAGATTATCAACAACTTTGACGAATCCTATTTTATGATAATTTATATGATCTGTCCCTTTGTCCAAATATCTAATTGAACACAAGGGCATGAAATGTGTCAACCTTGTATAGTTCAATTTATGTTTTCTTGATCCCCAAGTAGACTATACAGAAAATAAACATCTCATGTTTATCCTCCTGAGCATGGTCATGCATTTTGCAGTCTCACTTTATCAAGAGGCCTACAGATATAACTCCTGTTACATAAGAGGGACAAATCCCATCTAGGTCATTCACATCCCACCACATAATTTATTATATGTCCAAAAATCAACTTTATGATTACCTTGTTACAAGCAACGTTTGATGATATTAAAACATATAATTCCTTATGTAGGAATCGTAATGATTTCAGGTCAAAGGACTTCATATAACATTTATTTATCAATTTAAGAAACGTTCATGAAACTTATGTAACAATCCATGAAACGTTCTTAAGGTGGGTCTGTCCAGTACACCATTACTCTTAATGTGTACCTATGTGAGCACATGATATCTCATATCCATGATCCGTGAGATGTGATCAGGAATGAACTCACATACTAGTCTAAATGCATCTTTGTCCTAAGATGATACTTGACTAGGGACTATTTTAAGAATAGTTCTTCATAAGATCTCACGATTAAGCCATCTACTTGATTTCTTATGAAGTTCGAGCTTACTATTCTAAGGACATTTATTATATTCTAAAAGAATGAATTGGCTTTATAAAATAACATGATACAAGTGATGGATGTTCAAAGACATATAAGTCTCTAGTGCATATACCTAACAATGTTCTCATTTGTTAATTAAGCTTGTGAACAAATGGCTCATGTTTATCAGAACAAAGAAAGCTTATTGGAGTGATAAAAATTTAGAACTTTTTTTGGAAGTTTGCATTGAAGAGGTACATGCTAGAAATAGACCTCAAAATAAGTTTAATAAGCTTGGCTGGCATAATATAATGGAAAAGTTCAACCAAGCCACGAAGTTAAAATATGATATGAATCAATTCAGGAATAGGTGGGATAGTTTAAAAAAGGAATGGTTACTATGGGAAAAACTTGAAGGAAGGGAAACTGGTCTTGGTTGGGATACAGAAAAAAGGACTATCGATGCTAGTGATGTGTGGTGGAATGCCAAAATTCAGGTATATTTGTTTTTAGTATTTTTCTTTTTAAGAAAAACTAATTGTTATAGATATGATGTTAATCCTTGCTACTCTTTTTTCACCTTTCACAGGAGTGTCCTGATGTAGCAAAGTTTAGAGACCAGGGTCTGAAATTCAAGCATGAGATGGAATTTATCTTTAAGGGTACTGTTGCTAGTGGTTTTATAGCATATGCACCATCTGAAGACTCAAGAGAATCTGAAGGACGTGGCATTGGAGTGGAAGAGACCACTGATGATATTGATGATGAGATTGAGGTAGAGGTGAATGAAACTGAGGTGGGAGTGACAACTCAGGCAACATCACCTGCTACTAATCTTAGACAAAGGAAGAAGGGTAGAGACTGTGAGAAGAGAGTAGGGGTTGCTACTAAGCTATCTTCTCAATTGGATCGTGTCATTGACAACGTTGAGTCAAGTTCTGGTGGAGCTGCAAATGATCCTACTAGTATTGGTTCATGTATAGAAAAGTTGAAGAATCTACCAGGGCTTGAGCTTAGTAGTGACTTGTTTTACATAGGAATTAGTCTTATGAACAAGAGGGCAAATAGACTTGCTTCTATTCATTTGGGGGAGCCTGCATTGCAACTTGGATGGCTACAGGCTCACAGTTGGGCAGATGTCCGCTAGTTATTTTCAATTTATTTGATATTTTTGGTTTTGTAATCCTTTTGGATATGTTGTTACTTATGAATTTTGTCTATGAAACTTGGTTGTGAATGTTGATTTTATATATTATTGGTTGTGAATTTTGAATATAAATCTTTGTTATGAATCTTGATTCTATATATTATTTGATTTTGTAAATCTTGGTTTTGACATTGAAATTTCACAGGATGTCCACTTCTAGTGATGATGTAACATCAAATGACTCTTCATCAGATAATGACCGAGTTACAAAGAAGAAAGAGGTGTTGATGTTGCTTGTAGTCCAAGTTGTCAACTACTTCATGAAGTATGTTGTCAAAAGTCCACGCAGAGATTCAAGTCTCCCCGGTCAATTATGGGTTTATGAAATACTAAATGGTCAATCAATTCGATGTTTTGAAAGTTTCAAAATGAAGAAGCATGTGTTCCTCCATTTATGTGATATATTGCAAGACAAGTATAACTTGAAGCCAACTCGGCATGTGGGAATTCATGAGCAGGTTGCTTTCTTTTTATACATGTTGGGTCAACCAGGTTCTGTTCGTAATTTAGAGGAAAGATTCCAGCATTCAGGTGAAACAATATCTAGGCATTTCCATAGTGTCCTAAAAGCTGTGTGTGGTCTTGCAAGGGACATAATTAGACCTGTTGATCCATTATTTATAGAAACTCCTGTTGAGCTCAGAAATGATTGCAGATATTACCCTTATTTCAAGGATTGTATCGGTGCAATAGATGGTACTCACATACGAATTCATGTTCCTCCCCATCTTCAAACAACTTATATTGGTTGAAAAGGTTATACTACCACAAATGTCATGGCAGTATGTGATTTCAATGTGTTTCACCTTTGTTTGGGCAGGTTGGGAGGGTTCTGCACATGATACTAGGATATTTATGGAGGCTTTACGTAGGCCTGCATTGCATTTTCCACATCCTCCTCAAGGTGAGTAATTTTTTCATATTATAAATTATAAATATATAACATTTACATTTATAAACTGTGTTAATATTTTATTTTGTAGGTAAATATTATCTTGTTGATGCGGGCTACCCTACTTTTATGGGTTACTTAGGGCCATACAGGAAAAATAGGTATCATCTCCCACAATTCAGAAATGGCCCTAGAATAAGAGGGAGAGTTGAAGTTTTTAATTATTATCATTCTAGTCTTCGAAATACTATTGGACGCTCCTTTGGTTGTTGCAAAGCAAGATGAAAGATATTGGGTAATATGCCTCAATTTGAGTTGAAGACACAAAGCAAGGTCATTACTGCTTGCATGACTTTACATAACTTTATTAGAAGAAATGATAGAAATGATGAAGAATTTGATACATTTGATGGAGACAATGAAGATGGAGACAATAATGATGAAGAGGAAACTGAGGTAGGCCCTAGCACTATAACTTGGGAGGAACCTAACGCTCAAAGTTCTTTACAAATGGAGCAAATTAGAGACTCTGTTAAGAATATGTTTCCTACATGTGTTTAATTTAACTACTTTTTTTCCTAAAAAATTCATTGCCGTACTTTATTGGAGATCTGTTTTCTTTTTGATATGTTACATGGTTATATGTCAATAATTTGGATGCATTTTACAATAGATTATAATTAATATTAATTATATAAACGATATTATTACAAGATTACTAACATTTTATAGTTATTATTATGTATAAGATAGTTAAATTAAATTAACTTATGAAGAAAAAATATAAAGAAAATAATTTAAAATAACAAATTATTAAAAAAAATATAAAGAAATTTATTGTTTTAGTTAATATTTAAATATTTAAATAAATTAATATTGAAAATATCCTTTTTAGTAATTTTATCATTGAAAAGCACTTTTTCAATTTTATCCAAACGCCATTTGTCTTTTGAATAAGTCCTTATGTAAATATTATCCAAACACCAAAATAAGCAAAAATAACTTATCTAGAAGTCAATTTTAAAAAGAACTTCTATGAAAAGTTCTTCTTCCAGATGGACTTCTGGAAAAGCGTATCCAAACAGGACCTAGATATGAAAATTGGTTACAAATTTCTGTAGCTAATCCATAACTATACTGTATAGGGGTTTAATTAGGTCAGATCATGTTAGGTTTTGGGTGTTATGAAGTCTAAACCAATTAAGCAATAACAAATTGAGTTGTTTTAATTTTTTTATTTTAGGTAGCACATTCAAGTTGAACCAACCCCAAACCAAACCAACCCAATGATTATAAGGTCAGTTTAAGTTGGGTTTAGGTCAAACATTTTTTTTTAAAAAAAGCTATAAAAATTCTAAAAAAATAGGAACTCATTTGCAACTCCTATTATGCTTTGGATGCCAACGCCTTAGCATTAATAGTTCTTCCCCTATTTGAACATGCTTTCATGTTACAACCCCCACATTCAAATGTCCTGCCTATCGTGTGCTCCATGATGGATACACTTAATTACCACCACCCTCCATCCGCCATATTCATTGTTCATCATCATGTGCTTTGCCCCGGTAAACAACCTCAAAACATACCTCCTTATAGATGGGAATGGTGGAGAATGACACCACACAAAGAAAATGACGATAGTTTGTTGAAATTTTGGCAAGTGTACCAAAATCACAGCAGTATAATAGTAAGTAAAAGGGTTTGTCGTATCCACATGGAACGGTACAATGTAAATTCTAGTGGTCACACTTATCAAGTAGAGAATGATGGTTGCTTGTGTAGATTACGATAGTAAATAAACGAGTGAGATAAGGTTGAGCAAATTACTGGAACTGGGATTGAACTTCGTATATCACACCCTTATTGTATTTGGAAACCAATGAAATCTAAGAATTTATAATTATAATTATTGAAGCCCAAATAAATATCATTCATAAAGATTCCTCAACTATGAAATCTTTAGAACTAACTCCCTAAATCCCAATTCCTTGGCGATTTAACAAATTAATCCTAGCATTAAGAACAATTGTTAATAGCTATCCATAAATTAAACATTATTCCTAGGCATTTAACCTACAAAGTGATCTTACCCAAATCAGAATTCAAGATCCCTATTGAAAATACACAGGGAAACACTAAAAGGGGGGTTGAATAGTATTTCAATGGAAACCTTAAGTTTTTTGTAAAACCTTTTGATTTTAGAAAAGACGTTTCTGAAAATCTTCAGATGATGAGTTACAGTCTGAAGGTTTTAGTGTATCTTCTGAACTTACGTTTAGACTAAAATTTTGTTCGCAACTGTAACTTTGATAAATGATAAGGTTCTCTAGTTAAAATACTTTTCACGCCCCTTTTGGTTAGATGAAAAACTGAATTCACAAAGTTTAAGGGAAGAAGAGAACACAACCAAATTTATCCTAGCTCACCCACTTCCACCGTGAGCTACGTCCAGTCCCAAGGGCAACTCGCCAATGGATTTCCATTATTCTTGCATGAATTACAAGTATTCTTTTCCATCAAGCCTCTTCAGGCTCTACCACAAGTATTCTTTCTTCAACCAAGCCTCTCCAGGCTCTCACACAAGTATTCTTTCTTCCACCAAGCCTCTTCAGGCTCTCAGACACTTATCCAAGTGTAAAAACCCAAGTATTCTTTATACAGAAAGCCTCTCCAGGCTTATAACCCAATCTGCTTAAACTAAACAGAAAAGTTCGATAGCACTATCTCAGATGATAGCTAGAACTAAAGTACAAGCTGAGATTAACTCAGGATATGAAATAAAATTGTACAAGAATATATTAGAGTAATTTTCACAGCGTTTTTGCAGCGTAAGGTCTCAAAGAATTTTTCTCTTGATTACTTCTTATGATCTTCAAATTCACGAGGCTTTATATAGCCTTTGATACTCTGTTTCCCGTTGTCAAATAGCATTAAATGCATTAAGACGTTAGGCTTCTTTTCCAGCAAACCTAGGATGCTTTTCAAGTGCAGGTTCTGCGCACTCAATGCTTTTTCGTTGCAGGTGCAGCAGGCATTGCATAATTTCCTTATTTGTGCAATACTTTTGAACGAGGTAGAAAAGCATTCCTGTCTCTAATGCTGAAATAGGCTAGACCAATAAGTTGAACGTTTTGCATAGACAACGACGTCTTCAAAAGGTCTTCATTTGAATCTGATATCTTCAGCCTTCAGATGCAACCAAGTCTTTGAACCAGACTTTACGATTTCAGACGATAAAGCTCTTCAGATGGTGTTAGACTCTAAGTCATTCTGAAGCCTATCACATGATCCTTCTCAGCACTGTTGATCTGAAATTAAGCATAATGCTTGTGAGAGGATATTCTTATAATCATCATTATGTTTTATATTTGTAATCCAGTAAAATTCTAAGAGCATGAGACTCAAGATAAATTTCTTAATTTACTGATAATTATCTTCTGAGACTCAACAACTGTTCCTAGGCTCCCAAGAACTCACTCCTGATTTCACAAAACCACGTTCCAGTGCGCCCCGTAAAACCATATCATTACTCCGGCACAAAGGCGGAAGCTAAGCATTAAGAACAGAGTAAAAACACCAATATATTATTAAAAAATAGATTCATAGATAACAAAGAGAATCCAAATACAGTAGGAGTTTGAATCGACTACATTCAATCCTATGGGAGAGTTTAGCTACTCATGGTAGCCATTACAAACCAATAGAGAGACTGTCACACTTTTCTCTAGCTCAAGATCTGCTCCGCCGTCTCCTCCCTTCTGATCTTGCTGAAGGTCTTTTAAATAGAACTCTTGAAAAGCCTGTTGAAACCTTGCTTGGCCCATAAGAGATTAGGTTTCCATGTTCCCGCACTCAGGTTTGCGCTCAGCGTAGATGAAGCGCAGGAAATAGTGTTGAATTTCTAATTTTGCGCTCCACTTGCGCTCAGCGCAGGTGGAGCGTAGTCCTCCGCGCCTGCTTTCCTGACTCTCCTCCTTTTTAAGCTTATCTTGTGTAGATCTTATCCTTATTTTGATGCTATCTTGAGCTGATTCTTTCCTTGATTGCTACTATCTTGAGATTAGATTTGAATTTAAATCTTTTATCTGCAAAAATCAACAGAATCTTTATCAAAATAGCATCAAATTCAATTTTGATTTAAATAATTACAAGAATCGCACTTTTAACCAAAAAGGGATAAATTGGGGTATAAATTTACCATTTTGCCTTTAATAAGTATTAAATTTAAATATAATTTTTACATTAATTTAACACTTATCATAGTCATAGGCTCATAACACCATGATATAGGGTAGATGGGGAGAAATTAAAAGTGATGGTTGTTGGCTTGAGATAGTGGTGGTGGTGGTCTAAACTTTGGAGGAAGGGAATAACGAATGGTGGCTACTGCTAGCTAGGGTACAAAAAAATTGAATAGACTTTGAAAGAACAAGGGAATAAACATGTGGTTTCAATTTTGTTTACATAGTTTTTATTAATTTATCAGTTTGGATCGAATTTCATGATTTTGGTATTAACCAAAGACTCGATTTTGAACACCTTCAAGTTAAGAGAATGAAAACCAAATCAATCCAAAGGTTTAAATCAAGCCTAAAATATATGAGTTTGATTTGGATCTGACTGACCAAATTTATCGGTCAACCCGGATCTGCATACATGCTTAATACCATACCCAAGTCATCGTGTACAAGGGTAATTATATGGTGGATCCTTTGAGTTTGGGTCCACCATATATAGACCATTAATTTTTTTATTATAAAAAGTATTTTTAATTTTATAATATGTATTAATAATTTTTTTATATTAAATTATACTATTTATGGTAAAGGTTTATGTGGACCCAAACTCAAAGGGTCCACCCTATAAGTACAAAACAACACTAATATATACCACTATATATTGCAACCTATAAAAACTCATTATTATAACTATAATACAAATAGTATGCTTAAATAGAATTTATAGACTTGCACATTTTTCTATTTTATGTGTATATATTAAAAATAATTATATATAGTTAATTAAAAAATGCTAGGTAGTCAACATTCATTTGATAAAATTCTGACAAAATAAGGTGCATGCTCATGAATTAGCAGAATGAAAAAAAAAATTAAATTGTAAAAGTTAGTTTGGTTTCTTTAAAGAGGTTTAAACCAATGTTATGAAAACCGGACCGGACTGGCCGGTCCGACCGGTTGAACCGACCGGTCCGGTCAGGTTAAAGGACCGGGTATGAAGTTGAACCACTGATGACGTTATCAATTCGGTCAAATCGGTGCTTTGACTCGGTCAACCCGCGGCTCACTCGCTCGGTAGTCTTGATATTTTGATAATTCAAAAAGCGCTGGACGAGGTTTGAACCCGCGACTCATGCCTGCAGAGAAGAGCACTTGAACCACTACGCTGAAAGCTTCTTTGATATAATATACATGAGTTATAATATATATTGTAATCTAAGTCCTGACATCACAGTTCAATTCTCTTGCATTTTGTAGTCGTATCCTTTTTACTCTCTTACTTACATTTATTCAATTGTCTTTAACTAGCGTAGGAGCTCGTGCAATGCACGAGACCAAATACATTGAGTCTACCTCATGTATATCCATTGCATAATTACATTACATAAATAAATTGAAATTTAGGATCAAATGGTTATTATACACTCAAACATAATTTTTTATAGATAGATATAAGTTTAAATATGCTTTTAATGCAAAGTATTTGACATTTTAATAACAAAACATTTCAACAATGACCTTTAAACATTCTCATAAGGTTGGAGTGAAAGGTCTAATTCATCACACCATTGGAGTACCCCAAGCATCTATGGCAGTATAAAACTTCTAATAAATAAGTATAAAACTTCTATAGTGCTTAAGAACTTATTGTTGTAGAATAGTTTTTTCTTTTTTTTTTTTGAAGATAAAATAGAAAGATCTCTACCATTATTTTTCCCTTCCCATAAACACATCCGTTACAATCTCGCACCCAGTTAAGCTTTGCAAAACGCTCCATAACAATAACAAAGAAAAGGATAAACCTTATAATTATAATTAAAAAGTGACTATTATACTTATATCAATGAATGTGTCAAAGTAATGATAAATAGGAGAAAACATATCATATTAAATCAAAGGCATAATTAACAACATAGCATCAAAAGAAGTATTACGCGAAATTATCTTAATTAAAAGAAAAAAAATTGGGGAAGGAAACCATTGAGGTTGTTCCACTTTCCTATCCTTACTCATACATTTGGGAGAATTGTCTAAATGGAACAGGGAAGTAAAAACTATAAAAAGATGAAAAATAAATGTTGCTATGTTAGAGAGGTGGTAGACATTATAATCAATTTCAATCTAACAAAAATTATGGTAGTTATTAAAACCAAATGCAATCTACAAACTCCATAAAAGCAAGTCTTACTACCAATACAAGTCCAAAATGAGGGAGTATCCAAGGAGAACCACAACAGATGAGTAGTGTAGTTTCTCTATTAGATCAACATCTTTGCAGTATAATAGGGCACATACTACTGAAATGAAAATTTGATCTTAAAGATAAAAAAATTAAAAAAAGGAAATTAGGATGCATATGAAAATTGTAAAAGAGACTTATATATAGTCAACAAATAGAGACATAGTTCATTTCTTTCACAGTTCAGGTAGGACTTTTGCAGTAGAAAAAGAATTTCTCTAAGCAATATTATGCAATTCATTTTCCTATCTAAATGGCACACAAGTTGCCTTCCCAATACTCCTGTTTAATCACCAAACCAGTATACCTAACATTTGAATATTCCAATGGTCTTCCAACTTGCTATGGAATGAAAAGCTGACACCATACCTGGACTCTCCATGTTGTATTGCTTAAAGTGCACTTTCCCTATTATGTGGTTCCAATTTATATAGTAATAGTAATAATCTCCACCTTAAACAACTTGGACGGTCATACATCACTTCTTCAATGCCAAGAATGGTTTTCTGGTCATGTGATTTTCAGTAGACATAATAAAAAGTGAAGGATACAAAAACCACTTGTTAGTTGTTAATGGCATGACATGCCAAATTGATCAGTAATGACAGACTAATCTTACAGGCTATATGGTATTCTTGAAAACATCTATAAATTCAAAACATTCTTGAAAACATTCTCTTGGGAGTATCGATATAATTCAAAACATTAACAACATTAGCTTTAATTAAAATTAACTATATATATTATGAACCACTCATGGATTTTTAACCTTTTTTAATTTTCAAAGCCAAAATGGCCATTTCTAAATTGTATAGTGTTTGGAAAAGAAACAGTATTTTCATAAATAATGTAACAAACAGTTTCTGAATTAATATTTCATTTGCATACATTGTGGTTCAATTTGAGTTACATCATTTGACTATTATGTTTGGTGATTCAAACTCCCAGATGAGAACTAAGAAGTATAACTTCAACAACAGACAATAGTAGACAACTTGATTGATGGTGACACTACAAAAAAAAGTCATTCTTTAGGGTCAAATAACAAGTTGTATAGATAGAGTCAAAGTTAGACAACAAACTACCTTTACTAAAATTATATGTATAACACATGCCATTTCTTGTCACCAACATGAGCACTTGCCTCCAGCACTACAACCGGCACTAAGAGACAGCAAGTCTCTGCATACAACATGCAAAACAAAATCAACACCGTTTAATTGGTGAGGTTAGGCTTTTATAAAATCAATAAGGTCACTCCCAATGTAGTAAAGATAAGATTAACATAAATTCATCAGTCACAATAGAAATGATAACCAAGTCAAGACATCTTGTGTAATAAACTTGATTGTGTAAATCAAAGAATGATTTGAAGAATGACTATACACATGCATAATAAGCTTGGGACTATTTGAAAAGCTTGCATGGCCACTACTCAATGCAGAATGTTAAAAACTTACCATCAAACACCTAAACCATGACCAATTGAAAAAGTTATAAAATTTTGTAAAGAATGTGATTATACCCCAGGTGAAGTTTCCCCCTTTCTTCCTTTGGTAGAAAGCTGCCAAAGGAATCAAACTCTCATGGTGATTTTTCCCCAGTTGCTTTATAATTGATAAGCTTTATAATTGATAAGCATAAAGACTTATCCTTACAGCTTCTTTGATACAGTATAAGCATCACACACATTGGACAACTAATGGTAGGAGTAACTTTTCTAACATTGTTAAGTTGTGCACAAAAGTATAATGTCATCATTCAATAACCAATTTATAACAGTAATAATTCATCGTCAAGGATTCATACCCTTTTAAAATAAAAAAAGGGAAAACATAATACACATACAATACAGATTAATATATCCTCTCTATCCAGTGCATTTATGTTGCCAAACTATGGTGTCCCTAATCTTCAATCCACCGCCACTTCTCCCCGTGCACTCCATTGACATGTCCCCAACCACATCAACCCTCTATCCCTGCAATCAATACGAAACCAACAACCCCAAATCTGCAAAATCAGACAATACCAAAAAAATAGGAAGAGAAATAACCATAGTGAAATTGAAAAAAAATCAAATACCCAGTAAGAGAGATGGAACCCATTCCAAACCAAACCACAAGAATCTAAGAATAACAGCCTGGCCACCGTCCCCTCACTGTCTGCCACTCATGGCAGTGACTCTGGCAACCAGATATGCACAACTAACACCTCAAACTTTGGTTTCCGCCACGACCTCGCACCACTCCCCATAGCGTACTGACAGTTGTCGAACCTGCACAAAATTATAATTATAATTATCCGATCTGCAAACTACTTGTAGTAGAATGGTATAAACCGGGTCGAACCCTGAAGATCCACTCAAATTAATCCTTCTTTGAGGGGTTTTGATTGATTGGAATAAACTGAAGAAAATAAAAGATCAAGTTAAAAGCAAAGGTTGAATCAATTCAAGACAATATCAATTCAAGGAATTCAGAGGCTATTTTTCATGGTAAATCATTGGTTATTTATAACATGCATTCAAGAGATTAAATCTATCAACTTAGAATCATGTGGAACCCCTACAATGATCCTGGATTCACTACTGAAATAATTTCCAGAATTCAATTGATTAAGATTAACAAGATCAAATAACCATGAAATCTTATGTTAGATCCAAATCAATTTTGTAAACGGAACCCAATTGAAGTAAATAATTAAATGAAAACCTTCAATTTAATTGCTCACTCTATGCTTTTCATTCATTGTATGATGATTAACCAATCAAGAGTACAACATACATCAATAACAAATTTCATAACCAAAACATGTTAACCAATCAAGCTTTGATAAAAGAAATATGGAATTGAAGCAAATGGAGTAGAAAAGCAAAGTAGATGTAATTCAATCAACATGTAAATGAAGATCAAACCTCAAAACCAATATGAAAATAAGCTTGACTCCTTGAATTGAATAAAAACTTAGCCTTCCATGAAGACTTTACAAAAAGATGAACAAAAGTAAATAAAACTCTTAGTAATTTCTACTACAACTTGGGATGCTCTTCTCCTTAGCAAGCCCTCCTATTTATAGGAGGGGAAAAGATGTCATTCCAAACATGATCACTCAGCCATGACTAAGCATGTTTTGTCCACAAATGAACTTATTGATCAATTACCTAATGCATTTGTCCATTACTTTGAATTATTCACCTACTCTAGCTATCATTCATCTACTTGTCTCCCACTTTCACCGAGCATATCATCCCCAATCTGGCAGAATCCAAGAGAGTTGTCTTCATATGAAATCAAGATCTGGATCTTAGTTTTCAAATGCCGCTGGTTTGAGCCCAAAGGGAGTTTTCTAGCCCAAGTTATGGCCCAATCATTAAGTGTTGGTCAGGTTTTCATATGATGCTGACTATTCCGTCTTCCAAGCCCATTTTGACTCACTAGCCATCCGATTCAGCTTTTGGGTTCTTCATCAAAGTTGTAGGGCTTTCTTTTATCTTTCCTACACTATAAAGAACATAATTTTTAGATGTCTAGAACTCACGTTATGCTTGAAATACGAAAACAGTTTAATGCTGAAAAATGTTTTTGAGCCCAATATGAACCTGAATTGGCATAATATGCTTATGACTTGTTAATTAAGCATAAAAAATGCATTAAAAGGTTAAATTTGAGGGATGATTAAAGTGTATAATTTGTATTTATCACGTACTCACCACCTCTATATAACCTCATCGCAGGTCAAGCTTCCTTAGCGCACAATGTCAGCCATGCCTTGTTGCGCGACCACCGTTACCCATCTTCCCCTCCATAATCGTGTCTCCGACCTGAAGTCGTCAGTGCTATAAGTTAAGCAGACGAAGATGAAGCAGAGGTATCTGCAAGATGACAACCACTGCAAAGACGAAACTCAACTCACTACCACTTGATTCTTCCTCGCACTCACCACGTTCGTTTCTTTTTTTCTCCTAGGTTGCATCTCTGGGGGAAAGAAGTACTCTTTTTTTTATTTCGGACTAAAGATTTTGGAATTCAAAATTGAAGATAGAAAGAACCGAGAGAGAAGTAAGAGAAAGTAAAGAAATCTGCTAAATGTCAAATCAAAGAAAAAAATGAGTTGGAAGGCGCTCGAATAGAGGTTTGGAACTCTGGATCAGCAATGTCATTTTTATTTTTCATAAATAAGAGGTAGGGATTTGAAATTTGAATAGGTACCGATTTGGCTTCCTACGTAAGTTACTTTTTTTTCTTTTAATTAAATATTCAACTTCTTCCTACACAACCAATTATAAATTATAAAATGACGTCAAAAAAAATTATAAATTATAAAATCCCTCCCAAATTGAATTCTAAATTTAAATAATGGGAAAAATAATTTTTTTTGTATTTATAGTTTCGGTCAACTCTAGTCTTGATCTCTATGTTTTTGTCCCTAAACTTTCTAAACCCTCAAACCGTGGTCATTGCCCATCAGTGAGATTTGTTAACTTGATGAGCTAGCTAACGAAAGTTATATGTCTGTCTCAATAGTGAGTCCCAAATAACTGATTTATTATCTAATTAACTTTTTTTTAGTAATTTTTAATTATTAAAATAACCCTAATTACTAAATTAGGATTTTCATATAAGAAATTTTACCTGATAAAACACCTTATTTCATAATTATGGTTATTTTAATAATTAAAAAAATAATAAAAAAAAGAATAATTAGATGAGTCAGCTATTTGGGGCCCACTATTGAGGCTAGCTAACATGAAACTTTTGTTACACAGCTCATCAAGTTAACAAATCTCACTAACGGTAAGGGACCATATATTGGGGGTTTAGAAAGTTCGGGGACAAAAAAACAAAGGATTTAAGGTACAAAGATAATTAGATAAAGACCAAAGTTGTCCGAAACTATAGAGACGAAAAACATATTTATAAGCGGATAGCAAAACCGGGCCATGAATAATGCACTATAGTATAAAAAATTTGTTGAATAATTAAAATTATTGCATTATATTTAATGTTTGTTTTTTTTAAAAAAAAAGTTTTGAATAAATTTTAAGTTTTAAACATGTTTTTAAAAATAAAATTGCTTTAAAAGCGGTGCCAATTAAATTGTAACAGGTTGAGTTCAGAATCAATTAATATAATAAATTTTTTATTCTAACATAAACATTATTTTAATATTAATGGTGATTGATGAACAATGTCAAAACAACGTAAAAACCTTCAAAATTGTAAATGTTTAGATTAGATTAGATTAGATTTAATTTTTATAATATAATATATGTTGCGTTTTTAATATATATTAATAAATATAAACATATTTTCATATTATTTGATTATATTATGTTATTAATATATTAATTTATTATTTAATATATTATAGAAAAAATTTAAAATGTAAATGGTTACTAAAAAAAATATAATTCAATGCTTTTATTTATTGAATTATTATTCTAGTGTTAAAAATTTTGGTTTATATTATTTTGTGATATTTATACTTTCATAAACATTAGCTTTTTCAGTATAAAATTTATAAATTTTAATATATATACCGGTTTAACCGGTTCAACCAATAACTCACTGGTTGAACCAATGACCCACTAACCCAGTGTCATGACCGAGTCAATCACCGGTCCGAGTCTAATAACATTGATTTAAACACCAAATTATTTAAGAAATTTTCAGAATTGAAAAATTAAAGAATTGCTTCCAGCTTTTGGGGCTGCAGTCCGTACTAATCTATTCTTATTTCCACCTATAATAATTAATTAAATTTATTGATCTTTGACGGAAGATCAATGTGGTTCATATTACTTTAATTTTCCTAAATTCATATGGTTAAAATAGTGTTTATTTCAGATTTTAATTTAATAAAATTAAACGACCATAACAATCAATTATATATTTGTGGTCGTGACTCTAAACAATTAAATAAATTATATGATTAATTAATCGAAAATACGTGTCTCACATGTACTACAAGGGACAGGGTATGGAAGTATGAACTGCTAAGCAAATAAAAATAGGTAGAAGATGAAGTACAAAATAGTGCAATATATATTTTTCCCCACCTCTATTGGATAAGGAAGAAAGTAATTAAGAATAGCATAGAAGGAACATGTTCGCTTGATTAGCGGTGAAGTATGGGCTTGGTGTCTTAAACTTGTCGTTTGCCTTTTCTTTAGAATATGCATTATCGATCACTGACAATCTCGCTGTCTATGGAAGAGTCCCAACTGAGAATGAGGAAAGACAGATTCTTTCTAGGGCAAAAACAATCTTTGACTATCTGTCCCTATTTGAGTTTTTTAGTTTAATTAATTAATTTATATTAACCAATATTTATTACCTATTTATTTACATATTATTATTTTAACAAATCAAAATACACACACGTGCTAACGGATTGGCTCAGCTAATATCCATAAATATATAAGGCTTGAGATCATCTTTATTGGAAATCATTATTTAATATATACGAGGAAAAATGATAAATATATAATTATATATAATAATTAAACACTATTAGTTATAAAAAAATTTATATTAATATTCAATAATTTATTTATTGAATTATTTAATAAATTTTATAATATACGAGATGTCATATTCATTGAATAAGATATGACAATATTAATATTTCATTTGATGTTAATTAATGTAATTTCTTTTTGCACTAATAATATATAGTAATTACTATATACTATATATATAGACATATATAGTTTAATTACTATATATTATTTTTTCAATTCTCTTTGATTATAAAAAAATAATATATAGTAATTAAACTATATACATATATAGCATAGTAAACTTTTGCTACCCTTACCAATATTTAATGTTTAATTCAAGTTAGAAAGAGTCTATCACCTCCCAAACAAGATTGGATTTTGTGAATAGAAAAAAAATGCCAAAAAAGTTTAACTTCCTTATTTAATTCAATTGATTTGATATTAATATGGTCGTCTAATGTAGTTTTTGCATAATGATCTAACACTAACAACTTTCACTAATTAATTAACTTTCTCTTCTTCTTCTATACACACAAATGTTAATATCCATATATATATATATATATATATATATCATTTTGTAAAAAAAAAAATGTTTACTCTTATACCTTCACTTTCTCAACCAACAAGAAAAAGAAGTTTCGATTCATTTGAGATTAATTGCTTCCTTCTTTCTCTTTTTGTTTATTCCCCACACCTTTAGAAGACAAGTAATTTTAATTTCTTGGTGGAAACCAGATGGAAACCGTACTGAATAAAATAATGAAACTAAAATTTTAAGCTAATTAAAAAGGCCATTCTTTCTCTTTAATTCTCTCTCTTGTTGTGAGTAGAACAGTGACAGAAGCCACATAATTTGGCATATTTTGTGTGTAATTAAAATGAATGAAGCACCACTAATGGCGGGCAAAAGCTTTTCGTGTAGGTGAGTGGTGGGGACTCGTATCTAAGTTTGTTACCAACCCTTGCTACGTTCTTTATTGATCGAGCATTTGAATATTCAATCAATTTTTCATTCATTTATATATCTGAGATTCACTTGTAACTAAGTTATTTCCACTAAAGACAAAGGTGCGATAATATTCACTGTGGAGACAACTAAGTTAATGAACTAAAGACAAAGGTGCCAATCTCTTTGCTAGCTTTATTATATAAAACCTATAGTTTGAGCATATATGGAGATAAAGAATTCTAAAAAGTTAACAAATTAAAGGAGCTAAAATACAAAGAGTACACAAAACCTATAGTTCTTGCGCTTTTTAAGCCCACCCTAGTTATAGGACACTTGTTCCCTAAACTTGAAGCATATATCGGTGTTTAGAATGCCCTAAAGATAGATTCAATTTAATTTTAAACAACATCGCAGTGCTAGTCTTGTACTGAATATATATGTGCTTGTTTAATTTGAAGTATATATTCGTAGAAGAGTAAATTATTCTGTTTCATCCTGGTAAAATAAGTTAGTTTTGTTTTTTTGTCCTCATAAAATTTTATTTATATCCTTCCAAAATTTAACAATTTGGGTTTGCATATCTTCATAAATTCACCAAGTACTCCTCTCCCTTTTTTTTTTTTGAAAAAAAGGTTAACGAGAGCGTTTGATTTAAGCGCCCTCCCAATTAAAGAAAAACCTGGTTAGGGCGCTTACTGTGAGCGTCCTCTACAATAAACGTTAGGGTGCTTACTAGGAGTGTCCTCCAGGATACGTTGTTTGTCCAAAAAGCTGAGGGCGCTTCCTGAGTGCGGTTCTTGAGTGCGTTTCTATGTCTTTTTAAGCGCCTTTAACTAACTTCTGCGAGGGTGTGCCAAAAACGTTTTTCTCTCAACAACCATATAAGAACGGTTTCTATTAATGCGCACGGAATTAAACTTCGTTTTATGTGGTACAGAAGCACTCTTAATTATTGGCCTTTTTTTGACGTATTGTTAGCTTTAATCATAATATATTCATGCCTAGTTTTTTGGCTTCCATTTAATAAAAAATCTATTTAAAAAAAAAACTTCCGTCCTTATGGGTGATGTAACAAGATAAAAAATTTGCTACGTAAGTATTGATCTATTTATATGGTAATTGTTTAGATTGTTATGTCGCCAACACTTGTTTTTTTTTTATAAAAAAATAGATTTAAAGAGGATGTAAATGAAAATAAAAATTATAATTAAAGACCAAAACTAAAGCTAAAGCTCACTTATTTTATGAAAGATAAAAAATATATTTTATCCATTTCTAGAAATGTCAAGCTTATTTTGAGTAAATTTAGAAATCTGTTTAGTCAATCTTTATGTTAATTTGTGGGAATATTTTTTAAAAGAACTTCGTTGATGATGAGTGTAATAAAGATAATGATTAAGGTTGTATTAAAACTAATAAAAAGTAAGGTTGTGTTAAATTCTGCTAATTAATTTTTTATTTTTTATTTGTATTTCCTTGACAAGTAGTATCTCAAGATACTCATTAACATTTTTTAATAAATTTAAATGGTTGAAAGAAAAAGTGAAATGAATGTTATGTTTGTAATTGTTAACACCCTAATTATTTCGACTAGACACTACAACAAAAAATGTCTTTTTCGGTTTTTTTTGTTTTCCCCGCGGTTTAAACCCCAGCTAATAGCTTTACCAGGGGTTGCTCAAACCGTAGGCAATGAAGGCGTGACAAACATATTCCCCGCGGTTTTGAGCAACCGTGGGAGAAATCAAACTTTACCTGGGGTTTCACAACCGCGGGCAATTACCTGGGGTTGGGCAACTGCGAGTAATCTCTAAATTTTCCCACGGTTAAAAGTGTGGGTAATGTTGGTCTGTAATTTTATAGAGTTTCCCACGCTTTAAACTGTGGTTAATATAACAATTTTAAATTTTTTCTCCATACGTTATTCTGATAGTAAACCGTATTAATTTTTTTTACGTATTTTTTTTACATTGTACTCACAAAACATGCTTACCAAATACGTCAACAAGCCACCCTCTCTTTCGTTGTACACGCTCTGTTGGTGTCTCAATGACCTCTTCCTCTCCCTCTTCACCATCATAATCATAATGTAACTTAACTGAAGGTTGAGAACTATGTGCATGTGAAGGCTGAGTTATACTATGAGATCCACCATGGGTCCCTACTGATGCAAAGTTAGTCTTGCTTGAAATACACTCCAAGGTTCCTAGTAAACAATAAAATTAATATTAGTCAAATCACCAACTTAGTATATTATACAATTACATGGAAAATAAACGATTTTAAAATGAAATTATCCAGTTAAGTACTAGGTTGAGGTGTCGGTCGAGGTCGAGTAGTAGGAAACAAAATCCCCAAATCCCTGAAATTATTTCGCGTCATTTTAAATATCGAAACAACCCTCACATAATTATTTCAGCAACCAACGAGAACTTGAACAATAAGTGAAAGTAACTAAATACGTAATTGCCACGGGGGCTACAATCGTTCTATATACAATAATAAGTTGATGATACCCCCATACATGTGTCCTGACAACAGAGAAATAAGGAAACCACATGTGCAATCATATCCTCTCAAAAGAATACAATTTCATACAACCATGTCTAAACATTAATAAAAAAAGGGCTACACATGCCCACTACATCAACACTGGAAAACTGCTCCAAGCTCTCAACTCATGGCCCTGTGCGAGGAGGTACCTGTGCATCTAAAATATAGTCCACGAAACGTGTGGTGAGACAGATGTCTCAGTGAATATAATTGTGCAGTATGCAGTGTGGGGGAAAACAGATAAGGAATGCCAATCATAACATATCATCTCAATGTAAACATGAATATAAACATGAATGGCATGCATTACCCAGCAGACAGGGTCTTATCACTTTCTTGGGCTAGACCTGGGCTCATACTACAAGGAACGTCTTCCTTGAGCATAACACTGCCAATTAACTGGGGGCCGAAACCCATGTTTTAACCGGGGACCGGAGTCCAAATTAACTGGGGATCGAAGTCCGATCTTGATTAATTAAGATGAACTGGGTCGAAGCCAAAACTAGGGCTGAAGCCAAATTCATTTTCTAGTTATTTACTGGGGCCGAACCCTTGATGCACCAATCACATGTGAATATGTGTCATGAATTATGGAATAGGTACTAAGAAATGTAACTGGGAATCAAACTCTAACTTGGGGATAAAACCCATCATGCATCTCTAGCTCCATATCACCATACAACAACCAAAAAAGAGAAAACATCAACCAAAAATATACATACAAGATAGAGGAAGGGAATAGGGAGGATTAAGGTTCATTCAATAGGAAACATTCAAGGTGGAGGAGAGTGTGTGAGTTATACTCACCTCAAAGGAAGTTTAAAGAGATGAAGGAAGGTTGGGCGAAGAGCCCTAGGCGTTGAAATCCTTGCTTCAAGCTCCAATGGTGTTTCCTCTCTCTAGAATCCCTCTATCTCTCTCTAAGAGTGAAAAGGAAGAAGAAGAGAAAGTAATAAATGCGGTGCCCTAATTAAGGATTTTAAACCTGAAAGTGGGCTCTCGCTCAAGCGAGTCATTCTCGCTTGAGCGAGAGGGTCGGGGAAATGCATTCCTTCACACTCTCGCTCAAGCGAGAGGCTTCTCGTTTGGGTGAGAATGGTCCAGAATTTACCCCCTCTCTGGAAGTTTCTCGCCTGGGCGAGCCCCTTCTCGCTCAAGCGAAAAACATCCAGAGAGCCCCCAAAACTACCCTGGATCTCGCTTGAGCGGGCCTGCTCTCGGTCAAGCGAGATATGCAGAATTTCATTTTCACAATTTTACTGCATAATTCACTCAAGCGAGTTAATCTCGCTTGAGCGAGAATGCTGAAACTTGGTTTTCTTAGTTTTTATTCTTAATCTTTCCTTCTATCTTTCCCTTATCTTTTTTCACATTGTTACCCTCGAAATCATTATTCTATAGTCTCATATATGTAATTAGTCTTAATTATCAGGATGTTACAATTCTACCCCTTTAAGGCAATTTTGCCCTCAAAATTGGCTGAAGATGGAATGGAAAAGTCCTTACCTCAACTGAACAATTTTGGAAACTGAGAACGAAGGTCTTCCTCCTTCTCCCACGTTGCCTCCTCAAGCGTCTGACCTTCCCAAAACACTTTCACTAGAGGGATCGTCTTATTCCTTAAGGTCTTGACACTTTTGTCTAAAATTTATGTTGGTCTAGTGGGAACCGTGAGATCTTCTCTTAATTGTATTGATTTGGAGCTAATGATGTGTGAAGGATCATGTACATATTTTCTCAGTTGGGAAACATGAAACACATCATGGATTCGGGACAAATGGGGTGGTAAAGCTATCTTGTAGGCCAGAGGGCGAACCCTCTACAGGATTTGAAACGGACCAATGAACCTGGGGTTGAGTTTCTTTGCCTTGATGGCTCGCCTGATGCCTATGACAGGAGTTACTTTAAAAAATACATGGTCCCCTTCCTCAAACTCTAATTCCTTTCTTCTCTTGTCAGCATAGCTCTTCTGTCGGCTTTAGGCAGTTACAAGTTTTTCCCTAATGATCCTAATCTTATTTGTAGTTTCTTGAACCAACTCCAGACCTAACATGGTTCTCTCATCCACCTCAAACCAACACAAAGGAGATCTGCACTTCCTACCATACAGAGCCTCATAGGGTGCCATGTTTATACTGCTATGAAAACTGTTGTTGTAGGCAAACTCTATGAGAGTTAGGTACCGATCCCAGCTACCTGACTCCTCTAACACACAAGCTCTAAGCATATCCTCTAGGGTCTAGATGGTCCTCTCATACTGTCTGTTAGTCTGGGGGTGATAAGCGGTACTAAACCGGAGTTTAGTCCCGAAGGCCTGGTGAAGCGCATTCCAAAACCTAGAGGTGAACCTAGGGTCTCTATCTGATATGATGCTAGAGGGAATGCCATGGAGCTTAACAATCTCCTTGACATACAGGTCTGCTAACCTACTCAGGGAATAGGTATTCCTAATTGGTAGGAAATGGGCCGACTTTGTCAGCCGGTCCACGATGACCCAAATGGCATCAAACCCGGCCTGGACTCGAGGTAATCCTACCACAAAGTCCATGGCTATACTCTCTCATTTCCACTTGAGAATTTCTAAAGGCATTAGGGTCCCTGATGGTTTCTGGTGTTCTATCATAACATATTGGCACACTAAATACCTAGATACATACTCTACTATCTCCCTCTTCATGCCATCCCACCAGAATATCCTCTTCAAGTCGTGATACACCTTGGTAGTGCCAGGATGTATGGAGAACTTGCCCCCGTGGGCCTCCTCTAAAATCTATCGCTTGGGACTACCCCCTTAGGGACATTGACTCTCCCCTGGAAGAGAAGCATCCCATCCTTCGACTCAGTAAACCCTGACTGCCCTTTCCTATCTTGGAGGTCTGAGTCCGAACTCTGGGCCTCCCTAATCAAAGCTCTAAGTTCACCGGTGACCTCTAGCCTGTAAAGCCTTAGACTACCCTCTTCGACTTCAACATCGAGACTTAAGTTCCTAAACTCCTCCAACAAACCCATTTCATGCACCATCATATAGGATACATGGAGGGACTTTCTACTGAGGGCGTCAGCCACTACATTAAGAACTATTTAATTGATATATTCTCAACAAAACTAGCATAAGTTGTATGGTAAATCCATATTTTCCTTTAAACTAAACTCAAATAGTCATATAAGGACTATTTAATTAAAAAAAAACTATTCATTCACTTTTTATAACCAATAAAATATAAGTTGGACAAGATGCACCATAGAATCGTTGGTTACGTAAGATCGTATATATTGCCTTTAATTTTAATTGGTTTCGATGCATGCCAAGTAATTGAGCTCAAGCATTCGTCCTCATTAGGTATGACAATTAAACCCGAACCCGCAGGTACCGCCCCGCCCCGACTTTGACCGGGAAAGCCCGCTTTGACCAAGTTTAAGTAAAACCCGACCCCGATTTCGGGCCTTTAATGGGGACGAGAACGAGTTTGGGGGTGTAGGAACCTGACCCTTCCCCTTCCCCGAACCCGCCCTGATAAAGTAATTAAATAATTTTAATATACTAATAGTTAAATAATAATGATAAACTTATATATTTTCCTTAAAATATAATATAGTTCTTAAGTTTCTTATTTTTTTAGGATTATTAGTGTCTATATTTACATATTATTTTAATTAAAATATTTAGATATATATGACTTATTTAAAAAAATATATTTAGGTTATAAAAAATAGAGAGAGAAATGAAAAATAGAGAAAGTGAAAATCCCCCGGGTTTTTCCAAACCCGACGGGAACCCACAGGGATGATGTTGGGTTTCATAATTTCATATCCGCTATCTTTAAACCTGAACTTGAAACCGCCCAAACTTTTATGGAGGAGGAGAAAGCAAAACCCGCCCCGACCCTGAGGCGCGTTGTTGCCATATCTAGTCCTTATTTTCAATTGGGTTTGGAATTTGCTTGAGTACGGTCCAATCTTTTAGTAAGGGCAAAACCCATTTTCTTGGAATTACTAAGGACCTCTCTAATTGAGAAACTATTTTATTTTCATTTCTTATATTTTTAGTAATAATTATAAAATAAAATTTTATGTTTAATTTATTTCTTATTTAATACATATGTATAAAATTTTTAAAACAGAAGATAAAGTGAAAATAAGATAATAATTTTATAATTATTAATGAAAATAAGAAATATTGTTTTTTCAAATCAAATAGACTCTTAATTTATGACCATATCTTTCGATTTTTTTTCTTTCAGCGGAGAACATTCTTGTTAGAATCATATCCTTTTTTTATTTAAAAGAATTGTTGACTATAATAAATTGATATGCTAGATCACGAGCCTTGATATCCTTCTCTCTCTATCTCTACACACTATAGTCTATAGCTAAGAAATTCTATGCATTGTCATCAGAATGGAAGAATCAATTCCACCACCTAATGAACCACTCTTACAGTTTGAGATAATAAATTGATATTCAACGGTACCTGACCTAACCCCCAAATGCAGAAAAGGGTCATTGCATTTGCACTGATAAATCGGTTATTCCTCATAAATTAAGATTACGGTTGATTGAAGATGCAAAGTGATACCGCATTATATGTTTATACGGTTAAAGATACATGCAAAATCTGCTCGACTGAATAAGTGTTATTTGACTTAATTAGTACGCCTTTCCACGTGTTAAAGTGGTTCACACCATTTTTTTTCTCTTCAAGTGATAACGCACCTCAACAATGCATGCAAGAGAAGGAATTCAAAAAATGGTTAAATATATTTTTAGAGAAGTGCTAGCAACACATTCTTTTGAACACCCTCTCCAACACACTCCATGTGATTGGTTAAAATTCACATGGGTCCCACCACTTGGGAATAGGGCCCACGAATTTGGTGGGACCCATGTGAATTTTAACCAATCACATAGAGTGTGTTGGGGAGAGTGTTCAAAAGAGTGTGTTGCTAGCACTCCTCATATTTTTATCTCTAAAATCATAGTGAAATTTGATATTTTTTTATTTGATTTTGGTTTTTCATTTTTAAAATCACATACTTATAGTTTTCGTTGTCAATTATACTCCATTAAGTCACATTTGAAATTCTCCTGTGACTTTTTTTGAATATAATTTTATAAGAAATTTCTTGTGATTTTTTTCTAGAAAAATTATCTATAGCAATTTTTTAAAAATAACCAAAATTTTACCTAGAAATATTATCATGAAATTTCTCTAATTTGTGTTGTAGAAAAATCTATAGGAAATTTTATGCATATTTAAAATTTTGTAAGAAATATTTTATGAATTTTGAAACTCACATGGAATTTTATAGCAACTTCCATTGAAAAGTTTGCAAGAAATATAAGTGCATTATCACTTAGCATAATATAATTAATAATAAAGACTAAAAACATCATTTTTAAAAAATAAAAGATCAAAATAAAAAAATGAGAAATCAAAACTAAATTTTATTATATATTTTTAAGGACAAAAACATATTTAACCATTCCACAAAATTTACTATCCTTTTGCACCCTAGTTCTCTCTGGATTGCATCTATATTTAGTTCAGATCCATAGTTATTTAAACTGTGTTGCTAATGACACCACCCCATTTTACTATTCATGCCACACCTTTTTATTTTATGATATTCCTAAATTACCCACTCTCTTGCTCACTTTTCTTCTTTTCCCCTTCCTCTTCTTCACACATGGCTACAACACCCCTCCACCCTGTCCCCTACCCCTTTATCTCTCTCTTTTTATTTAGGTCTTCTACTTTGGTCAAAAGGTGGGTCTTCTCGGTGCATAATTTTTAAAAATTATTTCAAAATTATGCACTAGAAATTTAAATTCCGAAACACAATTTAAAAATTTGTTTATCATAAATCGTAAACCTTAAATCCAAAATCTCGTAAATTTAGTTTTTAAAACATAGTTTTAATTTTTGTGTACTAGAAATTAAATTTATGGTATAAAAAATTTTAATTAATTTTTGGTACATAATTTTGAAAAATTCTGAATCATAAATCTAATTTCCGATAGTTAAAACAAAGCAGGGTTTGTCTTATCGACAAAAAATATTCTCCAGAGGCATGGGTAAAAAAAGAGATAAAGAGGAAATTGGAAGGGGGACAGGTGAGGAAGAGAAAGAGGCAAGAAAGAAAATGGGGAGAGGAAATGAGTAATTAATTACGGAATATCATAAAATAAAAAAAGATGATATGAATAGTAACAAAGAAGGTGTTAATAGCCATACCCTTATTTTGTTTTGGTCCAAAGCAACACCCTTATTTAAATAGTCCACACACAAAACGAGCCCATTGGAAAAAACCAAAGCTAAAAAAAAAAGACCAAAGCTAAAAAAGATCACGTACTGTTGAAGAAAAATCGTTCTGTTTTGGACGAAAAAGAAAAAGCGAAGTCGTTTTTCGATTTTATATTAATAATTATTAAAATTTATTTTAAATCACTTTCATACATCTTGTTTAAAAAAATGTGCATCATATTTAATTTTATAATTTTATTAAAATTAATTTTACCCAACTATAAATCAAATGTACATGTGTTAATTTTATCCAATTACATAATGTAAAAATTATTTTTCACATATCCTAATGCATGTTATACGACTGAGATTTTTTTCTTGGTTCACTAAAATTAATTTTTACTGTTTATAACTAGAGTATAAACAGGCTCTAAATTTGTCCACTTCTATGCCATATATCACTTTGTAGTTAGTTTTTCCCTCCACAACATGATACTTTTATAATTTTCATATGACTTTTTAAAATGGAGACATTAACTTCTTCCATAATATAACACTTGTAAATTTCATAAGAAGCATAACTTTTTAAAATGAGCATCTTAACTAGTTTTTTTTTATCTGTGTATTACAGGGAAAGTTATTAGTAGTCTAGCAATGAAAATGGGTATGATCTGGATAGGATACTATAGTACTCATTTCTATACCCGCATTTTAAAAAAAAAATACCTATATCCATACTCATACCCGCATGGGTAGTAATTTTTATACTCAAGTCCTTACTCGCTTGATAAATGAAAAATAATACATATATCATGAAGAATTAATACATATATCATCAAAGTTTAACTATAAATATATTAAAAATGAAAATTAATTAAAAAATACTCTAGGATAAATGAAAAATAATACATATATAATCAAAGTTTAACTATAAACAACCCTGGTAATGTGGAAGTGGATGAGAGATGAGATCAATGGGAGGAGAAATTGAAATTAGTTCAATTTTTGCTATTTTAGTGTCTAGGAATACAAAATTATAACATTTTCAAAATTATAAAATTTAAATTAATTAAATTAGTAATATATATTAATGTTTTTTTTGTGTCCATACTATATATTAACATTAATTAATTTTTTTTTAAAATTATTAATTAATAATATAAACATATATATATATATTAAATTAATCACATTAATATAAATTACATTTTATATATATATAAAGTCATGATCTATTGATACCAGATGTCAAACTTCAAGACTCACATCAATTAATAACTTTTTGTAAAACGTGAAATTGACCAATCCAACCGTTGAATCATATTATATTACCTTCATGATCATGTATATCAAATTTTAGATAATTTGAACATTTGTAGATATATTATCTAATAGTGGACCTTTACTTATATTTTAAAAACATATTATACGTTAAAATAAATTAGTTTGATGAAATATCAATTAGTTTCCAATTTTTATGAAATTTTATAAGCTTGATCTACTTTATAATAACTTTTAATTCAACAGTTGGATTGGTCAATTTCACATTCTACAAAAAGTTATTAATTGGTGTAAGTCTTGAAGTTTGACACCTGGTGTCAACGGATCCTGACTCACACACACACACACACACACACACACACACACACACACACACACATATATATTATATATAAGTGTGGGTATGAGTTGGGTAGTTTACCATACTATTCGCACCCGCACTCGTACCAATTAAAAAGTGACCCGGATCCAGACCCTTTTGGTGGGTAATTACCTTATTCATTTCAGGTAATATTTGCGGGTACCCATCGGGCCTGGGTCCAATTGCCAACCCTAAGTAGTCATTAAATCGCAGTTTTGCACAATATTGAGATCCACAACAATTAGCTTATCCACCTTTTTTTCTTTGTACAAAGGGGGAAAACCCAAAGACTACAGAACTACTGGTCTAGGTAAGAAAACTCCTACAACATCTTGAAAAAGGTTACACAATGAAGGGGAGGGTTATAAAAAACATGAAGACCAAAGCTAAGATTAAATGCATATCTTGCCATGAAATTCGCCGCACTGTTTCGTTTGGGATAGGTGTGGGATAATCGAATGTTACCTTAAGAATTCACAATAGTTTTAATTGCGCAAACCATATGATAGCAGGGGTGATAAATGGAACATCCCTTTTGTTAAGTCAAACCCTCAGATGCATAGTGTTTTAATGATTGGCAACCACTCTAACTTAGTAAAAATTCAAGTTTCGTTCTGAACTTCAATTTGCATATGACATCTTTATTTGAGTGAGCAACTTTAGCATCTGAAAGAAGGCTAAGAAAAACAACTTCGTCAGCACTTAGCAAAGCATGACCCAAGTTAGACGCATCGAGATGCAACAAATGACTTATTTATTGAAATTCAGTTACAACCCAAAATCAAGAGTTAAAACCTTATGATCCGAAAAGAACACATCTGCACATTGTGAAAATGAATAGAAGTAAGAAGACAAGGTCAGAAAGCACCAACTCAAGTCAGACGCAAAACACAAGTCAGACACAGATGCGCATAAACTTAGAAGCAAGTCAGACACAAAAGCACTTACCAAGACAGAAGCATGTAGCAAGTACAACTTGATGACATGTCAAAAGTGCCTAACACAAAAAGGACAAAGTTATTGGATGCCTCAAACGACTATAAACGACTAGTTCTCTAGTACAACTCTATATATATGCCAGAAACTCAAAAGCAAAGGATACTGTGCGCAAAAATACTAATACTCTGCAGAAAAGTTTTCACGCTTATTTCTCTAATGTTTTTGCTTCAATCCCACACATCTCTTACTGTTTATCAACTCTACGAGTTATATTTATGGGATAATTGTTTGTAAAACTAACTTGTAACTTAGCTTGAGAACCTTACGATTTAATCACACTTTGTGTGTTAGAAATCTCACGTTAAGAAAATCTCTTCTTTCTCTGTAACATGTTGTTGCTCCTCCATCAAGTCAGAAAGTGTTTCTGAGCTGTGGTGTTGAGTGGAGAAGCTTGGAGAGGCTTGGACAAGACTACTTAGGATCCTGAAGAGGCCCTGCAAGGAAAATACTGAGGAGCCTGAAGAGGCCCGTGAAGGAGAATACTTAGGAGCCTGAAGAGGCCTGTGAAGGAGAATACTTGTAACTTTGAAAAAGTTAGTGGAAAAATCTCTCTGAGGTGGGGACTGGACGTAACACTTGATTGATAAGAATAAACCAGTATAAATCTGTTGTGCATATCTCTTCTGACCCTTACCTCTGTTTTTTTTACAGTTATAACATCTTAGAGTGTTTCTGAGTTTGCTCTTTAAACCAAAATAATCGAATCATAACTTAGACACACACTTAGGATTGTAACACGATCTTTACAAACAGTTCAAAAGCAAAATATCTATACGAAATCAAGCTCAACTCGGGTTCATTTTTGCTTCTGTTTGAGGCTAACTTTCTGACGACGAAGTGCACAACACTTGAGAACATAAAGTCAGAAACGAATTTTAATTTTTTACTAGCTTAGATGTGTCTCAATTCAACCCCCCTTCTTGAGACTACACCAACTACACCTTTTTCATTAACCTCAATTGTGCAAGTTCAAATATTTGAACTTTTAACTTAGAACAATACCTTCTTCTTCTTCACAACAAAAGCATAGGATTGTGAGTCGTGATGTGAGACTTTGAACTAATCATCTATTTTGGAATATCCTAATAATACAAATATCAAATTAGCTTAGAACAAACTATTAAAATAATAAAGATGGATATAAAATTAATTACCTGCAATTGTACTTTATATCCAATACGAGCTACACATCAATGCCTTAATTGTGTCTTCGTTCAAATTTTTCCTCTAGAGCTATAGGCGGATTCTGAAGCAATTATAAAGATAAGAATAATTAAAGAAGTTATCTGAGCTTGCAAGAAGCTTATGAAGAGCTTATCCAGGGCTTTCACTCTTTCATAGTAAATACAATGCTCTCGGTATAATGTTTTAAAAGAAATGTTTTTATAGCTTTTGAAATTGAGAAAAATGTTCTTACTCATGAAAATTTGAACCTTAAGAATAAGAACAATGCCTCAACTATTCAAACCCAAGAGCTCAACATCATCTTTGAGGTCTAATTGTCTAAAGAAATTTAAAAACTTACAAATGATCTATCCAATTTTGTGAAGAGTACTCAGAATTTGAAAACAACTTATGGGTGTTCAAAGCACGTCTTAAGAATATGATTTTACGTATTGAAAATGTCTTTAATAGGACCAAGGAAGCACTAAAGATTGGTATTTGAACAATGAATGGTCACGACACATAGTGGGGAAAGTTCCATGTTCTTAGACCTGTAACCTAAAGAGGGAGGAACCATAACTTTTGGTGGAAATGAAAAGGGAAAATTAATCACCTTAGCTAAGATTGGTCAACACCCTTTGCTTACTATTAATAATATTGCCTTTCTTGAAAAAGTTCTGCATATTGTTTTCAATGCAATGCAAGTGCTCACTCCCCCTTTTAGCTCAAGATCTCCTGATTTAGTGGCTTGGCCCTTTTCTCTAGATGGTTGATTTACTTTTGAGTTAACCTACTCTATTATTGTTGAAGATAGTGCTTACCTTCAATCCATTCTCTTCAACAAAAGTTGGTATTGGGTGTGACACCCTTCTACCCCAAATAATAAAATAAATACCAAATTAAATTATAATGAAAACTACAATTAACGCCAAGGTAAAAAGGTTAACAAAATTCTCCCTTTAACAAACATGTCCGCAATTCTAATAGTTATTCAAAATCCAACGTTATCTCCATAAAAGAAAATGACTAAGGTTTTCAAAGGAATTTAATTGTCAACATAATGACAATATAACTTGGCCATATAAGGTCCTTAGGAATAATTTTTCCAAATCTTTAAATAACAAAATAAAAGAAAATAAGCTCCTAAATACTAAGCCCCGATGTCACACATATCAGAGCGAGACCCTGTCCCTTCAAAATTTAGCATTTTGAGTGCTCTCTTCATTACCTAAGAAAACCATAAGAGAGAGTACGGTGAGGAATGGAATACAGACATATATATGCAATACAGAAGGCTACCCTTGTTCCCACTCATCACCATACACAACATCATTAATCATAATCCACACACTATACATTCCACACATTAGCTTCACACAATTATAATCTCATACCTCTCATACAATCACAAAATAATGCGTATGCTCATACCATGCACATGCACAACACCTCTCCTAAGGGTCATGATTTGGAACTCCGCACAATGGGCGCACCTCATCAATTCCCTTAGTTGTTACCAATAATGGCCCTACCGTTAAACACCCTCATGGCCGGTAGGTTGCACAGTTAAACACCCCCACTTGGGCCCGTGCAAAGACACTCGCTCCCTCCCACCGTTACCCACCTCTTATGGGCCGGTGAGTCGCATAATAAAACACCCCCTCTTGGGGTCATGCATCGAATGTCTCCCATTATGGTCCACCCTGTTCATCGCCCCCTCTTTGGGCTAGGGTATTTTTAGCCACGTCTGGCTTCTCATATATCTCATGTGTCTCATACATCATATGCTCATGCTCAATGCATCATCATCACTTCATACATCTCTCATACAATATTCTCTACTCTAATCATTCCACATCACAACATGAATATTGTACACATAGATCATTCACATTCACATTTATCTCATCATACCCAAATTACACATGATACTTCACAATCACATAGAATAATCACCTAATGATACTTCATGCCACAATTAATACACATTGTACATCCATTTTAATCTAATCAATTCCATAAAACGATTCATATTTTAAATAAACAACATACTCCCAGTTTTTGGCCTGGTAATTGATTACCAGAAGGCTGCAATTGATTACCAGAATCATCAATTTTGGCCTGGTAATTGATTACCAGAAGGCTATAATCAATTACCCAGAGCATCAGGTGGCCTGGTAATCGATTACAACAAGGCTGTAATCGATTACCAGAGACTTCTGGTGGCCTGGTAATCTACCAGAGACTTGTTTTCACGTTTTGCCCAGAAAGACCTAGGAATCAATTACAAACTACTGTAATCGATTACCAACGTCGCGAGATGCGACTACACCTGCGTTTTTGTCCCCTTTTTAACCCTCTTCTTCAATCTTTACTCAAATCTTTACATTCCTAACTTGTTTAGGCACGTTTTTATCGATTAAAATAATTGAAATCGTTAACTACTCCTACGGATTAACATAAAATTAACATCTAATAAATTATGATATCTCACCGCTAAATCCTAATTCGTCTCCCTTTTCAACAATCCCATTCACAACTTTCAATTCATCAAGAAACACAACAATATACACCAAACAAAACAATTTCCAAACATAAAACATATGAATCATCGTTCAGATTTCAAAGATTAAAGATCCTAGAGGGAATTAGGGTTGCCCTCACTACCCAAGCGCTCCAGCACACACATATAGTTGCACCCCTTTCCCCCCGTACCTTAGAGATGACGATCAAAGATGAAAGACAGGATTTTTTCGACGATCTACACTTCTGCACCTCCTCCTTGTAGAGTCGCTTCTCTCCCTCTTAGATTTTGGTTATCTGACGTATGAAAGAAAGCTAGGGTGAAACAGATGACCCCTCCCTACTTTTAAATATCTAACTGGGTTGGGCCTACTCCGACCCACTTGTCTCCCTTTTTAATTAAATAATACTTTCTCTGAAACATAATAATAAATATAATAATAACATTATTATTTCTACCTAAATCTTATCTTATTTTATTTACTCGTTTATTTTAGAAATTATTAAGATGTTACATTGGGTAGGCCCCTAACACATTATATGTTTCTTGTGGTTATTTTCTCACAATGTGTTACTCAGTAATGAAAAATGTGAGCAGTGAAATATGACATTGGATGCCTTTTTGTTCTACTTATGGTTTGGTTCCAAAAATAGTGTTTCACAAATTAAAGAAATTTTCTCATGCCTTCTTGATTTATTGAAGGTAGGTCCCTGAGTCTAATTGGAGTAATTTCTTTTCAAAAGAGAATTTTGACAGGCTTCATTGGAACATTTTATGTGATATGGGTAAGTAGGATAGAAAATTTTGATGTCATCTTTGGGATCGTTACTTCAATCATTTGGCATAAAAAATAATAGAATTTTTTTATGGAATCTGATTCTCCCTTATTAAAACCTGAAGGCAAGTCTGGGTGCGCGTGGTAGAAATCACAAAAGCTTTTCCATTATTGTCCAATGTGAATCCGTTAGGTAACTAGACTTTCATTTGTTAATTTCATTGGCTCTCCCCTCAGAATGAGGGTTTCTTCTTAACATTTTTTAGGTCTATATAACTTCACTCTCATTAAGTTTTGTGCAATTAGATTGTTTGGGATTATAATGGCATGTTTATTGAGGTATTTTTAGACAACCTAGGCTTATGTTCCATTCTCAAAGTGGAGTTTTAGGCTATATATATCATAGTTTAATGATGGCCTTCAAGTGGTTTAGAGAGTCAAAAGAAGGGAAGTTAAATTGTGACCCTTGAAAACTTTTGGCACAACCTAAAAAATTTTAATCCCTACTGATTTTTTCCTCAAGAAAGATCTTTGTTAAGAAAGATCTTGACTATCGAAAGGTGTCTTTAGAAGATGAAGTTAGTTAAAGTATGGAACACCGTATAATAACTTTATCTTTTGAAAACAATTATGATCACAACAATTTATATTACTAATAGTATGCCTTCAATGATGAATAAAAGGTGTCACATGGTGATTATAACAGAGAATATGTATTCCTGTTATATTCAAAAGCAAGAATGGTGAAAATTGAATATTTGCTACTTGCTCCTAAAGGGTCAAAATATATTGAAAATATGTGAAACTTTCCAGAACCTTTATATAACTAATAATCAAGAAAGATATATGTTTAAATCTCCTTAGAAGCACCTTTAAGCAGATTAGGTATGATGCACTCTGTAACATCCCAAAAATTAGGACCTAAACAATACAACGAAAGTCTTAGGTTGTGAATCCCATTGTAAGAAGGAAGTTTGAAGTATGATAAGGACTTAGGAATTTGAGGTAAAAATAAGACAAGAGTTAGGGAACCAGTTAAGAGTTATGGGTTATAAAGGAATTGAGAAAGGAGAAACCAAGTTTTAAGCCAAACCTGACCGTAGAATTAACTTAGGAGGAGTCACACCCGGTGGTGGGAATAATGGCATGGTGAAGAGGTGAGTAAGGAAGTAGAGAGATTGGAACTAGGAAATTAGATTGAGAAGGGAAGAACTGAGCTTAAAAGAATTGGCGGGAAGGAAGAGGAGAGGTGTAGACTCAAGGAACCGGGGTATAAAGGTGATTTTATGGAAGAGAACAAGGGGATAGAGGAGCATAGTCTTATGGACACTTAGAACCCTTGACCTTAGCCTTAATGGGGTGAATTGATGATTTACATCATGGTTCACGTGAAGCGTGCCCCGTTGGGTTTCAACCAAGGTTGTTGCTTAAGTTCAGGTTTTAAGCCTAATGACCTTGGTGCACTAATTCGCAAATATCTAGAGTTAAGGGTGTCCATATGGGGTGATTCCACATGGATTAGAAAGCTAAGATCCGAGGCATCGGTTTGATATGCTATATGATGGTATTCCGATCTAATTTGCACCTTCAAACAGGCTCATTCTCGCTCGAGCGAGAATGAGCTCGCTTAAACGAGTTATGTAGAAAAATCTTGTATAAATTTTTGCTATCATACTCGCTTAAGCGAGCAGGGATCGCTTAAGCGAGATTTGTCCAGAGAGCATGCATTTCAGGGCACGACAGGCTCGCTTAAACGATAAGTCACTTTTCAGGATTATAAACCACGATTAGGGCTCACTTTCTCTCATTCTTTCCCTTCCCTTTTCACCTTAGAGAGAGGGATAGAGACCCTTAGAGAGAGGAGGGAGCTTGGGAGCTTGGAGGAGGAAGAAGAAGAGGATCAAGGAGCTTGGTTGGAGTCCCATATCACTTGAAGAGCTAGGAATCACCACTCTCCATCTCTCCACCATCCCTATTTCTATTCTAATGTGAGTGTGGTTCTCCCCTCACTCATTGTTTATGTATGTGTTGTCTCTCACATGATCCCCTTCCTTCATTCCCTTTCTATATTGATTGCATGTTTGGAAATGCTACAAATAGGTTTGGATCGGTTGAATGTTTGGTTTGATTGATGTTTTGCCTCTAAGGCTCAAACCATAGGTTAGGAGATTTGGGGATTTTGGGGAAAATGCTTGAATATTTGATGTTGGGAACTTGAAAATGCAAATAGTTGAAGTTATTCCCATTCCATAATTGAAAGAACATGTGAGGGTTGAAATAGCTAGGGTTTGAGGAAAGAATAATTGTTGTGAACCCTCTCTATTTCTTCCCCTCTATGTTAAGGGCTAAGATAATATGTTTGCTTGTAGATGCTTCTATTTCATGAACTGAATTTAAGTACATGCATGGATGTTTAATGGAAATTAAAAAGGGGACTTCGGTCCAAATAGGGGGTCTTGTGCCCAAAATGAATAAGAATGTAAAATGTGATTGTTTGCTAATTAAGACAGGAGGTTAAATTGGCCTTGAAAGGGGGTTTCCCTTGAAAAGTCAGAGGTATAAGTGATAAGAACCCCCTGGTGTTGGGTAATACACCAAATGTTGAATGTGAATGTTAATTAAGACAAGAGGTTAAATTGGCCACAAGGGAGACGTCCCTTGTACGGTATTGAGCTCAATCCAAGTCAGAGGTTCAAGTGATAAGATTAATGGAAGAATCGTTATGAATTGATATGCAAAGTTGAATGATTGAATGTGCTAAGAATTGAATTCATAGTTGAATGATTGAGGGTGTGATTAATTGAATGTAAGAATTGTTGGAAGCTGAAATTATGTATTTTTCCGCTATGTTCATATGTATTATCTCCCCACACTACACACACTGTTACCACACTCACTGGGACGTAGTCTCATTCCACGATGTGGGAATCATATTCAGTTGTGCAGGTTGCTGCCAGGTTGCTTGATTGGAGAACGGATGGCTCACTGGATAGGTGTTTGTAGTCCTCATTGTCGTAGTTGAATTTTATTGTTGTAATTTATAGTATGATATGTTAGCCACAGAGTGGCATTCCATTTGTAATTTTTTATTTATATTTGGAGTTTATGTTTGGTTGATGGTTGGGTTACCTGAGCACTGTAATGTATTGTATGATGATATTAATGATGAACGAAATAATTTCAAGGATTTAGAAATGGTGCTTCCAATAGGCATTGTTTTTCTGAATTCAGGAATTAGGACGTTACACACTCAGTGTGAAGGAATACATTCTGTAGAAACAATAAACTGTGCTTTTGATGGATAAAATCATTTCCAAACTTAAGGAAACTTTTAAGCATATTAATTTTAATGATGGGAAAGCTATTTATCAAGAAAATATAGTTTAAACTTTAAATATAGATTATGTAGAAATTGGATTTTTGTTAGAAGCAAGTTGTTGTATAAAACCTAATATGAGTAAACAAATGAAATATTTAGCAGAAAATTAAAGAAAGAAAGGGTTACATATATTACACAATATTTTTTATATTGGTTCACCCACCAAATCCTTGGACTACCTGATAAGTGTAATTATATAATATTTTCCTATGTTTTTATTACACTTATCAAAGCTAAAATAGTAATTTATGCCCCAAAATAGTCCCTTTTTGTGAATAATTGTAATAATTGTAATTATTTGGTTTGAATTTGAATTTGATGCTATTTTGATTAGAAATCTGTTAAATTGTGCAGATTTATGGAAGATTTGAATTTGTAAAGAAGATAACATTAAATGGGGAGATTATTTGCAGATTTGAAGTTTAAATGAGGACAAAATAAAGATAAGATCAGCAGCCATTTAAACAAAGGATCCTGTGGATAACTTTCCCCAATTTGAATTCAAGCTCAAATAAATACAAAATCAAGCCAGAAAAGGGAAACAAGGAAAACCAATCAAGCAAATGCAAGATCAGAAAGAGATCAAGTGGATAAATGAGGAATTGAAGAAAGGCTACAGCGTGTTTCACGCTTCACCTGTGCTTAGCGCAGGTGAAGCGCAGCTTCCAGAGAGACACACTTCACCTGCGCCTAGCGCAGGTGAATCGCAGCACGCGAACCAACTTTTTAAAATGCAATTACAGATTGATCTCTTACAGATTTAGATTAGGTTTTTCCCAGTTTATAAATAGGACCTTTTGTACATATCACAACAGCAAGGAGGAGAGAGGCATAAAATAGAAGATAGGTACACAAGGATTGAAGAAGGTGACAGATTCTTCATTGGTTTGTAATGGCTACCATGAGTAGCTAAGCTCTCCAGTTGGATTGGATGTAGTGGATTCAATCCCCAAGTGTATGTGAATTCTCGTAATTTAATTATGAATCTTTGTTTTTATATATATCAGTACTTTTATGCTTTTCTTCATGCATAACTTCCGCGCGTGCGCCGGATTTATAGACTAGTGATCAGGATAATACAGAATGAGAAGTTCCAGCTAGTATTAGAGTTTAGGGGAGCCTAGGAATAGGAAACCTAACCTCTGATTGCTAAAAGTACTCATTTAGTCATATGAGAATATAGGGAGTTCTTAAGATTGAAGTGTTTAGGTGAGTGACAGCCCCTTCATAGGTGCCCTATAGGAAAATATGATTAATTGATGGTGTCAGTTGTAGTAATATAGGGATTTTTCCTGAAGATTGGGGGATATCCACACCATAGGGGCCCTATACATAATATGATTGGCAAATGCTAAGGTATTTTATTAATAAATTCATAATTAAAGAAGGGATTCACATACATAAGGGGTGCGATAAAATGAAGTCCAATCCTACTCCAAGTAAATCTATCTTCCCCTATTTTATTGCTTGTTTTTCTTCTTGCCATTTACATTCCGCATAACAATCATTCTATTAAAAAGTTACTCACTTGGAAATTCGATCACTAAAAACATACGAAGTGAACCGCTCCCTGTGGATACGATACTTTATACTTACTATTATATTGCTGAACTTTTGGTACGCTTGCCAGAATTTCATCACTACCTCAATGGACTTTTTTATTATCAACGAGTTTGTCTATACTAGGTACGATTTCACATAAGCCTTCTTGGGCTTACACAACCAAGTATTCTTTCACACAAGCCTCTCTAGGCTTAACAACAACTTTACGACTACTTAACCAATACTAATACTCACTTATTAACTTTTGAGTTTCTAAATCAACATTAGCTCTCACTAGTTAGCTTGAGAAATACACAAAATGAAGTGGACTTTTGACATACAACTCACAAATCACTCAAGCAATGGATTTCCTTTATAATATAGATCAAATTGCACACATCCATGGATTTTCAAAAACAATACTACATATTTATGGAGTGGCCTCTAAGAGAAAATGACTTTACATGGTAGAGAAGGTAATTTTTCATCGCCTTGATCTCATTTCTCTTATTTCTCTCTTGTTGTCTTGCTACCATTGATGAGTATTTCAAAAGCTTCACTTCAAAATAGTCATTCCTGACCGTTTGAGGATGGTCAAAGACTATCCTTACTTTTGTGGACCTGTCATGGCAGCATGACTTTCTCTTTCTTTATTTAATGAACTTTGACCAACTTTGTTCTTTGTGTAAAGCTTCTGATTTCTTGGTGAAGTTCACCTTGTAAAGACTTTTTTAACTTCCTTTGACTTGAAATGTTCAAGGGTTGTAGTTTGAGGAGTTTATGAACCAGTGCTATCTTTTAATGAATGTTTTGTAGCTTCTAGTGATTCTAAAATTGGTAGATAGGTGCAGATTTCTAGTATTCTGCTTCTAAAACTTTAAACATGCTTTCCATTTGCTTTGTTTGCAATAGTAGTAAACTTGAAAATATGCTTCTTGAATGATACAATAATTCTCCATCATTTGCTTATATTTTTCCTTTTAGTCAATTTTTTCTTGCTTTTAATGGTTCACAATGATCCTTTAAAGCTTCTAATTCCTTCAAAAATTTGACCTGCTTCAGCATGATGTATAGCGGATCCTTGATAAATGATGTTAACCATTTTGAAGCTTAGAATTTCCTTCTTGTTTTGGTTTCATTACTCTTGCAAATTTTCTTCATGCAAGCCATAGTTTAGAATAGGGGTGTAAGCGGGTCTGGGTCAACCTGCGAACCCGATCGACCCGAACTGATTACAAATAGGCGGGTTGGGTTGGGTTCACGGGGTGGGTTGGTTAACGAGTTGGTTTGGTTCATTTCTAGTCAACCCGATCACCTTCGAGTCGGATCTCGGGTCAGATATTTTAAAACCAAGGAACCTGAGCTGACCCAGTAGTGACATAAAAAAACAAAAAATCTAGAGGCCCATCCCAAAACTCTCCCTCTCTTATATTCTTTTACCCTAGCAGATAAAACATGCGCGCAGTAGCATTCTAGCAAATCTCTTCTCTGGTGAGAGCGATGCAATCTTGCGTGCGAGTGCCTGCAAGCCTTCAAGGAGTTAAAGTAATATTATCTATTTGGCCGCGTATGAGTTCAAACCAAAAGGGTAATTGATGATAAATTCAAAGAATACAAGAGGAAGAGGAACTTGTTGAAGTATCGCCAATGATTTGTTCCCTGGGGTGATGAGACTTGTATCTCCACTCATTTCTATGAGGAAGTACATTCTCTGTCTGAGACTCAACATGAGTTGTCAGAAGAGGTGCAATTTCATAAGGTCCATCAGAAAGTCCTTTAGAAGGTTCTTCCACTTTTGCTTGCATCTTTTCAGAAGATGGGTTTAGCTCCATACCTGCAAAATAATCTTCAAGATCTGATATTTCCCTATCAATCTCTTTCTTGTCATTGAATTTAACATGAATTGATTCTTCAACAACTAAGGTTCTAGAGTTGTAAACTTTGTATGCCTTTGATGTTTCAGAATATCCAATGAAAAATCCTTTATCTGACTTAGCATCGAATTTTACAAGATCATCTTTAGTGTTGAGTATAAAACACTCACATCCAAAGATATAGAAATATGAAATGTTGGGCTTTCTTCCTCTCCACAAGTCATATGGAGTCTTTTTAAGAATTGGTCTTACCAATATTCTATTTTGAATGTAACGGGTTGTATGAACAATTTCTGCCTAGAAGGATCTTGGTAGATTGCTTGAAATGAGCATGGTTCTTCCCATCTCTTGCAAAATTTTATTCTTTCTCTCAACAACCCCATTTTTCTGAGATGTTCTTGCCATAGAGAAATTTTGAGAGATCTCATTCTCCTCACAGAGCAATCTGAAGTTTTGTGTTTTCAAACTCTCCACCATGATCACTTCTTATGGCAGAAATGCATAATTCTTTTTAATTCTGCACCTTCTTACAGAATATTGTGAAATTCTAAAAAGTCTCATCCTTGCTTTTGAGGAATATCACCCATGTAAATCTTGTATAGTCATCAACAATGACCAAACCATATTTCTTACCACTAAGACTCTGTTCTAGTGGGACCAAACAAATCAATGGGAAGAAGTTCTAATGGTCTGCTGGTAGAGACAACATTCTTTCTCTTAAATGAATTTCTGGTTTGTTTTCCCTTCAGACAGTTTTCACATAAAATGTCAAATTTGAAAGAAAGCTTCAGTAAGCCATTAACAAGGTTGTGTTTTGTTAGCTTTGAGATTAATCTCAAGCTGGCATTCCTAGGTTTTTGATGCCAAATCTGATTTTCATCTTCCACAGAGAGAAAACACTTCACATTTTGATTTGCAAGTTCCTCTAGATCAATCTTTTACACGTTATTGTGTCTCTTAGCAGTCAAAATGATTTGATCAGAAGGGTCATTGACTATACATCCTTCCTTGGTAAAGGAAACAACATATCCACTGTCATACAATTGACTTATGCTCAGAAGGTTATGTTGAAGTCCTTCAACCAGGGGAACATTTTTAATAAGGGATAGAGAAGTCATACCTACTGTCCCAATGTCAGTGATCCTTCCTTGCTGGTTTCCACCAAATGTGACTATTAGAGTCCCACATTGCCTAGTGATAAGGCTAAGTTAAAGTATATAAGTCATGGGCAGTCCTCACCCTACAAGCTAGCTTTTGGGGTTGAGTTAGGCCCAAGTCCAAAATCTAATATGGTATCAGAGCCTATCCTAGATGATCCGTTGTTATTGGGCCCCCACCCCTTGATGTGTCCACGCTCCAGATGTCCAGCCCTGGGCGTGAGGGGGTGTGTTAGAGTCCCACATTGCCTAGTGATAAGGCTAAGTTAAAGTATATAAGTCATGGGCAGTCCTCACCCTACAAGCTAGCTTTTGGGGTTGAGTTAGGCCCAGGTCCAAAATCTAAGAGTGACCACTCCTCCCTTCTTGGGTCTAAGGTTTTGGAACAAACACCTTTCGCCCGTCATGTGTCGCGAGCATCCACTGTCCATGTACCATTTTTGGTGTTTCTTTTGTCCTGTTAAACACATCTAAAACTAGAACAATCAAGGATTTAGGTACCCATATTTTCTTGGGTCCTCTCTTATTAGCTTTGGGTTTGTTCTTCCCTTTGTGCTTACATTTAGACAAATGATGTCCAGGTTTGCCACAGTGGGAACACTCTTTACCTTTCTTAACAGCTTTTTTGGTAGGACTAACAATAGAGGGGTCTGATGATTCACTTTAAGAGAATCCCAAGCCACACTTGTCATTGGAAATTTTCTGACTTCCGAACAATTTGTTGAGGTTTTTAGTTCCCTTAACAAAGTTGGCTAGATCTCTAGTGAGTTCTTTAACCTGTCTCTGAAGTTTTTTATTTTCTTCAGATAGGTCTTTAGAACTACTAGCCTCAGATTCTAGAATCTTTTCCTTGAGCATAAGATTCTCTACCTCAAGAGCCTCACTCTTATTACACATTTTTGTGTATGCTCTAGAGAGATCTTTATATTCTTGGAAAAGTTCTTTGGAACTTTCCAGCAAATCATCATACATCTCTTGAAGAGTTTGAGGAATTACCTCAGATTTAGAACTGTATGAAGAAGGAAGACTATCCATCAGGTAAAGATTGGCTTCTTCAGATGATTCCTCTTCTTCCTCTGAAGTGGAGTCATCTAGATCCTCCCATGTTGCCATGACACCCTTCTTCTTCTTGAAGGATGACTTCTTCAACTTTGAACAATCTTCTTTCATATGACCTGGTTGCTCACTCAAAGCAAATTATTTTGTCAGAGGAGGGGGCGTCCTTACCTGACTTACCATTTTTGGATCTGGAGGGTTGGTGTTTTCTGAACCTTCCCTTGTTCTGAAACATCTTCTTGATCTTCCTGCTCAGCAAGGCAAGATCTTTTTCATCTTCAGAACTACGTTCAGAATCCTCGTCAGTTTCTGAAGCTTCTTCAGCTTGCATGGCTTTCATGGCTCCATGCCTAAGCTGCTTGGACTTGGTGTTCAATGCTAAAGATTTCTTCTTGGGTTCATCTTCACCAAGTTCTAACTTATGGACTTTGAGAGATCCTAAAAGTTCTTCCATTTTTAAGGTGTTTAAATTTTTAGCCTCTTGAATGACAGTAAGCTCAGGTCTCCAAGCCTTTGGCAAGCTCCTTAGAATCTTTCGATTATTATCTCCAGATTCATAGGTTCTACCTAAGGACTTGAGTCCATTAGTTATTGTGTGAAACCTACCATACATTTGGTCAATGGTTTCAGACTCTTGCATCTTGAACATCTTATAATGATGAACAAGCATGCTGATCTTGGACTGCTTGACATTCTTAGTCCATGAGCTGATGCCAGTGTGTCCCAGATTGACCTTGACATTATCATACTGACTCTTGCATCCATGAACCTTCTCACCACGCATGGGAATGTAGTCACCCTCAGTAACTATATCCCATGGATCAATGTTGCTGCTCTCAATGACCAGTTTCATTCGATCTCTCCAGTAATGGTAATCCACACCATTAAATGTTGGAGGCCTTGTCATAGAGGCTCCTGCTGTGATATAGTGATCGTTGCTTATAGAGGTTTCCATCTAGGATCTTCTTCCTAAACACTATCAGGTGCTTAACCCAAGGCTGAGCTCTGATACCAACTGTAGGAAAACACAGGGAAACACTAGAAGGGGGATTGAATAGTGTTTCTATAAAATTTTAACGTTTTTAGGAAACCTTTTTTGAAAACTGTTTTGTCTGGAAAATTTCAGATAACTTAGGTGTTATCTAAAGTTTGGTAGTTTTCCGAAGTAGTTTCAGACAACTCAAAATTAGTTTTCAGAAAACTGTTTTAGAATTCAAATTTTATAGCAATAGATTCAATTCCCTTCTTTTTAGCTTAAAAACTTAATTGAAAGAGTTAAGGGATGAGAGAACTTAGCCAAGTATTTATCCTGGTTCACTCACTACCACTGTGAGCTACATCCAGTCCCAGTGCCAAACCTTGCAGTTGGATTTTCCACTAATCTCAAAAGATTACAAGTATTATTTTCTATCAAGCCTCTTCAGGATCAACAACCCAAGTATTGTTTAACAACCAAGCCTCTCCAGGCTCAACACCCAAGTGTTTAAGAATAAAAGATTTTTAAGCTAGGGAATTACAACCAGTTCAGAGCTTAAACTAAGAATTGTACAAAGACCTAAGTATAACTCAGGATATGAAAGTTTTTGTACAAGAATGAAATTTATCAGAGTGTTTTACAACGTAAAACTTTGGCAGCGTATGGGCTCTTTTGTTCTTGATAGTTCTCTATCTTGCATGAGTCTTCATGAAGCTATTTATAGTAGCAAGTGAGAAGTCTGTTTGAAACAACCGTTTAGAGATAGCATTAAATGTTGTTAATCCCGTTGCGAGACATCTCCTGATAGCTTTTGACACATTACAAGGTCTCAGTATTGCGCTGACTCTGTTCTAACACACTGCAAATACTGCGTAGTAGGACTTTCCTTTCTTGTGCATGTAATTCAGACATTCTGAAAAGTCTTTGTTCTGCATGCCTTATATAGTAAGCTGAAAGCATGTTGCAGAAGGTGTTGAATAAGACTCGAGTCTTCAACAGAAATCTTCAGAGGGCTTCATTCTTCAGATGATTTCTGACTTCAGACGCCTTGCCACGTCAAATGGCTTCAGATAACTTGACACTTCAGTAGGCTTTACTTCTTTAGATAGTAGGCTACTTCAGATGGCTTCACTTCTTCATAGAGTTTGCCACGTCAGAATGCTTCGTGACTTAAGAAGGTCAACTTGCTGAAATCATAATATACGTTAAAAGCATAGGCATATTTGCATAAATGTCACTTAATCAAATTTGTTATTCATTAAAACTTGGAAAATGAAACTCAACTATTATTATTTTCTTAATAATCCTTTTGAGGCTCAACATCAGCCATTATGGAAAATTCCCTTGATTAATTAGTGCAACAATTAATTGATTGGTTAATGGTTATGATTAAATTCAATATTACCTTTTTTTACATAAAATTTAATATTACCTTTTGGTTCATAGTTTTCGTGTGATATGTACTGTGATACTCTATATTAAAGTGTTTAATTTTTCAATTTATCAACGAGGTTAGTTTAAGTGGTACATGCTTGATTCTTGTAGATGGAAAAAATTCCCGTTGCGAGAGCTAACCCCACCATGATAAGAATTTTCTCGGCTCTAACTTGATTACCTTCCTCAAACAAAAAAAAAGTGTTTTTTTAATTTTGTCTTTATCTTTTAATAATTATGTGGATATGATTTTCTCTTTTCCTAATTACTTAGAATAAATTAAGGTATAGTTAAATAATTATTATTATCTTAAATTTTTAAAATAATAGATACATTAAAATATTATTTTAATAAAACAACACTTATAAAAAGAATGAAGGTATATAATATTACATATTACAAAATACGTTGTATATATGTATAAAATTTGAAAATGATAGAAAGATCAGAAGAATACTTTGTAATTTACTTAGAAAATTAATAACCTTTCAAATATAAAAGGTTGCATTTTATTTTCAAGTGTCGGCTTTTGGGATGTGCTTATTGCTAGTTGATGAGGATAAAAGGTCATTTTTATCTGTTACCCACTTTTAAAATAATAGATACATATCTTAGAAGTTAGAATGACTTTCAGAGATATTCAGAAGACAGGGTTTGTACAAAACGGCCACAGATATTTTGTACCAGGAATGACTTATTTGGTTTTTTTATTATAAAATATCTAGTATTTTTTTTGGTATACGTATGTGTCTGCATTTTATCCTATATTATATATTATCAGGTGAATAGTTATTTACTCATAAATGTAAACAGATTGAAAATAAAAAAGGAAAGAAAATAAAAATCACAAATGGTCATTAAATTTTCAATTAATAAATAGGTTTTGTTATTTTTACACCAAATTCCCAAACCTCTTTTTGGAAAAAGAAAGAGAAATATATTCAGTATATTTTCTTTCTTTATTTTCTTTTCTAAATATGTAAGTGCTCGATATAGAAAATTGTAAGAAAGAACATTTGTGATTTTCAAAACCAGTAAATTTATAAGATTAAATTAAAGTAAAAGCAAGTAAACCTCAAATAAAAATGGATGACCATTAAACGTGTGGATCAGTTGGCAGGGTTGTTTTAGCTTGACTAGTAATTTTGAGTTTGAGCTTTAAGTATACAATTGCGTTAAATACTAGAAAGGAGAGCTTTGTCCTCCATAAATGTTCTACTCAGCTCAAGCAAAATTGTTTCCTGCAGAAAATACCTATAGTTTTCCAAAAAAACGAATGAACCGGATCTCGACTCAAAAGCTAGTTTCATAAATAATTAATGACTATTTAGTGTTCTACTATGCCAAAAAAGGCCTTAGAGGGCGCTCCCGTGCAACCATAGAGGGCGCTCCCGTGCGCACTAATAGAATCTGCTCTTGTTTGGTCAACAAAACGAGGACGCTCATGGAGCGCTCTGATAGAAGGGCAAAGAGGGCGCTCCCGTGCAGACTAATAGGGCGCACAGTGGAGCGCCCTCTATTTGTTATAACAAGGGCGCTCCTAGGAGTGCCCTCTTTGGTTTTTTTTTTCCATTTTTTAATTTTTAAAGTATAATAACCTGCATATTTATTTCAGTCTGATCCCAATGACTTAATCCTAAATCATGCATATTAATTCCTTAAAATTCAAACACTTAGTCATACTATGAACAACACTTAGTAAAAACACACATATCAACTTGAAACAATAATTCAAACTTGTCATAATATGAATAGTTTCCTATGCAAGATATAACTTAGTGGTGTAAGTATGAAGTACCTATACAACTATACATCAGTTGGTTTTGATCAATGATCTCCTTCATGTAACGCATTACGAAGAGCCCACAATCCGAGTCATTTTTTTGGACAGGAGACTACAAGTATAATGAATTTAAAAATAAGTGATGCTTATGCGCTTAGTAATGAAGAAACAAAATGTCCAGAAGAGATCAATATTACCTTAATGCGGTACCATGTGGGATCTGGTAAAATACTATGGAAGGAGGAACAATTTGTCTTGTCCGCGTCTATTATACAACAAACTTCCCACCAACTTATGTTGCATTGTGTTCGTGTCGAATAAAGTGGTGGTTTGCGGAGATATGAAAACATATCGATCAGTGCGAGAAGACGGGGCTAAGACTGAATGATATAGATAACTATACGAAAAAATATACAATGTCAATCCAAGCAAATAAAATGAGATAAACAACTTATGAGATGCTTTGGATAGAAATTACCTACAATAGACGTTCATAACAGTGCCATCCAACCACAACCCAAACAAAACCGAACGCAGAGAATTCTAATCAAGCCATTCAACCATTTCAGCCATACTTACAACGCCTGAAGCTATCGTACAATTAATCACGTCAGCTTCCTCTTGCATGTTTTCAGAATAGTAAGTTTATATAATTAACACAAGTATAATTAACACAAGTATTCAACTTTAGAGATAATTAGGGAAAATAAAAACATAACTGTATTATACTTAGATTTCCTAAAAAATTCATGCATTCAAAATGTCATCTATCTCTTCTTTTCTTGTTATTGCTTAATCCAACGTTTACTTAGATTTCCTCAAAATTCATGCATTCAAAATTCTCATGCCAATTCTAACTTAACAATCAGGAAAAGAACCAACACATTTAAGTGTTAAGGTTCAGAAACTTCTACCGAAAATCCGGCAGAGTTTCCCCTATAAACTGGACATTTCCAATTTTTAGAACTTCAGCTGAAACCCAGAAAATACCAGTGCAGTTTATAATATCCAAAGCACTAATACAATTCAATAACAATAGGCCTCCGTGGCCAAACCAAAGACTACAATATCTTGTATCAGAGTCTAATCTCAAATACATCTTTATATAAATATACATTATCAACTTGAAATAATTCCAACTTGTCATAATAATATATATTTATAAAACATTACTAAATGCATAATAAAGCACCACCAAACAAATTTATAAAACAATTTTATAGCTCAAACCAACAACAATACATTAACCAAAAGGGTTCAATAAAACCAATAATGTTCAATAATAATAATATGTTCATAGTGATCAGATAGCAAAACAGTAGGTGCAGATAGCAAAAAAAATTATAACCAGAATAAAAAAGGACAAAAATGGAGGTTTAGGGTTTCCTTACCCTAACGCTTGCGGCGGCCGAACTGTGTGTGTGGGGGAAGGGGACGAACAGTTGCGCCGGAGAAGAAGAAGACAGTTGCGCCGGAGAAGATAGCTCCCTCGACCGGAACCGCGCCGGAGAAGAAGAAGACAACACCTTCGAAGGTGGAAACCGCGCCGGAGAAGAGAACTAGAGCTTGCGCACGAACGGGAGAAGACGGGTGACGGAGAGGGCGGAGGAGCGGCCGTGGGAAGGCGGAGGAGCGCGACGGAGACAGCCGGAGGAGTTAGAGAGAGAGAGGGAAGAGCTTAGAGAGAGAGAGAGAGACGAACGGAATGCGCGCTGTACTGGCAACTGGTTTAATTAGATCTCCGGGAAAAGAGGGCGCTCCGGTGGAGCGCCCTCTATTCCTCATAATAAAAAAAAAATTAATCATGTAACAAGGGCGCTCCAGGGAGCGCCCTGTAATACAGGCAAATAGGGCGCTCCTTGGAGCGCCCTCTAATCTAGACAAATAAAAATTAATTAAATAAAAGAAAAAAGAAAAGAGGGCGCTCATAAGAGCGCCCTCTATTTCACAGAAATAAAAATTTTTGAAGAAAAATAACGAGGACGCTCCTGTGAGCGCCCTCTATTTTAGGGATATAAAAAAAATATTAAAAAAGAAAAATGAAAGGAGGGCGCTCCCAGGAGCGCCCTCTATTTCAGGGAAATAAAAAATTGCTGCTATACGAGGGCGCTCCTTGTGAGCGCCCTCTATTTCACCTTTACAGGGCGCTCCCGTCCAAATTTTGGAGCGCCCTCAATTTAAAACGATCATTGTTAACACAACCTAACACGGGAGCGCCCTAAAGACAGTGCTCTAATATCCCAAAATTGTTGTAGTGTTCTTTTTAGGTATTGAAATTGGTATCACTTATTCCAACAAAATATTTTCAATATACACGACCAAGTATCGAACCCTTATCAACATATTTTAGGGACCAAATTATATACCAATTGAATATTAATAATTACCTTTTAGGTTGATAATGTAAAAATGATTTAATATTTTTATTTAAATAATTTAAAATAATCAATATCAAATACTTCACGAATTAGGGTTTTTTGCGCGGATTGGATTGATTCGATTTTAAAATGAAAAATCATTAGATCCAACCATAGTAGTTTGATTTTAAATTTAAGAGTGTGTTTAGTAAGACATTTCGGTTAGATGAAAACTGAAATTAGTAGTTTTAACAATTTCATCAGTGTTTGATAAGGTTGCTTTTTTAGTTAGCTAATAGCTTTTCTTGAAAAGCTACTTGAGTTAACTTTTTTTAAAAAGCTCCAATTTTCAGCTACTATCTGAAATTTATTACAAAAGTCTTTCCAGTATGCTTACTTTCCGGGAAACTTCCCATAAGGTCACCCATCCCAGAATTGCTCCAGGCCAAGCACGCTTAACTATGAAGTTCTTATGTTATGGGTTTTCGAAAAGAAGAAACATCTTGTTGGTATAGTTCTCTACAACAATTTCCTTTTAAGTTATCCTCAACTGTACAGTTCCATACCTGCACAGCCTCTGGATCCCTCTCATTCGGGTGTGGCCTCGGTTCATCCATGTGTCCTTTTTTTCTTAGAAGCATGCCAGGAGCCGCTCATTGTTCGTGCCTCTTTGCACCGGCTTCCGGCTCTCACATCTACCACCCCACCGTCATTATTTAATAATTAATGATGTCCTTGTATGTTATCTTACCATTTACAACTAGTTTTATCAAACACTTTCAATCAAATCAGCTAGCTTTTCAGCTTTCGGCTAGCTTTTAACTTTCTGTTAGCTTTTTTGCTTTCATCTAGTTTTTTTTCAGCTTTTTAGCTAATTTTACCAAACACACTCTAAATCTGATCAAATCCAATTTAAAACAGTTTGGATTGTATTATTTTTTTGTGTTATTCTTTTATGAAATATACAATGAATATTAAAAATGCAATTTAAAATCTCAAATATCTTATCCCATAAATCATTTATTATAAACCCATGATTAACAATTTATTTTAAACAGCGTAAAAAACAATTTATTTTAAACTAAAATAAAATTTGCACAATACTATAAATAATATTTCTAAGTAATATATGACTTATTTATTTGTGTTTTGTTTTATTTTGTGATTTTATTAATGATATTTTATTTTATTTTTTCATTTTTATAAATTTTTATTTGAACTTATATTTATTAATATAAATACAAAATTATTTGAAAAGGAGAACTATAGAAATGAAAGCCAATTATAACTATTTGAAAATTGATATGCTTATAGAGATATTAAAATGATATTATGTAAATTAGATAAAAACAACAAATTAATATAGGTAATGTCATAACTATATACTTATATAAATATAATTATATGATTATTTTATAAATAAAATAATATATATACATGGTTTGGATTTGATTAGTTTTCCACCTAGGATTCGAAGATAGATCCAATATAATAAAAAAAATTTAATTTTTACAAGCTTTTATTTTTTTTAATTTTTATTTTGGTTTAATTTTTAATTTTTCAGTTTGATTTTTGTGATTTGATTTGAATTGATTATAAACGCCTCTACTATATATATATATAATCCTCCTAGGACATTCTTGGGGAATATTCTTATCATGAATAATAATTTTTTATGAATACGTATTCATTTAACATAATTAAATAAAATTAGGATAACATACAAATAGTATTAATCATTACTATTCATATTAGAGTTATTATTATAATTAAATAATTAAACACACTATTTAAATCTTCGTGGCTACCCATACTCCTTTCTCACACGCACACATGCATTAGCAATAACCAAACCATCCACCGAGACACCATCATCATATATCATCCTTTCTTTCCTTCGATTTCACAACAACAAAGAAGAGGTAATTAAGAAACCATGGTAGAGGATAGGAAAGTTGGTGTGGCAATGGACTACTCCAAGAGCAGCAAGAATGCTCTCAAATGGGCCATTGAAAACATGGCTGATAAAGGTGACACCTTTTATATCATCCATGTCAACCCCAACTCTAACCCGGCATTGTCAAAATCTGGTTCTCGTGAGTGCTTTTTTATCCACCTCATGTGTTCTTCTTGTTAAGACACCTCATCCCCTGTTCTTCTCTGTTTTCATCTTATTTGATTTGCTTCTCTTTGCAGCTTTTATTCCTTTGGCGGAGTTAAAAGAGCCAGAGTGTATGATCACCTATGGTGTGCAACCTGATGCTGAGGTTCTTGATATGCTTGACACTGCTGCCACACATAAAGAGGTTTCTGATTTTCATTTCTTTTCTCTGTTTCTCTCTGTTTCTTACTTCATATTGTTTAGAGTCTAGAAAGTATAGACATGGACCCTTTGGTTGCCATGTTTTCTTGGAGATTGTGAGCCAGAAATGTTTTTTTGTAGGTGAATGTTGTTGCAAAATTGTACTGGGGTGATGCAAGACAGAAACTGATGGATTCTATTGAAGATCTGAAGCTGGACACTATTGTTATGGGAAGCAGAGGCCGTAGCGCAATCCAAAGGTGCTTATTATTTTTTTTGATCTCATTGTTTACTTTTCTTTGTCAATTATGTCACATAGGGAGGGCCAATTATTGATCTTTTGGAATTTATTTTAAAAAATATGGTTTTATTTATGTTTGGGCAACATATATAAAACTAGCTATATGAGATTATTTATTCATAATAACAATTCATACAACACACTTTTATTTCTTTATCCCTTTTTATCATATCATTCATTTACATCTCACACTTCTGACTCTTTTATCACTATTTCTCTTAGTTGTATGACATTTTGGGCTATATAATCCTTTGTCCATGCTTCGCACGAGTTTGTGCCTATTTATTTTAATTTTTTAACACTGTGGAATCAATTCTACATAATTAATTTTAAATTATTTTCATTTAACGTGCTTTGTAAAACACGCATCACTCATTTTTAACCATTAATTTCAGAATCAATTATACTCACCTATTAATCAAACGGACACTAAATAATCAAGAAAAAATTAGTTTTTTAAACAGTATTTTAACATTTTATATAATTTAATACATATTATGGTTGTAATATAAAATAAAAGAAAGTAGTTTATTGTATTTATATGTAATAGTGTGAAGGAATAAGATCAATTGACACCAAATGTTAAATTTGTAGAGTTACATCACTTAATTTTTTTTATAAAATGAGAATTAATATATCCAACCGTTGAATTGAAAGTTCCTATAAAGTAAATTAAATTTATAAAATTTCATAAAAATAAAATATGAATTGATACTTTATCAAATTAATTTATTTTAACATATAATATGTTTTTAAAATATAAAGAAAAGTCACATATCACACCTGTTGAACAAAATAACTTCTTGTTACCATATATATATTTTGTGATTTTGGTATCATGGATATGGATGTTTGTATGATGGTGTTATGTTCACAACACAGGGCACTACTGGGAAGTGTTAGCAACTTTCTGATGATACATGCTACATGCCCAGTGGCAATTATCAGGGATTCAAGCCGCAGAAAGTAGATGATATATCTACTAGGGAGCCTTTATATTTTTAGTTATCTTTTTCTTGCATTGTACGTGGGTTATGCTGCTTAATATGTAGTTTTTTTTTCTTCACCGAAAAAACTATATATCTGTAATGTGGCTTGAAAGTTAAGAGTTGAGATCATAATTTATAATTGAGTTACTAATCTAGATTTCAACTCTTGATTTAGGAAGGAATAATATAATATAATTTGAGTGTTACCTTACAGCCTAAAAATTAATTCTATTAATGGCCTTTTAATCCTTCTTGTTACCAAAAAATTATCTTTTTAATATTCTCTTTCTTTTACTTTGACCGATTATCCTAAAAAATAAGTAAGAATAGCTTCTTATTATAATCATATTTCTGATTATTTTAGATGAGTTTAATATATATATATATATATATATATATATATTATTAGTGTAAAAATCTTTTACACGGATATCTAATGATGTGTTATCACATTATTTATTGAATTTAATAATACATGAGATGTCATATCAATTAAATTATGTGACAACATATCATTAGATGTCTGTGTAAAACATTTTTACACTGACAATTTATATCAATTAAATCCTTTTTAGATTCTGATTATTTCTAAAATATGAACAAGCACACTAATCTAAAAATGATTATTTAAAAAAAGTGATTATTTCTCAAAATATTATGAAACAAAACACTCTAAGTGGTTAAATCAATTTGATAAATGTTAACAAGTGAAGAATACATTTTTTAAATTACTACTGTATTAAATGTTATATTTTTTTATAAAAAATATATTCATTTTTTATTGCTTAATCAGTATCCTAGAAAATTAGTTAACAAGATTTAATCAATTTTAACTATAATTAAAAGGATGTTTGCTAATTAGTGCACACTGATTAAAGAACTGCAAAATAATGTGTGCTAAATGACCTAGAAGGTAAAAGTTCATTTGAAACATTAAGGCTGTGTTTGGATGAAGTAATTGAGAATTCCAGAGAATTTAAATTTCTAGGAATTTCAATTACATCAATTGAAATTCCTTCATTTTGAAATTTTGTTGTTTGGATGAAGAAATTAAATTGCTTCATTTTTTAAATTCTCTGTTTGAATGAAGAAATTAAATTCCCCTATCTTCAAAATTCTTTGTTTTCATTATTTTAAATTAAATTAAATTAAATTATTTTAAATAAATAACATAATAATAGAATTTATATAATTTAAAATAATGATTTATAATAGAATTAAAAAATTATTCTTTTTATAAAATTAATTTTTATAATTTTTTATATATATATAAGTAAATGAAAAAAATAATTATATTATTTAAAAATAATATTTTTCCCACTTTTAAAAATATAAAAAATTTGATAATTTTCATATATAAAAAATTTGTAATAACTAATATATTAAAATCATGAAAATTAGGCAAGTCTTTTTTATTCAAGCATAATGTTAACAAGAAATTTGAACTTTCTAGAGAGAAGTCAACAATATCTCTAAAAAGTATACTCATTTCTTTATTCTTCAACTAGTCTTTTGAATTTACAATTAAGCCATAGTAGCATATACGTAAACAAATGGTGGAATTCGAATACAATGACTTTATACAAGTAACCATACAATTGAAGTCAACACCTAAGTACAAAAATTAGAACATAGTCAACTAATGTTACAAAATTAGATCTTTTCCATTTGCTCATTCTTCAATCAACTAAGTGATGACTTGGCTCCATCATTCAACTAATGCCATGGGGTACTGCGTAAGAAAACTCAGGTATTAAAAAGCTACTATAATATATATATATATATATATATATATATATATATATATCCCAATCATCACATCTTTGAAATTTAACAATCCAAAAACTATGAACACTACTTGAGCAATAGATTTTGAATAAAAATGAATACTGGTAGTTTTTAATATCACTTGAAGTTACCCAAATTGTCAAGTCAATCCAACAGGGACATGGAGAATTGAGGACACAAATATCTCAAAATATTCTACCGCATATTTTCTACAAGAAACATATTTTCTGCAAGTTATAGGCATTGATGCAAAAGTATAACTAAGAACCACCACTCATAGTATTAAATCAATCACATCTATCCTGGATGCTTTTGCTTGGATTTGAGGTGCACCAAAAATAAACCAACAGTGATAAATTGAAGGAACACTAATTCCTACACCAATGCAGCAGACCAAGAACTATCAAGACCAAGAAATTATGCAGAACTATCAAGTACAATTTTTTTTTTGTCAAAACTATCAAGTACAATTTAAATAATGCAGAACTATCAAGTTGTTTTTTCAAGGACCACAACTTATGCAAACCAACCACAACTTATGTAATTACTTATTATCTTAAAAAGAATGCTTTCCAACATGCACAATACCAATTAATTATTGAAATTCACGACTATCAACTCAAATTGATCCATGGAAAAACATCAAATCAGTTTTAAAAACACAACCAATAGACAACATAGAAGAAAGCATAATAATGTATAAAAATTCTAGCATTACATAAATACCATTCATATTCCAAAACAGAAACCTTGTTATGCTTTATACCTCGGAAAACTAATGCTTGAATGTTATTTATTGGACCTGAAATTGATCTTCTGCTACAGGAAATGAACAACAACTGCAATAAGCAATAAGTCAAAAGTATAAATACAAAGCAATATAAGGGGATACACAGCAAAACCAACAATATAAGGCCAACATAGAACTGGAATAACACCATGCAAACATAATCTAAAAACATAATTATAGAACTAGAATAACACCATGCAAACAGAATTATGCTACTAGACTAGCTGCAAAAAATATATAACTAGAGTTACCTCTAACTTGGCCTCAAGATATGAAAGCCAAGAGAAAATCCTTCTTCTCATCTAATGGAAGAGCTCTTAGAATTGCAAATTTATTTGGATTTTCTGTCATCAAGAGTTTAGATTCTTGAAACTGAAATTATTCATGAAGTGTTAAGAGCTATTGATAATTTGATATCCATCTAGCTGATGCGCTGTATAACCTACTTTCTAAGGAAAGAGGCTTCTAAATTTTCTATGATATAGTTTCCCTCTCTGTGTTGGAGAGGAGGGGATATACTTTTGAAATTCATAACTCAAATATGTCCTGCATATTCAGTATCATTTTTTTATTATATATTACTTGTATTAATGCATAACTTGTAGATTAAATCACATGCTTATCTTAATAAATGACTTTTAGTAATATCGTACTCTGTTAATTTCAAATTGGATAGTCAAGAAACAATGCAAGAGACTGAAAGCACTCGATAGTCGAGGAGCTGAATCTAGTAAAATTGATGCTACTGAGGCATCAATAAGAAAGTTACTAACAAAAATCAACATTTGCATCAGAACTATTGAAACTATCATATATAACATTGTTATGCCTTAAAACCAGTATTTATACTACTGTCATAGTTTCATTCATAGCTCCAATTACATTCATATATAATCAGTGTAGATTAGTTCAGAAATTAAGCAGAAAGTGCGAAATAGATCCAGAACCAAAAAGATGAAAAACATTTGAGCGGAAATTGCAAAATATTAATTCACAAACCTGAAATTGCGCAAAGGTGTGTAAGAAGATGAAGATGTAGATCCAACTACCAAATATTTAAGCAGAAATCCTGAACAGAGAGTAAAAATCTCAACAAAAAATCCATGGAGGAAGAGATTCGAGATCACGATAATGAAATTTACACTGTTGTGGATCGAGAATAAGAGAGAAGAGAGCCTTGCAGTGTAGATCGAGGCGAGGGAGCTTCAAAGAGAAAAAGATTATCTGAGATCTTCACAGAGAAAGAACGAGTCGTGGAAGCTCGAGTTCTTCGTCCAGAGAGAAAGAGCGAGTCGCAGAGGAGAGGAGAATTTTCAGAATTCTAAGTTTTAGGTGGGAATTTTAATTTCCTTATTTTGGGTAGTAAAAATACCCGCTAAAAATTCAGGGAAATTTTAAAATCTCACTTAATAAATACTCAAACAATGAATTTTGATAAAATAATTTTAAATTCCTTAAAAAATTACATTCCCCCAAAAAAATTCCTCATCCAAACACAGGGTAAGGGTTTTAAAAAAAGAAACAAGTGAAAAAAAAATGACTAGAAATTCAACTATTAGAAACTCAAGAATTACAAAGAGATTTGAATTTAATGAGAAGGAAACAACTCAAAAGACTATGATTGGGGACTAAACCACATGACAAAGCATGACGGTTCTCCATTAGAGTAGTGAGGATGTGTGTCGACATAGTGGTTGAATCATGTGGTTGATTTAGAGCTTGTAATTCGGGTTACTCGACTCGATGTGGGTAGTGGGCTTTATCGGTTTGGGCTAAAAAGTCTAAAAGTTATTCGGTCTTTTAAAATAAGCGTTTGAGCCCTATATTTTTTGGGATTTTTGGGGCAGCCTGGTTTTTTTAGATTTTGCAAGCTACAGGCTACCCAACCATTTTGGTGGGTTTTTGCGGATAACGGACTTTATCGGACTAGGTTAAAAATCTTAGAAGTTATTCAGGCTTCTAAAATAAGTGCTCAAACATTACATTTTTGCGAGCGTTTGCAGGCCGACCCAGTCGGGCTAGCCCATTTTGTTGGCTCTTGATAGAAAGAGTGGCGCTCTAGGGATTTTGGACTGAAGTGAGAAGACGTAGTGGAAATAGGGATGGCAAAGTAGGCTGGGTATGGCAAGCCAGCCGTCTCACCCGCAAAAAATGGCGGGGTGGGTTAGGTCCCTCTAGCCCACCATCTCACTTAACCCGCCTATCCTCAACCCAACTTGCTCATCGAACCTGCGACCTGTCAGATACAAGACCATGTTTTGCTCGACTCGACCAACCCCTTGGGGATTATATTATTATTATTATTTGTATTTAGTATTTAATTATAAGTATTTCATGAAAATGGAGAAAAATTTTCTATATAACCAAAAAAATCTAAATGATTTTTTATTACAATTTAAATCCATTATATATTATCTTTACATTTTGATTTTTTATTTTTAAATGGGCCAGCTCGCCAACCCACCATAAAATAGGGTGGATTGCTTCTTGGTCTACTCTGCTTGGCGGTCCAATCCACCCCGCCCCGATTTTTGGCGGGCTAGGGGTGGTTGTTCCACTTTGCCAGGTGGAAAAGGGGGTCTCCAACCATGTAGCTTATTAACAGATCTGGACACGTAAGTAATGAGCAACTATTGATGGCTTGACTTCATGTGATGACTATTTAGGAAGTTTTTTATACAATGGTCCAAGTGTGAGTACAACCGACAAAATGGGCTAGCCTGAAAGACCCGCAAAATCCAGCAAAATTGTAGGGCTTGAACACTTATTTTAGAAGTTCAAATAACTCTTGGACTTTTTAGTCCAGCCCGATAAAGCCCACTATTAGCAAAACTCGTAAAAAAGGTCAGGTAGCCCGCAAAACCCGCAAAAAAATTGGGCTACCTTAAAAAAGCCCACAAAAATGTAGGGTTCAAGCACTTATTTTTGAAGCCTGAATAACTCCCTAGAATTTTAACCCAACCCGATTAAGGCCGCTACCCACATCAGGTCGGGTCAGGTAACCCGAATTGTCATCTCTAAGTGTGAGGATTGGAGGTAGCTCATGATTATATATGAAGTTTGAGAATGAGAGAAGAGGAAGGCAACTTCAATAGCTGCACATATGGTTTCCATCATTTTAAAATTTTCCTTATAAATTATTACATTACAAAATGAAAAAAATAAAAAGGGTCAACTTGGATCAATTTTTTTGGGTTACGGATTAATTGAGCTCAGTAATTTTAATCCACGAAAAATATGGGCTTATTCTTTTCCAACTCAACTTACTGATGAACTAGGTTGATTAGGTTAGCTTACGAGTTCCAGCCCATATATATTGAAATTTCTATCCTATACGAGTTCAAAGGTTTTGTAGTTCACAATCTACCAAATAAAGAAAAGTAAAATTGATACTTTCTTTATGAGATCGATCATTATCATTGCCAACAATGTTCTACTTCAATCTCATTGATAACTGACAATAATTCTGAGGTTAGGTCGATGATTTTGACTATGGTTCTTGATTTGTGTGTCCATTCTCTTCTTTATAAATTATTAACAATCGTTACTAGCTCCTTTTGGGGTCTTTGAAGGCCAGTTACATGTTTTTTCTGTAGAAACATAGGGAAACACTAGAAGGGGGTTGAATAGTGTTTCTTAATATTTTTGAAAGCTTTTTCAAAACAACAAGTATAAAACTGTTTCAGACAGATTTTTGAGGGTTGTCTGAAGTTTTTAAGACAACTTCTGAAAATGTATTTTAAAAGATTTCTTAGCTTTTAAAATATTTAGAATTGCTTTTCAACACCCTTAAATTAGTATAAACGAATTGACAAGAGTTAAGGGATAGAAAACTTAGCCAAGGAATTTATCCTGGTTCACTCACTACCACTGTGAGCTACGTCAAGTCCCAATGCCAACTAGCACTTGGATTTTCTCTTAATCTTTCACAAAGATTACAAGTATTCTTTTACAGCCAAGCCTCTTCAGGCTCTACAACCAAGTATTCTTTACAGCCAAGCCTCTTCAGGCTCTATAACCAAGTATTCTTTACAGGCAAGCCTCTCCAGGCTCTTACAGACAAGTATTCTTTAGACACCAAGCCTCTCCCGGCTCTAGAACAATTTTACAGAGAAAGATAAGTTTAAGCTTTTAAACTAAACCAGTTTTTAAGCTCAAACAAATACAATGTACAAAGATAACTGAGGTATACTCAGGATATACAAATGTGTGTACAAAGAATATTATCAGAGAGTTTTTACAGAGTAAAAACTGGCAGCGATTTGTTTCTCTTTGATTTTCTTGAATATGAAATCCTTCTCTTCTTTACTTGCTCACTTTCTCTTTTTTCTGATGGTCTTCATGAGGGGTATTTATACCCAGACTTCAGTCCGTTGAAAAACCACCGTTTGAGATAGCATTAAATGCTATTTAATCCGTTGTGAGACATGCTTCTGAGAGTCCTGACCTTTCTGACACAGTACAAGGTTGCACCTGCCAAAAAGCTGCTTCAAATGCTGCTGCAGAGGCTGCGTTGCAGGAATTTCCCCAGTGGTGTATGAATTTCAAAAACACCAGTGATGACACTCTACTAGAAGCTTGGACCTGCAAGACCTACATTGGAGGATATGCACCAACTACAAGCCTGAGCTTCAAGCAAGGAAAAGTTGGAGAAATTAGTGTCCTACAAATAAAGGGTCACTACCCTACAAAATAAAGGTCACTACCCTACAGAAGGACACCTTGACCTTGGATAGGACCCTTGTTCTATGGACCACCCTTAATTAGGACTGTCTTATATTTTCTTTTTATTGATTGTAATTTTCTTTTAATTCCTCCTACTTGGGAGCTATTTTTAGTGGGTTTATTGGTTAGTGGGTTGCCTTTCTATAAGGCTTAGGAGGTCATGGGTTCTATTCTCACATAGGATAGAAATTTGACTCATCTTGTATTTTCCTACATGAGTGGGCGCCATTTTGAGAGGTTTATTGGCTTAAGACTTAGCTTAGCCATAAACCTTGGGGGTCATAGGTTCAAAACCCACTTAGGAGTGTTTTCACTCATCTTTTATTTTTCTCCTATTTTGGGCTCCTACAAAACCACCCCCTTCCCCCTCCTCTCCTATAAATAGGAGCCTTCTCTCCATGTATTCATAACTTTGATGAATAGTAAAGGCATTATGCCAAATTTTCTCCTCTTTGTGAGTTGAGTGAGGCTTGGTGGTTGTTGCTTAAACCATGGTGAGACTTATCTAATTCTCCTGAATTAGTGGCGTCTGGCATTGGACTAATCTGCTGCAGGAGGATTCTTGCTTCAGTGGCGTCCCTCCCATTTCTTCCTCTCCACTTTTTCTTTCATTTTCCCTCATTTTCTTGTGCTTTCTCACGCATTTATAGCTACTGCCCAGCACCTATAAATCATGATTTTATTGCTATTTTGTGGTTCTAATTGGTTTGTTTTGCTCAATTCTAGATCCTGTGCAATTCCTGTCATCATTTGGTATCAAGAGCTTGTTGAATTTGAGCAAATTGGGAGCATTTTGGGGCTGTTCTTGCCGCAGGTACTGCACCTCATATGTGCAGAATTTTCATCAATTTAGTGTAATTCAATCCCTCTTTTCAATTGTAATTTGGACTTGGACTGTTTCCCGGGCCCAAGGTGCCTTTCTGCTACTATTTGCACTTGTCTGCTTGATTGAATTGGGTGATTATCTTGCTAGTTGGGGGCTGTTTTGGGCCGCTAATTCCCACCCCCTAGGTGTTTGTTTAAATGCCTCTTAATTGCTCATACTTGTTCTTGAGTGATTTCTACATATAATTGCTATAAACTGCTTGTTTGTTGGTGAAGTGTGGTAAGAGGAGGCATTGTTGTCTTCATTTTTCCAAAGATCGTTCACCTACATTTTCTCCCTTCACCATTAATTGTTCATCCCCCATATTCATCTCTTTACTTTCCGCTTTTAATTTCCGCCATTTAATTTCCGCTTCTCCCATCCCTTTAATTTCAGCTCTCCCCTTTACATTCTGCTATTTACTTTTCAGTTCTCCCCATCCTTTTAATTTCCGCTTTCCCCTTTACTTTCAGTCATTTATTTTTCAGTCCTCCCCATCCTTTTACTTTCTGCCATCCCCTTTACTTTCTGCCATTTACATTTATGTCCTCCCCATCCTTTTAATTTCAGTTTCCTCCTTTAATTTCTTGCCATTTATTTTGCGCAAATTTCCTTTCTTTATTTTGCCATTTATGCGCATTTTTTGGCTCATGTTTTGTTCATATTCCACTCTTGTTATGTCTGTTCGATTGGCATTCTGATTGCAAATTTGGATTGACTGCTATCTCTACCTAGAACTTTCTCTGTTTGATTGTGCAAAACGCTCACCTATAGGATCTTTTTTGGAAGAAGATCAACAAATCCTAATTGTTGATTTTCCTTAAAATTTAATTCCAAACTTAAAATTGAACCGAGCGCGTTTCTGTGACCACACTGGTCTTGTATAATCAACAAGGAAGTGCTAAGCAATTTTTTTTGGCCATTTTTGAAATCAAGTTGCCATCACGTTTTTATAGTTTTTAGAAATCAGTTTATTCATTATTTTTGCTTTTCTGGGCCACTTGGACCAGTTTACTGTCAGAAAATTCCAAAAATATTACAGTAGGTTCAGTATATTTTTTCTTTTCATTGTGTACAAATTTCTGTAATTTTCTGTTGGGGAAAAAGCTAAAAAAAGAAAGAAAAGGAAAGAAAAATATAAAAAGTACGTACGTGCCAAAAATAGAAAAAGAGGTGTAAAAAGCAAAAAAGGGTGCAAAAGAAGAAAAAGACAAAAGACACTCAAAAAGAGTTAAAAATTCAAAAAAAAAATCAGAAAAATAGAAAAACAAAAACAAAGAGATATCCCAACAATACAGTAACATTTTTACTGTAATTTTCTGTTTCATTTCCCTGTATACTGTAATTGAGTTGTATTTGCTGTTTTTCTTTAAAACGACAATTTTGGCAACTCTTTTTCAAAAATCACCAAAAACAATTCTCTTTGCAATTTTATCCGTCATGTCTTGTTTGCTGTCTGCTCTTGTGTATAAGCTTGTTTGAGTGCCAGCTTTTCTTGTTTGTCATATCAACTCTTTTGTTTTGTCTTAGGATTTTTCTATTCTCTTCCGGTCGATCTTTTCTTTGTTAGTGCGCTTCTATTTTTTGTAAGGGTTAAGACTTAGACTCAATCTGGTCTTTGCAACTTCAATCAACCTCCAACCGAGTAGAAGAGGCTAGAGAGTCTCGTTATAGAAAAAGCCAAAAAGAGTGACATACACGAGTGTTAACATTCCTTTGAGTGTAAACACTTAGTTGAGTGGAAAGGTCCTTAAAAGTTTTAACATAAAATCAATTAGGAGAATGGAAGGAAGGAGGCAAGGGGAAAGGGCAACCATGTTGTTTAGGAAAGCCTTAGAAACGCCTTTGGGTGAAGAAGAGAGCCAAAGAGAGAACCTATTCCACACTAGGTGCCATATTGAAGATAGGGTTTGTTTAGTGATCATAGATGGAGGAAGTAGTAGCAACTTAGCTAGCCTTAGGTTAGTTAACAAACTAAACTTACCTACTACCCCACATCCAGAACCTTATACACTTCAATGAGTGAGTGATGAGGAAGAATTTATGGTGGATAGGCAAGTAAGCTTAAGGTTCAAAATTGGGGATTACCAAGATGAAATGACCTTTGATGTTGTACCCTTAGAAGCCTCTCATATCCTTTTAGGAAGACCATGGCAATATGAGAGAAGGGTAAAATATGATGGGTTTGCCAATACCTATAGGTTCCGCCACCAAGGAATAAAATTTACACTCATGCCTATGACCTCAAAGGAAATAAAAGAAGATCAAACCACACTTAAGAGGTTAATAGAACAAGAGAAAAGAGAACAAATAGAAAAAGAGAAAGAAGAAAAACTTAAAAGAGAAAGTGAGGAAAAAGAATTAATAGTGCAAGAAGAGAAAGTATGTTTATCTTGTGATCATTTGAATACTAACTCTTCTAGTGAAAGCATGAATAGGTTGATGGAAAATACTTCTAGTGTTGCAAAGAGTACAATTCAAGTTGTTGAAAGGGAGTTTCCTAAACTTACTTTCTTTATGCATGAAACGCCTCTCTCTATGCACAATTTTATGCCACAAAGCATTACATGTTTGAAAGAAATAAACAATTTTGATAATGCTTTGAAACCTATTGCATGTTTAGAAAAATCAACTAAGTTTAAGAGTACCATAAAACTTTCTAGAGATGCATGTTTAGTCAATTCCTTTGATCAGTTAAGATTGCATGATAGGAATGATAACAAAGTTGGATTGAATATGCATGCACCTTTGGTTTGTGTTTATAAATTGAATACATATTTTGGGCCTAAAATAATTGTTTCATATAAATATGTGTATTATGCTCTTGAACTAGTTAGTGAAAAGAATAAAAATTTTGATGAAGCTGTCACATATGGGAAAACTTGTTTGACATCTAATTCATATGATGATATGCTTCTTGATATGCACACTCAATGTGATTCTTTTTTTATTTCACCTTACATGAACACATTTGATAATATGCAAAAGGTATCATCTTACTTGAGTGAGTGTTTTAGCATGAATATGGCTCTTGAGCAAACGTGCATGAATGCTTCATGGCACAAACACATGCACTATAATTTTAACAATCATACTCAAGATGTGTCTCATATGTTCAATGAGCATGATGTGATCTCACTTCCAAGAATTAGGACATTCATGCCACATAGTTTTAATTATGCATTCATTTGGCAATATATTGTGGATTATTTTGTTGGTTTGGAACATGCATATCACTTGCTTAAATTTCGTTTTAACCAACTAACCCCTTTACTTGAAAAGAAGGGCTTCAAAAGATTAGTCTTTGATCCAGGATCTAAATCCATAGAGTACATGGACAAGATGGTTCAATCTCCATTGAGGGAGTTTTCTAACCCTTTTCTCAAATACCTCTTGTTCATATCATATGTTTTTCTTTTGCTAATCTTTATGATCCCCAAGTATTTTTGTTATGAGCCTTCACTTTGCTTGCTTTGGAATAATACTTATGGGTCTTCTTCTTGTTGTCTAGGCTCAAGGAAGATGTTCAACTTGTGGATCTCTGACTCTACTCTCCAAAAGCGAAGGGAAGCATCTTCTTACTTCCTATATTTTGTCATCCAACTCCTTCTTCTACCCAGTTCATTATTTTTACTGCTCCTTTCTGAATTTTCAGATTTGAGGTCAAATCCTTTTTCAAGGGGGAGGGAATGATGACACTCTGCTAGAAGCTTGGACCTGCAAGACCTACAATGGAGGATATGCACCAACTACAAGCTTGAGCTTCAAGCAAGGAAAAGTTGGAGAAATTAGTGTCCTACAAATAAAGGGCCACTACCCTACAAAATAAAGGTCACTACCCTACAGAAGGACACCTTGACCTTGGATAGGACCCTTGTCCTATGGACCACCCTTAATTAGGACTCTCTTATATTTTCTTTTTATTGATTGTAATTTTCTTTTAATTCCTCCTACTTGGGAGCTATTTTTAGTGGGTTTATTGGTTAGTAGGTTGCCTTGCTATAAGGCTTAGGAGGTCATGGGTTCTATTCCCACATAGGATAGAAATTTGACTCATCTTGTATTTTCCTACATGAGTGTGCGCCATTTTGAGAGGTTTATTGGCTTAAGACTTAGCTTAGCCATAAACCTTGGGGGTCATGGGTTCAGAACCAACTTAGGAGTGTTTTCACTCATCTTTTATTTTTCTCCTATTTTGGGCTCCTAAAAATCCGCCCCCTTCCCCCTCCTCTCCTATAAATAGGAGCATTCTCTCCATGTATTCATAACTTTGATGAATAGTAAAGGAATTATGCCAAATTTTCTCCTCTTTGTGAGTTGAGTGAGGCTTGGTGGTTGTTGCTTAAACCATGGTGAGACTTATCTAATTCTCCTGAATTAGTGGCGTCTGGCATTGAACTTATCTGCTGCATGAGGATTCTTGCTTCAGTGGCGTCCCTCCCATTTCTTCCTCTCCACTTTTTCTTTCATTTTCCCTCATTTTCTTGTGCTTTCTCACGCATTTATAGCTGCTGCCCAGCACCTATAAATCGTGATTTTATTGCTATTTTGTGGTTCTAATTGGTTGGTTTTGCTCAATTCTAGATCCTGTGCAATTCCTGTCATCAACCAGGAAGACCTCTGTGTTCCTTGCCATAAATATGCTTGAAAAGGTACGTGCAGCAGAGACTCAGAAAACGTCTTCACAAAACTTCAGCAAAGGTGCCACGTCATTATTGAGACTTCAGACAGCTTCAACACTTCAGACGGGTTGGGCACTTCAGACGGCTTCAACACTTCAGACGGGTTGAACCTTCAGAAGGCTTGATCCCTCAGACAGGTTGAAATACTTCAAAGTCTTTTTGTAGGATGATGGTGGCTTGCTGAAATCATAGATAAATCATTAAAAACAAATGTGTGTCTATGATAAATTATTTTAACCCAAATTTGTTAGTTATTAAAACTTGGGAATTATATTGTCTTAAAACATCATAATTTACTTATGATATTTTTGAGACTCAACATTTTCTTCATCAAATATCACATCTCGATTGATAATATTTTTCTTTGTAATTGAATTGTAAAGTTTACAGACCTTGAAGTTCACAATAAATCCAATGCAAAACATTTTTTTATCGATATTGCCAACCTTCTTCTTAAGTTGGTCTATTATATAGGTAAATGTAATATTCCTAAAAACATTGAGGTGCCTAACTTTGATGGTCTTCTTCTTCTCTAGCTCCTTCATGTGCTTTATCACAAACACTATTAATAAAAATATGCATAACAATAGTATGTACTTTTGTTCAAAATACCTTATTTAGGTGTTTAGCTTTCAATATACATCACACCATATGTATGATTGTCATTTTTTTCTTGATAGCTTTTCCATTCTATTGAGGAGTGTATTTGGTTATTAGTTAATGTTGGATTCCATGATGCTATCAGAGGGGCAAGCAGCCAATGGTGATGCTGCTACAGCATCAGCAACAACAATCCTATCCTCATGAGCCTTTCCTTCTTTGTCTGAAGTAGGCTTAAGAGGCCTTGCAATTTCAGACCCCTGACCCACAATTTCAGACGACTTTTGCAAAGCCTTCTGAATAGGTTCAGTTGTCTTAGAGTGCAAGTTAGGGTTTGCTGTAGACACTTTTGCTGCACTTCTTACTGGTAACTTCTGCTGCTTTGGTTGAGGGGAGGGCTTGGAGCCTTTGAACTCCTCTTTTCTGATGTCTCTCTGCAGCTCTCTTTCCAGTAACTCAATTGTGCTATTCCTCCTGGATGCTTTTGCCATCAGTACACTTTCCTTCAAAGTAGGAGATGGGGGGCCTTGGAACTAGAGCATTCTTCAGATTCATGCTCTTAATGTTTGATTCTCCAAAGAAGACAGGACCCTTGTGATCAAATCTTCTTTCCAGAGGTACTTTGAAATGAAGAAGTACCTTGGTGATAAGCAGATTGTGAGGAAGGTTTGCACCTGAGTCTCTAATCTTCTTCTGCATATGAAACAACAGAATCCTTGGTAGATTTGCCTTCTTTTTCAGCACAAGGTGGATTAAGCAGAACCTTTCCAACTCAGAAACATGGTTCCTGCTTCCACTCTTAGGGATTATGGAACACCCTAAAATGGAGTTTAGAACCCTCACTTTGTCCAGCAAATATTTGGAATCAGAACTCTGGGGTTCTTCAGATCCATACAGCAATCTTGTATACATTTTCTGACCACCATTCTTCAGCTCCCATCCAGGGTAGAAGATTTCTCCTTCAGCCTTCACTTTTGTGATGTTAGAGAGGATCTCCACATCAACAAAAACAGGGACACCAAGCACAGATGACCTGATGCTCTCGTATTCACCTTTGGAGTTGGGAATACCTCTTGCTGAAGCCCAGAAATCCACTATGCTTTGTTCGTGCCATGAGCAGTAGATGCTCTCAAAGAAAGGAGTCCAGCCAGCAGCCTCAAACTCTTCAGTTAAATCCATACCAGATTCCTGAGATCCTCAAGGTCAATACCCTTTGACCTGACCACATTGCCTCCTGAGCTAGACTTCTTAGGTGCCATTGGAAGTTGCAGAGAACAGCTTTGAAGAAAAACCGGTTGCAAGAGAGATGAAGAAGTTCAAACAATAGCTGAGAGAAAGTGTAAGGCTTCTCCAACACACTAACTCCTGCATTTATAGACACCCACGATGCAATGATGGCATGTACTGGCTGCGCAGACATTGGGTAACGTGCGAAGTGGAAGAGACAAAATAAATGTAATTCAACCGTCTCAGATAGCCACGTCATCAAGTTATTTTAGACAAGTGAGAAATTTCAGACACACATAAAATTTCAGATACCCTAAAATTTTAGACATGTCACAATTTCAGACACCCTGAGATTTCAGATGCTCTTTTCAGACAACATACATAATCAATTAGAAAATGCATGTATGTTCAAGTTATTGCATATGAACTTAAATCTATCTTCAGCCAGGGGTTTTGTAAATATATCTGCCCATTGATGCTCTATTTCAATGAACTTTATATCAAAAACACCTTTCTGAACATAGTCTCTAATGAAATGATGCTTGATTTCTATATGTTTAGCCCTAGAATGTTGGATAGGATTCTTAGACAAATTAATGGCACTTGTATTATCACACAACACAGGTATAACAGATATAGGAATGTTAAAATCCTCAAGCTGATACTTCACCCATAGAAGTTGTGAACAACAACTGGCTGCTGAGATGTATTCTGCTTCTGTTGTTGATAATGCAATGGTGCTTTGCCTTTTGCTTGACCAGCTGATCATGTTGCTTCTAAAGAAGTGACATCCTCCACTGGTACTCTTTCTTTCTATTCTATCTCCAGCAAAGTCAGCATCACAGTATCCTATTAACCTGCAATCCTTGTCTTTCTTATAGCATAGACCAAGATTAGTAGTACCTTTAAGATATCTAAAATTCTCTTAACAACTTTGTAATGAGTAGTTCTTGGATCTGATTGAAATCTAGCACAAAGACATACACTGAACATAATGCCAGGTCTGCTTGTTGTTAGATACAATAAAGAGCCAATCATTCCTCTATACAAAGTTTGATTAACTAGTTCTTCATTTTTCATCCTTGCTTAAAGATGAAGAGGGATGCATAGGAGTTGACATGGGTTTGCAATCACTTAAATTGAACTTCTTAAGCATTTCTTTTGTATATTTCTCTTGATGGATCCATATACAATCAGAATCTTGCTTAATCTGAAGTCCTAAGAAAAATTTTAGTTCACCCATTAAACTCATTTCAAACTCTGATTGCATTAACTCAGAAAACTCTTTGCATAGTGAAGAATCAGTTGAACCAAATATAATGTCATCAACATATATCTGGGCAAGCATAAGATTTTTGTTAGACTGTTTTCTAAAAAGGGTTGTATCCACTTTTCCTCTTTCAAAACCATTTTTGATAAGAAAACTGCTCAATCTGTCATACCAAGCTCTTGGGGCTTGTTTCAGACCATAAAGAGCCTTTTTAAGTTTGAAAACATGATCAGGGAAAGCAACATCCTCAAAACCAGGGGGTTGTCTAACAAAAACTTCTTCTTCAATGAATCCATTGAGAAAAGCACTTTTGACATCCATTTGATATAGTTTGATGCCATTATTTATAGCATAAGAGAGAGAAGAATTCTAATTGCTTCTAACCTGGCAAAAAGGGCAAAGGTTTCAGTAAAGTCAATGCCTTCTTGTTGATTGTACCCTTGAGCCACCAATCTTGCCTTGTTTCTGACCACTTTTCCTTCTTCAGACAACTTGTTTCTGAACACCCATTTGGTTCCAATAATTGTTTTCCCATGGGGTTTAGGAACAAGGGTCCAGACATCACTCCTAGCAAATTGATTCAGCTCCTCTTGCATGGCTAGGATCCACCCTTCATCATGCAGAGCTTCATCAATGTTCTTTGGCTCAATTTCAGACAAGAGAGCAAGAGAATTCAGATTCTTGAATTTTGATCTTGTCTTAACTCCTTCTGAAGTACTGCCAATGATTTTCTCTTTAAGATGATGTGACTTGTATCTCCAGTCAGGTTTGTGAGGTGATACTAAGTCAGTCTGAGACTCAACATTTGTCTGAGGAGGTTCTGATAGATCTTCAGACACCTGTTCATCCTTGGTTTTGTTGTGTGTGTTTAGCTCCATTCCTGCAAAATCATCTTCTAGATCTGATAGTTCCCTATCAGTCTCTTTCATGTCATTGAATTTAACATGGATTGATTCTTCTACAATTAAAGTTCTAGAGTTATAAACTCTATAGGCTTTTGATGTTTCCGAATAACCTATGAAAAATCCTTTGTCAGACTTTGCATCAAATTTTCCAAGATCATCCTTTTTGTTAAGTATAAAACACTCACAGCCAAAGGGATGGAAATATGATATGTTGGGTTTTCTTCCTTTCCACAATTCATAAGGAGTCCTTTTCAGAATTGGTCTTACCAATATTCTGTTTTGAAGGTAGCAGGCTGTGTTAATAGCCTCTGCCCAGAAGGTCCTTGGTAGACTGCATGCGTTGAGCATGGTTCTTCCCATCTCTTGCAAACTTCTGTTCTTTCTCTCAACAACCCCATTTTGTTGAGGTGTTCTAGCCACAGAGAAATTGTGTGAGATCCCATTCTCATCACAGAACAGCTGAAAGTTTGCATTATCAAACTCTCCACCATGATCACTTCTAATGACAGATATACAGAATCTTTTTTCATTCTGTACCTTCTTGCAGAATATTGTGAAATTCTTAAAGGTCTCATCCTTGCTTCTAAGGAATATCACCTATGTATATCTAGAATAGTCATCAACAATGACCAAACCATATTTCTTACCACTAATGCTTTCTATTCTAATAGGACCAAACAAGTCAATATGTAAAAGTTCTAATGGTCTGCTAGTAGAAACAACATCCTTACTCTTAAATGAGTGTCTTGTTTGTTTCCCTTTCAGGCAGCTTTCACATAAAATATCAGATTTGTAAGAAAGCTTGGGCAAAACCTTTAACAAGGTTGTGTTTTGCTAACTTTGAGATTAATCTCAAGCTGGAATGCCCTAGTCTTTGATGCCAAATCTGTTTTTCATCTTCAACAGAGATAAAACATTTTACATTTTGACTTGCTAACTCCTCTAGATCAATTTTGTACACATTTCTGTGCCTCTTAGCAGTAAAAAGGATTTGATCATGAGAGTCTTTGACTATACATCCTTCCTTAGTGAAGGAAACTACATATCCACTGTCACACAATTGACTTATGCTCAATAGATTATGTTGAAGTCCTTCTACTAGGAGAACATTCTTAATAAGGGATAGAGGAGTCATACCTACAGTCCCTATACCAATGATCTTCCCTTGCTGATTTCCACCAAAGGTGACCACTCCTCCTGCTCTGGGTCTAAGGTTTTGGAACAAAGACCATTCTCCTGTCATGTGTCGCGAGCAGCCACTGTCCAGGTACCATTTGTGGGGTTTCCTTTGTCCTGTTAAACACATCTGCAACAGGAATAATCAAGTTCTTAGGTACCCATATTCTTTTGGGTCCTTTCTTGTTAGACTTGGGTTTAGATCTCCCTTTGTGTTTGCACTGAGCTACATTGTGTCCAGCTTTGCCACAGTGAGAACACCCAATACCTTTCTTTCTGCCTTTAGCAACATTGAAAATATGAGGTTCAGAGACACCATAATCACAAAAGCCTAAACCACTTTTGTCAAGGGAATGCCTTTGATTGCCAAGTAATATGTTAAGATTATCAGTTCCTTTGACAAATTTAGCCAAGTCTTTTGTCAGTTCCTCAACTTGTTTCTGAAGTTTTTTATTTTCTTCAGACACAGATTGTGAACTGCTGACTTCAGACACAAGAATCTTTTCCTTGAGCATAATATTTTCAATCTTAATAGCTTCATATTTACTACAAATTTCTGTGTGAGCTTTGGATAGATTCTTATACTCTTGGAAGAGCTCCTTGGAACTTTCCATCAGGTCATCATACATCTCTTGAAGAGTTAAGGGAAATACCTCATCTTCAGAGCTGTCTGATGAGGGCAGGCTGGCCATGAGACATAGGTTGGCCTCTTCTGAAGTGTCCTCCTCTTCTTCTGAAGTGGACTCATCAAGATCCTCCCATGTTGCCATCAGACCTTTCTTTTTCTTGAAGAACTTCTTCTTTTTGAAGGTATTCTTCTTCAGCTTTGGGCATTCTGCCTTCATGTGACCTGGTTGTTTACACTCAAAACAAATAATCTTGTCATTTTGAGAGTCTTTACCTGACTTACCTCCTTTAGAGGTTGAAGGTTGGTTCCTTCTGAACTTCCCTCTATTTTTCAGCATTCTTTTGATCTTTCTACTTAAAAGAGAAAGATCATCACCTTCTGAGCTATCTCCAGAATCTTCATCTGCTTCTGAAGTTTCTTCAGCTTGCATAGCCTTCATCTTGCCATGCCTAGGCTGACTGGCCTTGGAGTTTAGTGCTAGAGACTTCTTCTTGTTGTCATCTTCACCAAGCTCAAGCTTATGAAGCTTAAGAGATCCCAACAGTTCTTCCATTCTAAGAGAGTTCAAATCTCTTGCCTCTTGAATGGCAATAACTTTGGGTCTCCAGGACTTAGGCAAACTTCTTAGAATCTTTCTGTTATTATCTCCAGATTCATAAGTTCTACCTAAAGACCTGAGTCCATTGGTTATGGTCTGAAACCTTCCAAACATTTGATCAATGGTTTCAGTTTCTTCCATCTTAAACATCTCATATTGATGTATAAGCATGCTGATCTTGGATTGCTTGACAGTCTCAGTCCCTTCATGGGCTTGCTGCAAGTGTATCCCAGATCTCCTTGGCAGATGTACAACCATGAATCTTCTTATATTCTGATTTATTCAAGAACATATCAGATAGAGCTTGGCTTTGGCATTCATCTGGACTCTAGCCTTCTGCTCCAGGGTCCATTCAGCCTTAGGTATAGGCAAGCCATTATGCATAGGCACATAGTCTTCATCAGTGACCACATCCCAAACATCAATGTTGTTGCTCTCAATGAACAACTTCATACGATCCCTCCAATAGTGGTAATCCACACCATTGAATGCTGGGGGTCTTGTGATAGAGGCTCCTTCAGTGATATATTGCCTGTTGTTGTTGGAAGCTTCCATCTGGATCTTTAATCCTCAACACTTGTTAGGTGCTCAACCCTGAGTTGAGCTCTGATACCAACTGTAGAAACACAGGGAAACACTAGAAGGGGGGTTTGAATAGTGTTTCTTAATATTTTTGAAAGCTTTTTCAAAACAACAAGTATAAAACTGTTTCAGATAGGTTTTTGAGGGCTGTCCGAAGTTTTTAAGACAACTTCTGAAAATGTATTTTAAAAGATTTCTTAGCTTTTAAAATATTTAGAATTGATTTTCAACACCCTTAAATTAGTATAAACGAATTGACAAGAGTTAAGGGATAGAAAACTTAGCCAAGGAATTTATCCTGGTTCACTCACTACCATTGTGAGCTACGTCCAGTCCCAATGCCAACTAGCACTTGGATTTTCTCTTAATCTTTCACAAAGATTACAAGTATTCTTTTACAGTCAAGCCTCTTCAGGCTCTACAACCAAGTATTCTTTACAGCCAAGCCTCTTCAGGCTCTATAACCAAGTATTCTTTACAGGCAAGCCTCTCCAGGCTCTTACAGACAAGTATTCTTTAGACACCAAGCCTCTCCAGGCTCTAGAACAATTTTACAGAGAAAGATAAGTTTAAGCTTTTAAACTAAACCAGTTTTAAGCTCAAAAAAATACAATGTACAAAGATAACTGAGGTATACTCAGGATATACAAATGTGTGTACAAAGAATATTATCAGAGACTTTTTACAGAGTAAAAACTGGCAGCGATTTGTTTCTCTTTGATTTTCTTGAATATGAAATCCTTCTCTTCTTTACTTGCTCACTTTCTCTTTTTTCTGATGGTCTTCATGAGGGGTATTTATACCCAGATTTCAGTCCGTTGAAAAACCACCGTTTAGAGATAGCATTAAATGCTATTTAATCCGTTGTGAGAATGCTTCTGAGAGTCCTGACCTTTCTGACACAGTACAAGGTTGCATCTGCCAAAAAGCTGCTTCAAATGCTGCTGCAGAGGCTGTGTTGCAGGAATTTCCCTAGTGGTGTATGAATTTCAAAAACACCAGGAAAGACCTCTGTGTTCCTTGCCATAAATATGCTTGAAAAGGTACGTGCAGCAGAGACTCAGAAAACGTCTTCACAAAACTTCAGCAAAGGTGCCACGTCATTATTGAGACTTCAGACAGCTTCAACACTTCAGACGGGTTGGGCACTTCAGACGTCTTCAACACTTCAGACGGGTTGAACCTCCGGAAGGCTTGATCCCTCAGACAGGTTGAAATACTTCAAAGTCTTTTTGTAGGATCATGGTGGCTTGCTGAAATCATAGATAAATCATTAAAAACAAATGTGTATCTATGATAAATTATTTTAACCCAAATTTGTTAGTCATTAAAACTTGGGAATTATATTGTCTTAAAACATCATAATTTAATTATGATATTTTTGAGACTCAACATTTTCTTCATCAAATATCACATCTCGATTGATAATATTTTTCTTTGTAATTGAATTGTAAAGTTTACAGACCTTGAAGTTCACAATAAATCCAATGAAAAACATTTTTTTATCGATATTGCCAACCTTCTTCTTAAGTTGGTCTATTATATAGGTAAATGTAATATTCCTAAAAACATTGAGGTGCCTAACTTTGATGGTCTTCTTCTTCTCTAGCTCCTTCATGTGCTTTATCACAAACACTATTAATAAAAATATGCATAACAATATGTTTGTGGTGAAAAATTCAATTTAGAAAACTAAATTTTAACACTTTGATTCTACGAGCAATCTGGGGATTAGAATCAAATCCTCTTACGGGACTCTTTTTAAAAAAAGTAGGTTTATGGTGTTTATGATTTGTTAACAAACTTTCGAAAAAGTTCAATCTTTCTGGAAAAACAGAATTGTTTGGTACATAATTTCACCAAGTTATTTTCTAAGTATTAGAAATCCAGAAAACACTAAGTTCTAAAGATTTGATCCGGAATTTTTATCAAAGAACTTGACTTTTAGAAAATTACTTGATTTAGAAATTTATCAAGTTTCAAACTTTGAATTTTCAGAAACTGATTTTGAGAAACTTCAGTAAAAGTTTAAATGAGAATTTTGTACAAAGAAAAGTAAATTACAGAATAGTAAATTTGCAGAATGTAAACAAAGAAAAGAAAAATTGAATTGTAAGAACAATTTGCATTGAAAAGAAAAGTGGATGGGTTCATCACATACTTGCTTCTCTTAGTAACCTGTTTATCGCAGTGTGATCGGACGTATAAGGTGTTTCAGAGAGTATGAGTATGAGTGATTTGCCAACCTTTATTACATCAAGAGTTTACCTATTTATAGATTCCTAATTCTAACGGCTAACTAATGTCTATGTGACACGTCATCTAGCCCTATGTGTTGACAACATGTATGCTTGCAACGTTTTCTGCTCACCAGAAAACTGATTACAATTTTCAAAATAAACCACTAACTGATTGACACCTGTCTTTGTCTTTGTAACTTCCATTAACTGCTCTTCTAGTGTCTTCTGTTTTCTCGAAATCTTGCTCCTTGATTTCTCGAAATCTCTTTTCTGCTTTCTCGAATTCTGCCTTCTGATTTCTCGAAATCTTCTTTCTGCTTTCTCGAATTCTGCCTTCTGATTTCTCGAAATCTTCTTTATGGAATTTTGACTTTAGGATTCGAAAAGGTCTTTCATTTCAAGACTTAATCTTTTCTTGACATTTGAATTCAATGAATCTCTTTTCATTTTCGAGATCTGATTACACTCTCCTCTGTGCCATGTATTAAATTTCAATTTGGTCATTCAAGAAATTATGAACACCACCGTCCACCGTCCACTTAATTCCCATGTGAGAATTCTTTTATTGGCCGTTATAATGATCTCATTAATGACACTTAGCTCTTTTTACTCCTATAAATAAGAGAAAATTGTGCAATCTCTTCACAATTCCTTATTCTTTTTCTTCTTCCTTTATAACTTCTCTTAAATAATTCCTTCAAAGATTATGAAGAAGTTAATCTCTTTGGCTTTTACGTTCAATCTAATCTGGAATGATTTCATTTTTGATAAGATTGATGTAATAGCCAAAGTTATTGGCTTTTTCAACCTTTACCTTTGAAGGTTTTCTTTTGGATTGAACGTAATAGCCAAATATAGATTCAATTAGTTAATAAATGAATCTTTTTATTGCTTCCCATGCTGATCATGATCTTCTTCCTCAGGTGAAGGTGGTTCAACAGAGTGGAAGAAGAACTCTTCTTAGCTTCGACTCCATCAAAGCCTTTTTTGGAGTACTTCTTATATATTTTCTTTGAATTCTCGAATTCACAATTATCTTCTTTTCGAATTTCTAAAGTCTTTGTATTAACTTTACTTCAAGTATTCTCTAAGTTAATAGACTTATTACCAAAATTCGAAATAAGGTAATATTAACCTTCTTCTGTAAATTCGAAATGACATCATATTGTTATCACTTGAGGAATTCGAAATAATTGAAAATCAAATCCCAACAGATGCCCCCCCCAAAAATATTCTCTTTCAAATAATGATTCATTTTTGTAGAAAGAGATATTTTTGGAACAAACATTGGTATTCCTCATAACAGTTATTTAAAATTTAAATATCAGTTTCAGATAAACCTTTCATTTTCCAATTAAATTAAAATTGCAGTTACCTTTTAAAGTTAACTGACTTTCCCATTTTTTTGGGGTTACTGGCTCACGTCCCAAAACTGTGTAATCATAATTACCTTTTGTAATCATATTTTTTCTCTCTCATATAAATACCAAGTGAAACACTTCATCTTCACTTTTCATCATCTTCAACCTTGAAAAAGAAAAACCTCTGTTCTCTCTCTTCACGGCGTTTTTCCTTCTTCTCCAAGGTAAGATCTTTACTTACTTTAATCCATTTTTCTTAAGTTTAAGCTTAAATTTCACACGTTTAAATGTCTTAAAGTTTCTAACTTTATCTTCTTAATGCATTTTCAGCTTCTTTTACACTATTACATTGTGATTCTTTTCTTTCTCTCAAGAACTTCAAGAAAAGAAAAACTCCATTAATGGCTGCTGAAGGTCAAACTACTTTTCCTCTTGCAATCTGCAAAGGTGACCTCCTTGCTAGGGACGATCAAGTTTATGTCCCTGATCCTGAAAATGCTGAAGAAAAACTTGCTATCTGGAAATCCCAGGTACTCATTCCTTATTCCATTAGAAAGAAAAACTTTGCTTTCTTAGGACCATACACACCTTCTTCTTCATAGAGTCAGTATGGGGAATTTTTTCCAAGTTTTCCTGAAGAAAAAGTTCGAATTTTCAGATCTTGCATTCGATATAATCATGTTGAAAATCTGAATGATGTCTTTCGAGCATCTCCCCCTGCTCGAAAGGACTCTTATATCATGTGGCTGAATAGGGTTGAAAATACCATGGGGAATGTTTGGAATTAAATTGGTATTTTCGATCTTATTCAGCTGAGTAAGTTCGATCTTAGTCATGATCCTTCTCTCATTCTTTCCTCTTTGCTTTTCTGGGAAAGATCTACCAATTCTTTTCATCTGCCTTATGGCATGATTACACCTACTCTTTTCGATATTGCTGTGCAATCACTGGCCTTCGACCTGAAGGCCAAATAATTTTTCCATTCATGAAAGTTCCTAAACCCCATGTCAGTCCAAATTTCGAGAAATTGACTTACTTGAATTTTATCCAAAATAATGCAAAATCTGGCAAAGTTCATGAGGAAGAACATGTTTGCGTTTCTTTTATATGGTTATCTACCTTTGTTTTTTGTTCAAGGTCGAACCAAATTCCAAAGTCTTATCTTCCTATGGCTCAGATGTTGGCCCAAAGGTATTCGAATTGACCTTAATAGATTTCTTTTGGCTCATGTGTATTGTATGCTTTCCGAAGCTATACATGCACTTAAACTAAAAGGTCCAGTTCGAAACCTTTGTGACCCTTATTGGTTTCTCCAACTTTGGTTGAATGCCATTTTTCAAAATAAACTTGAGAGTTCTGAGCCTCCTCAATCTGATCTTTCTTCCTCCATTGAAGGGTTTAGGTTGTCTTATTTTACTCCTTCTTCGAAAAGGAACGTGTTGAAACTTCAAATCCTATATTTCTTCCTTCTTCGAAATCAAACAACACTCTCAAAACCTTGCACCTTTTGCCTCTCGAACTCGAGGACCAAGTTGGTTTACTCGAAAGTTCCCATGTGAAAATCCAGAAGAAGAAGCTGAGAGGTTAGAACTTTGGAAACAATTTCTGTCCCCAGACCTTTTATATTGTGGCTTCCAACCCCAAGATTTTAAAGTCTTTCATTATCAACCACAACTGGTGGCTCGTCAATTTGGGTTGAGCCAATTTCGTCCTACACCCTTCTACACCACTAAAGACCAAATTTAATGAAGATTTAGTGGATGGTGAAGAGGGTTTCGAGAAGTTGCAACTCAAAAAGGCTAAGAAGCCTCTTTCCCTTGTGCCAAGTCTCCTTCGAACCTTCTTATTACTGCACTCTTGGTTTTGAAGAATGGTGGGTCTCGATACTTTTCTAGTATTCAAGTAGATGAAGCTACTTGTTTTTCCAAGACTAACCAAAGATCCTACGCAGAAAAATCTCATTAAGAAGACAAAAGGTACGCACATCAAAGAAATTGAAGCTTTCGAGAAATATTTTCATGTGTTCTATATTCCAATAAAATAAATAGAACTATTTCCTGAAGTAGCCTCTCTTTAAAGAAAAGATTTCTTCGAACAAACAGAGTTTAAACTTGTAA